>CM048047.1:20295000-20772500 GCA_026259375.1 Verasper variegatus
GGCTGGGAAGAGCAATCTCCCAGACTATTTCGAGGGGGCCTGGTGTAAGACCTCTTGGCCAACATGACCCAATCGTGGAGGAGAAATCAGTTTCCTCACATTTTCCCACTGCAGCTACGGGGCAGCATTCCACATCAGTCACCAAGCATGGACACACACACACACACACACACACACACACACACACACACACACACACACACACACACATGCGCTGGAATTTAGCACAAATAAATATGTGTGTGTTTATCTGCATGTGTTTATGAAAGAGGGGGATAGAGATGGGGGAGAAAGAAAGTTCACTAAAACAGGGAAAACAGGGAAACAAGGGCTTTCTATAAAATTAAAAAAAAAAAAAAAACCCTGCCGGGCCCAAAACAAACAAGTGGATGAGTCAGCGAAGGGAAAACATTCTCAAGCTGATGGATGTTTCCTCTCCTTGCATCTGCTCGTGCCTCCTCTGCCAAGGATCTCCAGAGGCTAAGTCGTCGTCTCGCCACAATGATCCTCGCTGCGATAATGCTCGTCTTCCTTGTGCAGGTTTTCTTCTCAGAGTGAACGTGGACGCAGGGGGCGGCGGTGGGCTGTGTTTACCTCTCTGGTGATTCACGCTGAAAGGGGTCAGAGCCTCGTTGCTGCACTTCCTCCATCACTTTTACTCTCCGGTGCTGATAGGGACGGCATTGTCCGTCTGTCCACTCCCGTCCGTCAGCGAGCGCTGGAGATTGATACCTTGTTTACAACTTTGACAGCTCGTACACTCATTCATTCGCCTGTTTTCAGCTCCTGTCAAATCACTCAGCGGATTAGGAAGATGATAGACAGATGACGAAAGTTAATTGCTTCATGGTCCACTGGGCGTTATCTTGAATGAAGGAACATTGTGTTTGCTGTTGTGGGTTTAATTCGTACAATTATTGTGTTAACTTTTTTCTCTGGGGGCTTCCTGGTTCATGGGACCACTAGAAGACAAGGTGCTTGACTCGGCCTCACCCGGAAAAGTCAGAGGATCGGGTGAAACTGGTTCTGTAGAGAAGTGTGTGTGTGTGTATGTGTGTTTGTGTGCATAAGTGTGAGTGTGTGTATTTTCTGACCTCTGAGCTACATTTAGCCCTGAGGCCTGAACAAGTGGCGCTGAAAATAGCAACGTGCTGCTCACTTGTGACCCACGCTGAACCCAAAAATACAAGCTTCTATATTTCCTCACATATTTTTTTTTCCTTCCTGTGACTCTTTAAATCCGAGAATAGCCGTGACACATTCACTTCGATTCCAAACTGAGCGTTTTGCTGTGAATGTGCAGAAAGTTTCACTCTGATCTGTCTTAAACCTGTGAAAATGTAGATGTCAATGTTTGCATGGCGGATCAGAGCAGCTCACAGGGTCTCGTACAACCAGGTCCTGACTGCACATAATTTTAGACGTGTGGAGAAATGAGAAATCCGAGCCCTTCATTAATATCCTCCCCCCTCTGGGGTGCACGCTGCTTGGGCACACAGATATCTCACTATGTGACCTTGTAATAATGTGTGAATCAGCCGTCCTCTCGGCGGCACACGGGGGTCTCTTCTCTTATTGAAATGAAGTCATGTTAGCTCAGCGTCACGGGGAGAGGGCAAACTGAGGTCAGTGAGAGGTGCCCTCATTTCAGAAACTGTCAATCTCCAGCCACTCACTCTGTGTGTTTATAATGGTATTAAACAGTAATCCCAGCAGGTGACGGAGGAATTAATACAGCCGATATGATATCACTGCTCTCGGGTCAAGCTCTGGCTGAATGGACGCTCAATAATAGGAGGAAATTCCTGAAATGATTGTGGTGTAATGATAAGTGAAATTCTTATAGAGGAATAGTTTTTTTGTTTTCTCTGTTGTTTTTTCTGCTCGGTATCTGCGGCACAAGATATTGTGACAACAAGAGTAAATGGGGCTGAAACCGACCCGTGTTCAAGGTTCCATCTCCTCTCAGCCACCTGAGGAGAACTCGCTGAACTCTCACTCAGCTTTAAAACAATACACCACATCACGCTGTCGGGAAATTCAGCTCAGAATCCTGATAATAGTCATTAAATATAGTTTAATATCTGCTGCAGATGAAAATAAGACTGGATTTACTATCAAGTGATGTCACTGTAGGTGTGATGTTGATAAACAACTTTAATTCCCTGATGCTGAGCAAGACTCTTTATTTATTCATGATTTTTATTGGTTTATTTTTGGGGATAATAATTAAGTGCGAGGCCGAGTGGAGAACGTGATACCACAGTTTCATGTCATTTGAGAGCTCTCTCTGAATGTGTGTGTGTGTGTGTGTGTGTGTGTGTGTCTGTGTGTGTCTGTGTGTGGTACTAGGGTATTGAATGGTTTTCCTCTTGTGGTGCCTTCACGTGTTCTGTGTAAATCTCATAATTGGCCTTGAATTGGCGGTTGTGTAATTCAAATCATCGTGTGCCTCGGACGTTTTGTTCTCTTGTAGCAAACTGAAGCAGAAAATGAACTTGAACAAAGCTTTGTTAATTTATTAGGATCCTGCGACAGCTATGTTCCTGGGGTCCACCTTAAAAACATACATTAAAACTTGATACAACAGTACACACCAAAAAAATGAATAAAGACAATAATCATATTTGTGATCACACAATAATAATACACACAACAACAAATAAAGAAGAAAAGTAACAGAATCAATATATAGAGGCAATCACATCACGGCTGGATTTGTTTTTCTTTTAACACACATCCATTGTGTGCGTACTGTGCAAGTCCAGCATACTTGTATTGTATGTGTCAAGTTGTGCGAGTACTGTGCGTGTTCAGTACTTTGCTGTAGTCTAAATCAAATCCACTCTTGCAGCTGTACTCAAACGGACAGATTTTACTAAACAATCATAAAAAACATCATGGGGATGTTTTGAGAGTTACATCATGTGGTTTAGTATAAAGTCAAGTGTTGCTGGGATGCATAAACGTCGAGCTCTGCAAAGTCACATGTTTGTTTTTTTTCATTTTGGGGGATGGACCGTGTCAGTTCTACATGCTCAGCTGTTAAGTTCCACATTTCCCGCAGCACTTGAACACATCAGGATGTGTGGATCTGTGCGTGGATCTCTGACACACACACACACTGACACACACACACACACACACACACACACACACACACTGACACACACACACACACACACACATCTGGTGTGAAGTGTGAAAGTCCTTGTGCTTTTTTATCTCTGTGAAACTTTTTCCTCATTTTTTTTTATTTATTTCCCATTTCTGGGCGAGAGGAGTAATCTGTCCATGTTGTCATCTGGAGACCTGGAGCTGTAGGAGGAGAACAAACTTGGAACAGGGGGAAAGTGATTCTCCTCTTCTCCTGCCTCACACCTCGTCATAACGGGCTTTGTGTTGTGGACCAGGAGGATTGTGTTATTATGTCCTGGTGGCGGAGGATTAGCGATGACATCTAGAAGACACAGGCTGAAGCTGCGGCGCTCCCTCAGCGAGCAGCTGCGGAGCTCCACGTCCAAAGCCTGGGACCTTCTCTGGAGGAATGTCAGGGAGCGGAGGGTGGCAGGTCAGTACCCCGCCGCAGGCTCACCCGAGCCCGGCTGGACGAGTGCACAGTAGAGGGGGGGGGGGGGGGTCCACCACAACTGGAGAAAAGTTTTTAAATTTTCATATGCGAGCAATGCAACTAACACAAATCATGGTGCTGCAGCAGGAGTGTGTGGGTTTTAAAGAAACGTTAGAAATGGTTTTTGCTTTGTCAGGAAATTGTAGATTTTCTCCCTAATATGATCAATTCAAATCGGTAGGTTCATTATAAAACATAGTTATTCTACTTGAATATACTGTTGCACACGTATTGAAAAATCCTGAGTAATGCATGACTCAAACTTTATCCATTATAACCGACCGTGTGTCTGGTTGTACCGCAGGGGGGCGCTGATGTGCAATTTTTACACTGAAATGGAAAGTAAACTGCGATAGAGAAAGATAGAGAATATTTATATATTATATTTACATATCTATCTATCTATCTATCTATCTATCTATCTATCTATCTATCTATATATCTATATATCTGTCCATATATCCATCTATCCATCTATCTATCTATGTAATATGTACTTTCTCTCTGTGACACAGTTCAAACTGTTTCATAGTTTCCTATATAAACTTGATCGATGGATCCACATTTATCTTCCGTAGCTCTGTCTGCTAATATAATACCTGGCTGTGAATAAACCTGCAGAAGCACTTTCCTGGCTCTGGCTCTCCAGTGGAATTGTCCATCGGCCAAATATTTGCTTCAACCTCTTAAAAAGCACCTGTTGCTCTGGAGGAGGAGACACGTTGTGCTGATGTGAGATGTTGTTCAGACACAATGAACATTTAGTTTAGTTTCAGATCATCTTCAGAGAGACATGGTTTGATGTGTGTGAATATGCACAATATCTAGAGTTATCTCTTTTAAATAATCCAATTGTAGATTGAAATAAAGAATAAGAAAGAATAACAAGGAAAAAGTGTGGAAACAAACTTGGTGTAAATCTCAGAGAAAGAGGTTGATGCTTGGAGCAATGATTCTGTCACAGAGTGGGGAGTTGAAGGTAGTGATCTGTGCAGTAACCTCAGTCCACCACTAGATGCAGTGAATTGACCACAGCTGCTCATGTGGAAAAGCCTCATGGATCTGAAAACTCTCAGTCTTCATCAGGAGACGTTCAGGCGCTGAGTGCTCACAAATGGACTCCAGATGTTTGTATGTGATGTAACAGAACACATCTCCTCCCTCTGGTGTGTTCTGTGTGTGAAGCTGCTGGTCAACGTTCTCACAGGTTGTGTGTTTGGTGCTGAATCCTGCACAGTCCGGTTATTCAACACATTCATCATTGATCTGGCAGTGTCTGCAGCCCAGAGGCCTCGAGCTGCTTATATACACTGAACAATATATAGACCAGGCTGACTTGAGAGATGGACTGACAGAGGATGTTATTCAGTTTTTTAGCAGGGGACTTCTTAGTTCTTGTTGCTGTATTTATTATATTATTATATGTGTGTATGTGGATCACATTGACTGGAAATGCACATTATCTGATGGTAGCTGAAGGTCAGGCAGCAGGTTTTAGGGAAATCAGAGAGCGGGGAACCTTGCACGTGGGTGTCGTTGACCAGTGACAGCTAATACCCAGCTCGCCTGCAGCAGGTGACCCATCTACAGCCGAACACTGACGGACAGTGATGTTGTTACTGAAAGTCAGTTGTCAGTGAAAGCTGTTTAAAATCTTACAATTGCACATTAAAGCACTGACCCTGACCTGGTAGATTGACAACAGTATAGAGCCTATGACACATATTTCAGTTTCATACTAATACATTAGATATTTATACTGTAACTGTGCCCTGCTGCTGTGTTGTGTCTCTACAAAGTACGCAGATATTTCTTTTTATAAAAGGCAGTAGCTTTATCTGCACTTTTTATGATTAATAGGTGTTAAGACCAGGTTAACTGTCAATCAAATGTGGGTTGTCATACAAAAAAACGTCCCTTACAGGAGATGCATTGAATTATTTTACAGTGTAAGGGCAGATGATGCAGTTGCTCACAGATTCAATTAAATTTGAGGATATTGTACTTTTACATTTTTAATTTAATCTTCCTTAACATTGCAAGTTTTGGTATTCACCACCTGAATTGAATGGTTTAACAATCTGAAGTCTTTAAGACAACACTCGCAGGTTTGCACAAAGCATATGATGCCGCTGCAATCTTTGTGACCAGTGAAAACATACAGTATAATCTATATAGACTGTATGTATTCAGGAAGTCTCGCTGAGATTAACATTTCTTAGGGTTTGTAGCACATTTATTGAGATTGTGTGTTTCTCACTGGTGTGTCAGTCACAGCTCTTACAGGTGTTACAGTGTCTGCTTATGTACAAGCTGCAGGATGGTCTCAGTGGTGAGAGACCTGTGTATACCTGTATGTACATAGAGAGCATCTCTGAAAAAGCATCTTATCATAACCAACGTAGGGCTTAAGATCTGTTTAATTGTTGATGACAGGAAAGACGAGATGATGAGAAAAAACAGTTTGTTAACAAGGAAGTGACCAGTGGCCTAATTGTGTTCGTGGCAGATGCACGGACACACCTCTTACTGTATCTTTACCTTTGTTTTCTACTTTGTGAGAGTAGATTTATCGAGAATAACTTCATGATGTAAGAGTGAGAAGCTTGTATATCTTGGGACACACCTTCCAGCTTTGTGCAGAGTGATTGTGTCTAAAGATGAGATTAGGGTGAATAATTATCTAAATAACTGAACGAGTCACAGTTTCAGTGGTTAAAAACTACAGTTGTGCACCTTCTTCTGCATGAAATAATACTTTGATGGGTTCCCTCCTTCGAGTTACCTGAAAAGAAGCTCAACCAGTCTTGCAGTGTGATTAAAGTGCACTTTACTCCCAGACCTGAGCTCAGAATTCAGACATTCGATGGCTCACGAGGTGGAAATCTTCAGTCACACTGGTGCTATTCTTAAGCCTTAACCACAGGAAACATAGCCACAGCAGAGCCAGGACTGCCCAGTGCAGATTACATGTGTCTGCTGGTGAATCACACCACATCAGAGCAGCGTCTAACCTCCACTCAGCTGCCTCCGTGCTCATCATCTGTCGGCCCCCCAGGCTCAAAGTCCCGTGATTCAGAATATGAAGTTTCCCTTTTAGTGATTGCACCTGGCTGGAGCTGAGTGCCGCAGCGGAGAGTGACTGACACGTGTTTAATTTGTCATCACACTTAAAACATTCACCGTGTGCGTGAGTGTGTGTTTACTGTGAGTCTGGATTCCTGTTGCCATGCTGTATAGCAGTTGAGCTCTGAAACCCAGACGGAGGCGTGTTGAAACAAGTTTGATAAGGGCTGGAGTCACTGCTCCCAACACTCCCACTAAAGGACACACTACAGCCATTTCTTCCCGGCATGCTGTACAAAGTCAAACACGGGGACACGCTGGAGATCTCGACGTGCAGACAGACGCAGAAACACCATTAATCTCATTCATTATTGTGTTTCACAGGGGTGGCTGATTGATTCCGTAACGCAATCCGTGATGCATTTCTTCGTCTAGACTATGGTGGGGGGGGGGGGGGGGGGGGGGGGGGGGAGAACAGGGAAACACAGAAGCGGGTTCAGGGAGATCAGACCGTTGCCAACAAGCTGCCACTCATTCTTGAGTCTGACACCTTAAGCGATCACTTTACACTCTGAATGAGCACAGGTGTTTGTGTGTGTGTAAAAAAAAAAAATGAGTCACCACCCAGTGAAATCATCTGAATAGTGTCATACCGTCACCTCATACCCTAAAAAAAGCAACAGTCACATATTCAACAAGCTCCGCCTGAGGGTGTTTTGGCGGGGGGGGGGGCATTGAACCCGGGAGAGGTTTATGAAGACGTGCAGTGGGCCCTGAAGTGTGCAGCTGAATTGTGGTCTTTGTGAGCTTAAAGCTGGAGTGGCGTTTGCCAGCCAGGTATAGAGGAACAGACAGGGGCTGTGTCTGACTTGGTCGCCTGCCCGTTTGTGTTCCACTCACACGTATGGCGCCATGCATGCGCTGCACAGGCAGGCCTGTATGCCAAGGCCGGGGGGGTGGGGACGGTCACCAGGAGAGTGGCAGAGGCTCTAATTAGCACTGGGCGGGTCTGCTTGTGCGGATGTGGACTTTACTTCAGGTGTGAGGAGATTGGTGTTCTGTGTAACTGAGGTATACAGTACAATTTCGCATCTTTTTCTTCAGGCTGCCAGAGGGAACGAGGGAAACATGTCTGGTTTTATCTGGTTTTTAAATATAAAGGCATGTGTCCTAAATCCATATTGCATAATAATTGGAAGCAGATTTGAGTTTGTTGTGCTTCTAGCCTGAAAACATTTTGTAATTAACTAAATGTGCTGTTGAGGGATACTGTTTTTTGTTCCCACACTGCAACACACACAGACACTGGATGGTGGTGAAGCAAATCCTGAATCATTTTGGCCGTGACTCGTTTTTTAAAATCTAATCTAATCTTTATCCAAAACCACAGTTTGATTGATGTCCATTAGCACACATCTTATATTCACTTCCTGTTTGTACAGCTCCCTGGTTCCGTGTGCCATAAAATCTATATATGGGGTTTATAACATATTGTTAAACTAATAAATTCTGCAGTGACACATCTTTTATCACTTCCTGTTTGTGCAAAACGGGAATGTGCTTCTCTTTCCTGTCTAATGACTGTTAAAACGATATTATATGAACATTAGTATCTGGTAAATTCTTCATATTATTGTATGTGTGTGGCAGTTTAGGGTCACAGTGTCACAAGGGGCTTTAATCCCTGTCACAGACACCAGAGCTGAAGAGATGACACCCGCCTCGTCTTTACTTCTGTGTTGACTGAAAGAGGATCTAGGTCACTCCATGTATTCAAGCTCCAACTTCTTCTCCCCCTGAGGAGCTGACACCCGGAGGAGACCTGCTGGGAGGCCTTCCTGCGGCTGGAAGCGGGAGTTAGTGTGTCGGGGGAGGTGGGGGAGCAGAAATTAGCATTCTCCAGCCACGAAAAAACAACTTCTCCCTCTCCTCTGTAGTTTTCTCTCTCGCTCGCTCCCTCTCTAACTACACAGACTCACTCTCGCCCAGTAAACTTGGCACCTGTGGGACCAGCAACAGCAGAAGAGTTGTTTGAGTGCAGGGCGGCTCCAAAAACCACTATTTTTCTAGGCCCTCCCACACCCGTCTTTCTTCCACTCCTGCTCTCCTTACTCAGTTCATAGGCATTCCAATGGTATTTATATTTCCCTCCAGAGCAGGGGGAAGTTGACAAGCGTTCACACAGACACTGGATTCAGCTCAGCAAGGTGGGCAGTACTCCCACTGCTTCCCCGCCATTGGCCTCCCTGTGGTCACATGAGCTGAAGGAAAAGACTGAAGTGTTGGCACTCCTCCCCCTAGGCTCTGCTCTGCCTTCCCTCTCAGCTCACTTTAGGCTTTTTGCGCCTGTATGTGAAGTTTTGTGTTGGGGGATAGAGCGTGTGGTTCAGTGTGTATAGAGCCAGTGGCCAAAGGGGCTTATTTGGCATACAGGGGTTTTAAAGTTATGTTTCGGGAGCTCCCAGAGTCCTCAGGCAGCGAGTGTCTGGGGAGCATGACCCCAGAGACCCAGGATATCTACCTGAGGATGGACCATCACCGCAGACGCTCAGGGTACAGGCTGGGCAGGATCATTGCCAGGCAACAGCTACTCAAGAAGATTTCTGGAGGTAGGAGAGCTGCTTGGATAGAAGTGACAGTTCAGATTGGGGTTGGGAAGGAATCTGTTGGGAAATCAGCCTTTAAAAAGAAACAACTGTGGCTGTAGAAGGAGTTGTTGGCACTCTGGTATTTTGTTTAGAAGAATCCCTCTGTGTCAGACGTCCAGGAATGCTGGGAGACACAAGCTGGTATGAGAAACATGTAGATGACACATCAGCATGAATACAAGCTTATGAATGGAGAATGAAGACCCCGAGGGGAAGTGAACAAGGGCATTGTTGTGTTTGCTCTGGATCAGCTGATTTCAAATGTCAGTCCGTATCTCTGGCTCTTTACCTTGTTCACTCGAGATAAAGGTGGCACTCCTAATCTGTGGAAGACAAATATAATGATAACACTGGGCGAATGTGTGTGTTTGTGTGTCATTGCACACAAACTTGACCTTCAGCCAATAAGTTGTCAAGGGTGTAGCGGTGGAAAATAATTACTGCAACGGACACCGAGCTGAAAAGCTGTAGGATCAGTTATGTAAGAAGAGATAAGCCCACAATGTAAACAAGATATACCGATGAACGTGGTGCCTGACACTTTTACAAGCCCACAGCTCATTTGAGGTCTCCCGTCTGCAGCCAGGAGAGCAACAGTGGTGCTGTTTCATTTCAACCACAACAGGGCCCGGCCCCTTCATTCAGCTTTCTCCACAGTCCGCAGCCTCTTGCCTCTGCATTTACCTGGAAATGTAAGGTCAGTGCTGGGAGGGGGCAGGGCGTGCATGACAATAGAGAGGACAAAGCCCGGCTACGCCTGCTCCCACCCGTAGGTGAGATGCCGGATCAAAGGGGCGGCTGCATTTCATAACAGGAAAGTCATCCATAAGCGATTTCATCAGATGGCAAAACACGGCTCAGCTTTTCCTCTCGGATAATGCAGCCTCTTGTGTGGACAAGACTTCCTGCATCACCGCAGAGGACTGGAGCGACTCACGAGTCGTGTTTGGTGATTGTGACGATGAGAGGGATATACAGAGTTGACTATTGGGTGGATGTGTCAAAGATGCCCTGAGAGAGAGAGAGAGAGAGAGAGAGAGAGAGAGAGAGAGAGAGAGAGAGAGAGAGAGAGAGAGAGAGTTTCCAGAGGGGGGGTCTTCATGATCTGATGTTTGCAGGCGTGTGCAGTCATGCAACCTGCCGGCATGTGTTTTCAGATTACAGATGTCTGGTTTGACAGCAAACCAACAATTTGGGTCATGTGTGACAAGGACAGAAAGTATGTACACGTTTGAAGTGGTTTTTCAGATTCTGTTATTCAAGGTTAAAAGTCTTTTTTAACAGTCTTTGGTTTCATGGTTATTGTTGGGAGCAACGTTTTTAAAGACTTGTAAATATTATATTGTGTGTATATATGTTTTTTACGTTTGTCTGTGTGAATTTGATTAAATTGACACTTTTCCTTACATATCTTGACATTTTCTTTGTGGTTTTAAACCAAACTGACCTAAATTAAAATAACATCCTTATCTTATTACATGTAATCATGATTAGAGCCTGACTGATACGGATTGTTGGGGACAGATGCCATTAATAGGGAGTACGACATTTTTAAAACCGATATATCAGCCAATATACTGCATATACTATTAAATGAGCAATGAAGATGTTATCAAAGCCTTAAGACAAAGTTGATATTTGATATTTTACAGTTCAATCATAATAAGTAAAAATAAACCTGTCCTAAATAAGATCCTCATCCCCCAATACAAAATATCAACTAAACAAATACATGTATTCAAATCACAACTTCAAACTGCAGGGAAATGTAGGAAGAAAGCTGTAATGTGTTGATGAAATAAAACGTCCATTAACTCACAAGAGACAAAGTTCATATAAACTTAGTCTTTGCTAATGTTCTTTGCACATGGTGGATAACACAGTTTCCTCCAAGGTAACTGTTTTCACATCTGTTTTCATCTGTCATCACTTGAGTCAAAACACAATCTGCCTCATCATCATTCTAAGTTTCTAATCTGATTTGCTTTCAATGGCATTTTCCTCTCAGTGTGGCAGTTTTCTCTTCATGTTCCCCAGGAGATCAGTGTTCATCCCCCCGGTATGATCCTGTTTTCCTTCATTCTCGTGTCCCACCTTATGTGATGCATGGCTGTGTGAAATGTGAGAGATAACAGCGAGGTAATATTTTCAGGGCCCGCCCGCAGGAGTGTGCAGAGCTGCAGGATTGATCTCCTCGCGTCGCGGTGGCTCCTGCATTCCAGCTCTGTTGACATAGCAGGTTGAAAGTGAATGGGGGCCGTGGTGATGGCCAGGGCTACTGATGTATTGTTTCACCCCACGAATTCCAGGGAAGCCTGTGGGGTCTTCGTCATGTTTCCGATTTGACGGCATTTCAAAACCACCAGCGTGTTTGGCTTCTTGCTCAGCTGGTGACGAAGCACCAGAAGTCTGGATGCTATTGCCCAAAAATTCAGTTATCACATCGGCGGAGCCAATATGTTCCGCTGTGGGAAATAAGATGGAAAGTTGAAGTGTTGCACAGTGGGATTATTGTGCAAGAGAAAGAGCCTGTTTTTATTGCGGAGGAATGTGTTGTCCCTTCCTAAAGAAGAAAAAAAAAAAAAAGGTTCCTTGGATTTCAGAGGAGTTTTCCAAACCCCATCACTCTGGAAGGGGGCTCCTGTGTTTCTGCAGCTTTCTGCTCTGTGCACCTGGCTTCCTCCCCGTCCAGCCCATCTGGAGTCCAGGCTGTGCATCTGTTAATGCTACGTTCAGAATCAGAAAAATAAATATTACTGTGTCGTATTTATTCGTGTTTATTTTATATGCAAGTGTCCAATTAATTCGCACTTAGTACACCAGCTGTACACAGAGCGCTCATACCATCATACAGAAGAAAATCCTATTTTAAGTGTTCCACAAATCATCATTAAATACATATTATAGCAAATCTGTCACTTTTTTTTAATCTTTAAAGTTCATGTTTGTGCATGAGGCTGTTATGACTAATATACTTCATATTTATATTTAATCAGTTCAGGTCTCAGTGGACAGTTTGCTCTTGAAAATTTGTGTTATTAATTTACTGGGTGTGGTGTTTATTGGGGATTTTGACCGTTTGAGTGGGGATTGTAGCACATGTCAAAATATGAATATGAGCCATTTCATAATAATATGCCCATGTATAGTTTTGAACTCACATCTTTATTGCATTAGGTGATGGTTTTCAGCTGTTTTTCCTTGTACACCGAGCTGGACTGGAAGTGAAAACCCGACCATTTTAGGTTATGGTGAAAGTGTCCCTGTTTAGCCGTGGACACGTCTGTGGAAACCTTGAGCAGCTGAAAGCCACACCGTGACTAAAAGCCTGCTCGCTGACTCTGGCTGTTCGGCTCTCTTCCTCATTGAAGAGGCTGTTGTGTTTCAGACAAGACGCTCTGTCCAGTGTGACCCCCGCGTGGCCCTGCTTGCCTTATTGACCTTGGTTGCAGCCAAAGGGCTCTGATCTCTGCCCTGGAGAGGTCGGTGGAGGAGCGAGTGCATTTCTTGTCAAATGACACAAGTTATTGCGCGGCAACTGTGCGCTCGTCACTGGATCTCTTGTGTGTCCTGGAGTTACAAAGCTTGTCTTTTATTTGGCCGTCATGGCTGAAAGGCTTGTGTGTCTCAGGTTAACGTGCCATCAGCCACATTTGTTCTTCTGCTGGCACATGTCACTGTCACTTGCCTGCAGTGCTGCATGCTCACCACTAGATGTGTTGCCGGCTTTATTTGGTTACATTTAACTGGTGATTTCTGTCTTAAAAACATCAACTTATTAAGTTTAATGTGCTCTTCTTTTAGCAGTTAGCTGTTAACTGTTCCAAAGAGCAGAAATAAAACCTTTTGTGAGGCAGCTTTTAGCATTTATGCTCCAAGCTGCTTGAACCGTTTAAAGAATTAAGAGCAACTGGAAATTATGACATTTTTAAACAAAAGCTTTAAACCCATCTCTTCAGCCTGTCTTTTGTTTAAATATAATTTAAAGACATTACTTTATTTTATTCACTAATTTCATTGCATGTATTTTGTAAATTGTATCCCTGTTAATATTATTATTATAGGTTTTTATCTCCTGTATTTCCTGTCATCTTTTTTAACATTGTATTTTTTCAATTGCTATTGTAGCTTTCAAACCTGTATGAAAGGTGATATACAAAGGCAAACTTGAATGGATTGATTTATAGATTGATAATGACAAAGTTTTCACCTTCTGCTGGGTTTGAATGCAGATGGAGGGAGAAGCAGAAAGTGTGTGTAACAATAACACACTTGTAGAGTTTAAAAGAGAGAGAGAGAGAGAGAGAGAGAGAGAGAGAGAGAGAGAGAGAGAGAGAGAGAGAGAGAGAGAGAGAGAGAGAGAGAGAGAGGACAGGAACACTTCTGCTTGTTAAGAGGACGAGCTCGACCCTCCCTCCTCGTCCTGGATGGATAATTACTAGAAAACCGGCTCTGAGGAGAGGTTTGCATTGTTCTGTCTTTTGAAGATGTAACAGTAAAAGGGCTCTTCAGTGTAAGGAATCTAGTTAGACTCTGCCCTCTCCCTCTCTGCACAGCTCTGAATTATTCATCTGTGCTCTCCTGCAGCACGATGCATGTCAGATCTTCTGAGCGTGAAACAAATTTAACGGCTCCTTCACTCACATGGAGGTTTGATGATAAGCGATGATGTAGCTTCCTGCGTTGTTTACTTAACGTTCACATGGAGCCAGGTTTATCTTTAATTCATGAACCTGTCGACTGTAGACGTGATTGTTATGCAGATCTTTGTTTGCTGCCTTCACAGGGTAGTAAATAACACTGACAGGGAGACAAAGGCAATTTTGACAATGGGATTAGCCGGTCGTCAACACCCGCACTTCAAATATTTAAATCTGTATCTTACGCTCTTGTTTGGACATGATGATTAGGTTTAACAGATTCCAAATGCATATGAAAAGAATAAGAAACGAGTTACTCATCAGGGTTTAAAGGCTGTGTGGCTCTTCATGGCACTGATTCTAATAGATACTAATTCTACTAGTATGAACATGCATTGTCCTTCCATTGGAAACGTGACATGTAAGTACAATCAAACTCGACATGCATGTTAGAGCAGAAACACTTAAAAATATGTTTTTATAGAAAGAAAAGTCTGGCTTATGATTGCGTGTGTGAATGGGTGAATGTGACTTCTACTGTAAAGTGCTTTAAACGGTCGATTCGATTAGAAAAGTGGCAGAAATACAGTCATTTGCCATTAAGGTAGAAATAGTCTGTGACACGTTGATGTTCCTTTATCGTGTTGACACTGAAAAGGATCAGAAATCTGAATCTTGAATGTGTCCTGAACTAGATCACAATACAGCTCTGAGTGATTCCTGTTACAGTCCATGCCACTGTTCACCAGCCACCGTCTGTGGAGCCAAACTATTCCAGCTGCTGTTTGGTAGCCGTTGGTAATTTCCTGCCTTGCTGATAAAGAATGAGTCAGTGTTTGCAAATCTTGTAACGGCCACAAACAGCCCGACTCAATCCGACCAACCTCCAGCGAAGGTCACATTCACAAAGCTCTTATGTGGATTCCCTCTTTTTGACCTATAGGTGGCAGGCTGAGCTCACGTTCCCCATGAAACACTTTGTGAATCAGTGCAGTTTCCAGTCAGAGTGTAGCTGACAACCACCACGTGCTGAGCTAATCATTTGCTAAGTGCAGATTTCAGAAATGCCTCAGCTGCACTGTAACAGGAACGGAGAGTCACATATTAACATAGCCGTGATAGAAATCGTGTCCTGTTCCCAGCTTCTTTTGCATTGCACAGATTAGAAAAAGTCAGCGGGGAAAAATATCGTTAACCTACATATGGAAAAAACAGATTTAATGTTAAAATGTTTTTTAACGTTAGTCCTAAGAAAGATCATTCAGGGAGTAGTCTTGTTCATATTACCTCTGTGTTTTGAAGCTGCCATACTTGTTTCTTGGATGATTAAGTATGAAAATCTTAGTTTACATTTATGGATTTATATATATATCAAACAGTATATATTCATGTCTACCAGCAGTTCAGTGCTTGACTGCCCTCATGTGGTAAAGGTGGACAGTACAAGTCATAAGCTGGAAAAACTGACAGGCAGCGTGCACACAGACATTCAGCTACTGTTACTTCACTTTATTGCTCTTTCAGCCAGAGGGTGACTGTCTGAACACAGCCTGTCACATGGCATGACAGACGGGCGCTGTATTCTCTATTAGGGCTCTGTCTGTGTGTGTGTGTGTGTGTGTGTGTGTGTGTGTGTGTGTGTGTGTGTGTGTGTGTGTGTGTGTGTGTGTGTGTGTGTGTGTGTGAAGGACTGATAAAGCAGAACAAACCCTTAACTCTGTCTATGGGTACGTTCTTGATCATCTATACACCGTCCCTCACCGTGCACAACAACACATGCCGTGACAGTATCATGCTCACAGGTCTGTCGCTCGGCTCCTGAGGCCGTGTTGTGGCCGCTCGCTTTGATGTCGTTAATTGGGACCAGCTTCCCCAGGGATGGCTCCATGCTTTTATTGTAAAGGTCCTGAGAGGGCTTTCTCACGGTAGGGGTACTTGTTCTGACATTGGCCCCCTCGCTACCCTCTGACTCTGAGGCCGTTCCCAGAGAAGGCGGGAACCCCTCGTCGTCCCCTCTGGGATCCCGTCCAAATGCGAGGGAGGTGGACCTAATGGAGCTCTGCAGGATTCTTCTTCGGAGGAGTCTCCTTCTCCTCTTTTTTGCCCCGTAGCCTTTACTGGTGGGTGCCAGGACTTATGAAACATGTGTCGATAACTTTCCAGTCAATCTTTTTCCATGTTTCCATGAGTCAAGATTTTAGGTCAGCATCAGTAATTCATAGTTATCCCACTTTAGCTGTGTTATACGGCACACTCGGAAAACCAAATTACAGTGTTTATAGAGGCTATCAAAGGGAAGCAGGAATTACAGCCACACAACTGTATATTAGGGTATACGCAGCGTGACATGGCAGGGCATGCACTGCAGCTTTACAGAAAACAAGACATGCGCAGACTTCGAATCAGGACGCAGCCACCAAAACACACCTAGAGGGAGGTTGTGGCACATGTTTCATAGGATTAAAGAGGGGGTACGGTTAACTGCATGACCACATGGACACTGTGGAGCAGCCGTAAGGGAGCTGGCACGAGGGAGAAAAGACTTCAGAGTTGAGAGAGAGAAGAAGCAAGAGGGTGGGAAAGAAAAAGGGGATGTTAGTCGACGGAAAAAACTAGGCTGCGGGAAAAAGGGATTTCTCTTTCTGAACTCTGTGGCCAGGCCTTACATCTGGACAGAGGGCAACACAGATGCCCACAGGTAGACCTCCTCCCCTGATCTGTTACGTCAGCCTTATTTTATTGTTCATATGCTCTGCAGGAAGATTTATCACACTTTAATTGACTTTGAGGGCCTCACTTTCATAAAAAAACGATTTTTGGTATGAGGACAATAAAGAACAAGAGATAAGTTTTGGCAAAAAATCTGCATTTCTGAAGAAAGAAAACTGCTCAGTATCCTCAGAGATAGCGAGTCCTTCATGTGTGTTATCACTGCCGGGCCTGCACAACTTATCCTGTGCTGTGTTATTTATTCATTTGTCGATAGAGTGAATAACTTCAACTGAACAACCGGGCCCACGGTTTTTGGGGAACGTTGCCTGGATGAAATGAAGAAGGAAATCCCCCCAAAAGCCAAAGTTGATGTTTTTATCACCAAAGAAAGCAAAGCCTGCACAAAGGCCTCCGAGATGGTTGTCAAAACACTTTAACGTGCGTGGGAACATGGCTGCAGTCCAGTGTCTGGAAGTGTTTAGCGTGTGCGTCGTGCCTTGGAAGTCGTTGCCGTATGTATTTCACTAAAAGCTCTGCTGATTGATTTCTGCTCTGCTCAGAGCTGATGGCAGTAAAGCAGCGGCACTTGGGGGATCTGGAAAATGCTGAGATGTCTCCTCCTTTCTGGAGGTCAGAGGTGGCGTTTCTACTAAAGGACACATCTTTTCAAGTGTCTGCAGGAAGTCATGTGCCAAGGCATCCTGTAGTGTGACCAGACGGGAAGAAGGAGAACACCTGTCCGCCAAGCTGGAGTATACTCGACACTTTCTCTCGCTTTTTTGCTGTTTGCTGAGCAACACGGTGGGAATCGACATGTGGTTGTCAGAACATTTTCTCAAAACTGAGCGAATGTGAGACCCTGTAACGAGCTGGATGAAAACACTGCATAGCTAACGGTTTGAACTTTGAGGCCTTGGCTTGTTCAGAGGCAGCGCAGCCCAAACACAGTTATTTGTCTTCTGGCTGTGACTCCTGCCCAGATCCAGCTATCAGTTTGCAGTTTGGGTCCGGGGTAGTTTATAAATCCTTCGCTGAAAAGCTATTTGTGGTGGGATGAGACACTGACCCCGGGATAATCTCTCCCACTTCTCTCCCAGGTTGTTGTGTGGGGACTTGGAACACATGTGATGTCTACTTTTGGAAACAATTTTCCATAGTTAAAAATGTTTACAGGATCATGCTGACCCCTACATGCTTTTGACCAGAGCCTGACTGATATGGATTTCTGGGGGTCGATGCTGCCGGTCCATTAGGGAGTAAAACATTTCAGAGACCGATATATCAACCGATATATATAATACAAAAAATTGGCAATGATTCCTATGGGGTTGCATTTTTTATTCTGTGAAATAAAAGTTTTCATATCCACATATATCATCATCCGACCAATAAATCAGTCAGGCTCTAGTTTTAACCGTACAACCCCACGTCAGGCAGACATCCCTCTTGGTTTTAACTGTGTTCTCAGGCAGAACTGTGAGAAGGAAATAAATCAGCTCTGTCTTTATCAGGCGGTTACTGGTACCTGACATTGCACAGGAATAAGTGAAGGTCAATGAACGTCTGTTACCGTGCATTGTTTTATCATCAGTAACCTGATGATAAAACTGTGACTGGTGGTCACAGACACAAAGGCAGAGACAGACGGGGAAACCGAGAGAGTCGATGGGCTGTTGGCCCTGAAGATGAAAGAGGCCTCTCTCTGGGTGTCCTGCAGAGGTGAAGGAGAGTGTTACCACAGCTGTGATGCTCTTGTTTAAATTCAATACAGGACCTCAAGAGGAAAAACACAGCCCACATGACTTTTGACCCAGCAGGCTTTGGCAATGGTCAACAACATCAGCTCCCCAGCTCACATAGTTATGTTATTTACCCTCAGAATCAATAAGCTCTTGCTGTGTGTGTGTGTGTTTGCTGTGGAATGAAAGGTGGACCTCAGTGATTCACCAGGGGAGTAATAAAAAATGCGAACATTCTTAAACCAGACTATGTTTATACTTGAAACAGTCGGGATCTGCCTCATTAATGGAGGGGGAAAAAGAAACGAGCAGCATTATAATGTGCTATATTTAAAGCATTGGTCTATAATGCATAAAATAGCTCTTAAATTAGTTGCGGATGTCTGCGGAACTCTTGACGTACGCTGGCCCTGAATGCTAATGCCTCCTTGGCCGTGGCTCTCCCCGGGCTGGCACTGTGTTTGTCCTCAAGTCCCCGTCCTCCAGGAGGCACCGAGCTCTGCATTGTGCGTCCTCTTGCTACCGGAGACCTGCGGTCCACTGAAAGCCTCTCTCCGCAGGTCACCGTGGACCACAGGGCAGAGGCAGGCCCGAGACTGGCGAGCTCATTTGTATTTGAGGAAATTTTGCTTCGGTGTCTTAGCAACGCAGCCTGGAGCCGATATCATTTCAAACCTGCATCCCGTTGCACCGACTGAGGGATAACGACGGGTCCCCGTGTGTGCCCCGCCGGATCAAATGCGGGGCCTGGAAGTCGGAGGGTGATTCAACACAGACTCTGTAATTAGTTGGCCTGCAGAGCCAGCTCATGTGTCAATCACTGCATCACATCCACAAAGGCACTGTGTTGTCGCTCCCCTTTGAGGACAGATAATCTCTTAGATTTGACTATTGTCCTTTGTCCCCGGTTCATAGACGATGAGAATGCTGTGAGGTGTTGTGGTAACAGCGAGTGGCACCTACTGTTCTGCCGACGTAGAAT
This sequence comes from Verasper variegatus, assembly GCA_026259375.1. Lineage (NCBI taxonomy): Eukaryota > Metazoa > Chordata > Actinopteri > Pleuronectiformes > Pleuronectidae > Verasper > Verasper variegatus. The sequence continues at coordinate 20,314,419 of CM048047.1, forward strand.
CCCAGGGACGTGTCGAGCTTTGTTAATTAAAGCCTGCTCTCGGAAATTAGACGTCTTTATTCTCAAAACATTAGGTGGAGGGTCACTGCGGTGTTAATCCAGCCCAGCAGTTCCTCTCAGAGGACCGGAACTCTGATGGGAAAAAAGAGCATATCTCCTGCATCTACAGTGACGTGGCTTCTCAGTCATCGCGTCGGGCAGTTTATCGGTTGTGAATGTTTGCGCATCCTGTTTGCTCCCCTGTGAACAATTTCAAACTGTGAGGCAGAAGGAAATGCGAGGCTAATTTGGGCATGAGACATCAGATGTTGTGGTTTTGGGGGCAGACGAGAGGAGGGGGCAGTGTGTTTCCCCTGCCTGTCTAGTCTTACTTTTACAGTAAGGCCGACTGCTCACAGTGAGTGGGTGTCTGTGGGCAATTAGCATCATAAAGGGGAAGAGAGGCCTCTCCTCCATTCCTCCCAGCGTGATGACACCTCTCTCCCCCAGCCAGCGCACTACTGGAATCTCTCTCCCTCCGTATTATTGGCTCTCTCTCTCCCCGTCTCCAGGTGTTTTTGATAGAGACAGTCTGCGTGGCTTTTGACTGATATATTTGTTTGGCTCGTCTGGCTGATTCATTCAGTCGTCTCTGCTTGCGGTGCAGTGCGGGGGAGGAATGAACAGACACATTTGTCGGGCTCCACACAGTTGGCTCTTATAAATTTGTTTCAGAGTGCTTTCAAAGCTCTGAGGTTATTTACTGTTAAATGGTTTGTAAAAGGTGACTAAAGTGGATTTCCGACGTCATTCTGTCTGTGCCTGCAGCTCCGTGGCTCCGGTATGTCAGAGGAGTAGTGTTTTACAAGAGGAAATGGCCAAAACGTCACAAAGGGAGGCTGGCAGAGTAGAGGCGGGCTACATCTGGATTTTTACTTACCCTATAGGGAATTATAGATGATTTGATGCCCTTACGTAATCACGGAGCTATGACAAACCCCAGGATTTGTGCTGGCCATTTTATCAGCACATCGACTAATTATTTGTGATCTCAGCTGTTTTAATATAATGTAAAACTGGGCTATTAACTCAAAACTAAAATTGAAAAGGAAAACTGAAAAGAAGATCTTAAACAAATTGACAGGAAGCAGATGCTGTAGATTACTGTCCCCACGTAATGTATTTACTTGGCAAACCCACTGACTCTATTGACTTAGATTTGATTTATGAGTGTTTTTTTAATTGAATTTCTTTGTATTTTCTTATGTTTTGACCTTCTTGTTTCCTCTTAACGATTCACATTATAGGCCTGGATAGATGGTAGAACTGTTTGTATGGAGATATTTTAGATATGATTTTAATATGAAATAAATCATGTGGAAAATATGATTATTTTCTGCTGTTTACAATCAGCTTTTATTCCGTTGCAGCCCTATTGCTTAAATCCTACATTTTAAGGATTTTTCTTTTTCTGATGGAAATAATTAGTTCTTTGTTTCACGTCAAGTGACACAACAAGACGGTCTGTGTCTCAGATGACACGGATCACACAATTCCTCTCATTCATTGATGTAACGCAGTGAAAGAAACAGAGGTGAAGTGGAAAATATCAATCTGATGATGTTACTGCAGAGTCTTGTGAGTCGAGTGCCTCGGCATGATTCACTGCTGCTGACTGCTGAAAGTTTATGTCACTGGTTTTCCCCCCCGACTTCAGCTGCCTGCCTTTTTCCGTTTTCTCTCATCTACTGGAACAACATGGATTCTGCGAAACCAGGCTCCCTCTTTTGTTTGTTTTAATGAAACATGTCCAGCATGAGCTATGACACACCTCAAACTGAACATTTTAAGATTAACAGTACAGAAGCAAATCACAGAGTCGTGGTAACTTCTTTACATTTAAAAACGAGGACTTGAAAAACAAGAGACTCGCAGAATTCAGAGGGAAATGTCACAGTTTGGCTGCAGCTTAGATCTTTGCCAAAAAATGTGCTGAGTGGGGTATGAAGACGTTGTCCTGGGCAGAGCTGGGTGGGAGGGTCGGGCACAAGGAGCTGGAGGGGGGAGGGAGATGGGGGTAAACGTTAAGGCAGCCTGCCACAGAAAGGGGTGGGTCGAAGGAGAGATTTAGTGTTGGGACCGGCACATGGTGGTTGGGGGTAGATGGAAGGAGAAAGGAGAACGAGGGAGCTGTGGGTCTGAGTTCAAACTACAAGCTGTGTTCAGAGAGCGAGCAGGAATGCGCCTCAGTGTGGGAATGAAGATGCTCTGACACGTTCAAGACAGTCTTGATGGATATATGAAACACTCTTCAATCTTTACGATGAAAATATCCCGTGAGTACACAAGAATCTGTCGCTGGAAGCCAGCTGTGGTGTTTGTTGGTTGGAGAGAAAACATATTAATGCCTGTAAATGATCTTTTCATTCACACTGAGCCTGAATGAATGAATCTGCTTTTCATTTCTTCTTGTTTTTCCGAAAGAACAAGAGCAGAAACACGTTACCGTTAATCAAAAAGCTTCGCTGTCAGACAGATGCAGCTCAGAACAAAACAAAGCACGTCGTAAAATCCTCAAAATATTTCACCCATGTCACTGGCTGAGAGAGAGTGGAATGTGAACAAGCCTTTAAAACTGTCATTATTTTGGCAGCGCTCTTGTCTGCTCAACTCAAGAACTATTCAATCGTGCCATATCTTCTCCTCCTTGTTACGTGTCATATCCCTGCATCCAATTGCATAATCAATGTTCCTGAGAGTGATCGTTGCAAGAGGTGAATTCGCACACAGCCCCTGACAATCTGGCCCATTGTGTCAGAGCAAACTGGGTTTCATCTCTTTGTGTTATTTTATTCCATGCATCTTTTTTTCTTTTTTTTTTTTTAAAGCTGTGGGTCGCGTTGAGCAAACACAAGTTCTCATTCTTTGGCATGATGCCCGCCCAGCCTTTTATCCACAAGAGATTTCCTTAGAGAGAGGATGAGAGGACAGAATGTCTCGGTATCGTGTTACAGAATGCCAAACAGAGAGGAATTCCCAGCTCATGTTACTTGCTCCCAGTGGTCCAACCTGCGGCTGTGGGACACAAGAGGACCTGGCAGCGCTCTCACTATGCGCTGCAGTTGAATAATACAGGCCTGATATTATCCACCTGGGAGGGAAGCCTACCTGAGCGGAGAGACTTAACCTCTCTGTGATACAGGTGGGAACTGCCCAGCGAGGCTCCACATGTTGACTCAACTGCTGGTTAATGGGGTAAACACTTTTTTTTGTCATCCAAGGACACAGGGAACTGTTCATATTTACTCAGTTGTTGGTCAGTCGAAAGACCAGCGTCACTTTTCATTGATACCTCAGGGACTCGGACGCGTAGGTGAGTCCCGGATCAGCAGTTCTGAAAGGCAGGTGACAGCAGTATCTTCACTGCGAGGCTACAGTCGCTGTAATTACGCAGTATTGTGTGATGAATGAGCGCGGTTCAGGTTTCGGCCATAGTGTGACAGGCACAGACAGGGAGTGGAACTGAGATCTCAGGTGTGTGACCGGAGAGCTGTTTGTTACCTGTGGCTGCAGCTTCTGTGGATGTGATGGACACGATTTTTGTGCTGTTTTAAGCTGGTTCAACCCACAGATGTGTGTGTGTGTGTGTGAGATGATAATTGGACATTTATCAGCTGTGTGGCTTTTTGAAGAAGAGCTGGATGTGGTAAGAATATTTTCATGTTAGATTGAAAGTCTGGGCTTTACATTTAGAGATAATTCATATAATTTACCACATAGGATCTAATTCTCAAAAATGTTGCTGTTTATCGACTGACTTTCTTGTGTATTTGACTTAAAGATTCTTTTATTTAGGGTTCTAACAATTGTATCACATTAATTTATAATTTATTCTATCAATTAATCCATTTATTGTTTTGTCAATAATCTTCACAAAATAAAAATAATGGTTCCTAGAGCGCAAGGTGACATTTGAAAAACAATTTCTTTCCTCCAAGAGATTCGGTTAATTACTTTCTGAGATGACAAACACAAGCACAGTCAGATTTGGAACCATAACAGAGGCTGGAACCAGTCATGTCTGTTCTTCATAACCGTTAAAATACTTTTTTGGCAGATTCATTTTCAATCTCTAAATCAACTAATTGTTTTCAGCTCTGCTTTTGTTATGACCTGAAAAAACAAGTTCATTTATCCATAAAATCTTGTGTTTCTGAGGCTCGTTCTTATCTTTTACCTGAAGTTATTTATTACATTTAGTTGTACATTTTCTCTCTCAATGTAAAGTTCACTGTTCACTAACCCAGCTCTGTTAGCATTGGCAAAGGGTGCCAAAGGTCTGTTTCCCGTCCTCGTCATCAGCGGCTGTGAAGCACAGAGACGACTCTCTCTATAGGTCTGCAGGACGAGTTAGTGATCCTGACTGACGGGTCCAGCTCTTTATCAGAAGGTCTATGTGTTTGCTTGTTTTGATTCTATCATTGAGAAGTCGGACCTGAAAATGTCTTACATGTCTATTAACATGTAGTATATATAGGCTCTATGCAGTATGTAGTGGTGCGATCTTCAACAATTTGACCTTTTTTTATTGAAAGGCATAAACAATATATAACAGACAGTTATATAAGGTACCGTGTTGCTTCAAGTGAGAGAGCCGGGATCGCTCCAGACAGACTGACAGACAGACAGGCTCTTCATAAAATCCATGTTATCTCAGAATTATCAGACAGGGTGGTCTCAGTTTCACCGAGTCTGTTGTGTCTGCAGGTGAGGCACCGAGGTGCAGAGTCTTTTTGCTGCTTTAGTTCCCGTTCCAGTGGTTTTGTCAAACATGACCATGACTTTTGCTTGTTAATCTTTGTACTTAAAGTGCACGTTTCCCTGTGTTTCAGAAATCGAGGCGAAAGAGGCGTGCGACTGGCTGAGGGCAGCAGGATTTCCCCAGTATGCTCAGCTCTTTGAAGGTAAGACAAAGCTCCCGGCAAACTCCCTCACACATTCATCACACGGGAGGGAATTGTTTGGTGAATACAGTGATTAATGAAGTAGCACAAAAATAAAAGGTCTCTGTAATAAACCAAAATGGCGTTTTTTATATTTTATGTATTTACAACATCTGTTGTTAAGTGAATTACTGTTATAGTTCGAATGTTTTTTGTTCTTTCTGAGACAAATGAATAATGATGTCATGGTGTCATCTGGTCTGTCGCCTTCGTCCCCAATACTACACTAAACCACGTATTCATAGGTTACATAATGAGCCTCTTTCAGAACAACTGTCCCCAGAAGCTCTCAGACCTCGGGCTCCAGTCGCCCAGACACCACGGAAAACAAGCGGAACATCAGCCGCTTTTAAAGTCTAATCTTCTCCAAGCTATGGTTACTGCATAAACATGTCTTCTGTGCTTTAAGACTGAAGTCATGGGAAGAAAAGGGTTTTATCAGAGCTTAAAGTAGCTCTGCTCCCTCAGATCTTTGTGTCGACGCCAGACTTCTGATGTGCTTTGTTGTAATATATTTGTTATGCTGACAGTTTGTAGATGGTTGTACAGAAGACGTGAGCATTCCCTCCTGATGCTGGGGGGTTGTGTGGAGGAAATGACTCTAATTTTGAAATCCGAAATGATGATGACATAATGGAATCATCGATGATGTAATGCCTCAAAGTATATCTGAACGTCTGCCCCCTCAAAGAACAGTCTGCAGCTCTTATACCGCTGCTTCTGCTTTTCATAAAAACTTAATGGCTTCACATGAATGTGGTGGAATGTCAGATTCAGGGTCTGGATGCTGTCTCCCAGGTTATGTAAGAGGAGGCCCATACCCAGAGCCAGATGTAATGCCCACACAGGCCTGAGCGCTGTCATTCCGGGCAAATTCTGTCTCTTCTCATTAGCATCACATACAAAGCGAGTTTGATGGTCTCCCAGCCTGCAGTGTACTTCTGGAAAGAATGTGGTTTCCAGATCTTTTTCTAATGTTGGTGTTGTTATGCTTTTCCACCCCCCACCCCCCCACTACAGATTCCCAATTTCCCATTGACATTTCTCCTGTGAAAAGAGATCACGACTTTCTGGACAAAGATCTTGTGGAACCTCTTTGCAGGTAAAAAGACATTTAATCGTGACTTAAATCACATGAGTTATCCATGAGGGAAAACTGTTTTGTAGAACTATGTAAGCAGAACTTATATTATGATGCTAAAAAGAAATGATGCTTAAGTTGGGTGTTTAGAAACTAATGAAGATACGATGTTCAACACTTTTATTAGTCTTACATTTAGTCAATTTATTAAACAGGTTTATCTTCATCAGACCTTCATCTATCAGGAATTAAATGTTTCATTAATTAAATGTAAAAAAGTATTTTCAGGAGGTAATTTTGCCAGATCAAAATAAACAAGTATAGAAATAACATAAAAGTTCACTAGATCAACAACTGGTGGATCCCTCCCTTATAGGGAAAGATAGCTCATGCGCTGTTTCAACCCCGGGATGAAAACAGCACTTCAGTTGCCACGGTAGCTATAGCAACCGTCCCAAGGGGCAAGCGGGAGTAGCATGAAGGGCGCCTCGCACGGCTCAATATACTGTGACTCTAAACAACCCTAAAGCAACTCATCTAAATTCCAAACTAGCCATGGGATAAATGGAGGACAATTGGAAACAGTTCCACTTACAACATGATTTTGTCCACAACTTCCCAGCGTCTCTATGGGGACATAAGGATTGCTTTGTTGTCAGTTACGCCACCACAGTCTTGTGTGCGCAAAAATAAACACCACCCGGTATATCGCGGGTGTCTGATAGTAGCAAAACTGACATTTCATGTATGTGAGTGCTCTGTCTGATCCCTGCCTAAGCCACCTCCTGTTTTAGCAACCACATTCAAAACTCTTTAGGCCTGCGGAATAAGGGGCCCCCTAGTTTAGAAATCCTCTCTTCAGGCCGACTCCTATCTACAGTAACAATCATGGGAACTTCTTGTGTGGCTAACCCCTATCATCCACAGCACTACAGGAAAGTCATATCCTCCTTCTGAGGCCTTTTACTGTCACTGAACAATACGGTCAATCTGTGAAAAAAAGACTGTTAGAAATATCTGCTTGTAATTATCTCACCACAAATGAGCGTCCTTTTATCTAAAGCTGAGGCACAGTGAGTTGTGGTGTGTTGTGCTATCATCTTTTTCCCCTTCGCTATTGTAGTGCCGTTACTTTATATATCCCAGTTCACACACCCTCATAGGCTTTAACCACTAAGCACGTTTCAAAGCCTTAGACTGTATTGTTTAGCATAATCTTCGAAAAATTGTTTTTTATGTGACTTTGTTTGAACTATGCAAAGAAAAATGCATGTTCTAGAAAGTAATTTTAGAAGCAGCTGAAACCATCTCTCAAAATCACCAAAAGCCATGTGCAACATTGAGGACAGGTTCATTTGGAGATTAAGATCTACAGATGTCTCTATTGAATGAACCAGCCTGTGAGTGGAACAGATATGTGGCTTATCCACTTGTTGACCTTACATTCACCTTTCTTCAAATTACCACATGCACGCACGCACACACACGCCACCGTTCAAGTCACAATCGTTCTGATCCAACCCAGAGAGAGAAACAGAGCAGAGCACCTGACAATTACCAGCGTTCATTAGGTTTAGGATAATGTGTGTATGGAAACTGAGTTCCCCTCTGGGTCTGGTTGTGCATCCAGAACAAAGGCTGATCAGGTTATGGTGTAGATAGCAAACAGAATAGGATTTAATTCTGGTGTGCTCATTAACAGACTCTGTTTTCTCTTGCTTGTTAAGAACAGTTTTTCATTCTTTGGCTATTTTTGTCTTTTTCAGGCGACTCAACACTTTGAACAAGTGCGCCTCTATGAAACTTGACGTGAACCTTCCGAAGAAGAAAGTAAGTGACAACATGAAATTTAGACCTTAAACATAAAAATGAAGCTTCTGCAGTTTAAAATGCATGAAGGAAATAAGGCCAATGCAGTTACATTGCATTTTCCCTGTTCATGTTTTGAGCAATTGTATTCCCCCGAGGGTTTGTTGTATTGTTTTTTACCCTCCAAAAATCGTCATTACTTGACTCAATCACTTTTCATTGGATATCTGTAAGAGTTATTGCAGAAAACAAACGTCACTGCCACCGTAAGAAATGGTATTTTCTTACAAAGATGGATTTAGGTTGTGCGTGCGCCTCCTGGCCTCATCTGTTCAACATAGATTATATGATATTTGAGATCGTACTATTGTTGTCTTCATTCCCAGTCGGCTATCGTGACGTTTTATCTGTCCCCACATCGTAATATAGCCTGTTGGCTGATATTCATGACTTTTTCCTGTCTTGGTCTATTTATAGAAAAGTATTCACGTCAATGGAATTGCTTGTTTGGAGTTATATCACAGTTGGCTGATAGTATAATGTTATTAACTCGGAGCAGACACATCCTTAAGTGATTTCCTGCATTTTATTGTTCTGTTCATTGTGGAATAGATGACATGTGATACTATATGTTCTACTATAAGTTCTGACAAATGTGATTCTTACGACACAAATGCAAATATTTTTTAATTAAAACTATTCAAAGGCTATTCAGGATATCTTTGTGTCCCAATTGTTGTAGGTCCACATTGGGCATGGTGCTAAGTAATGTATGCATCATTATCAATTTCTTTGAGTAGTTAAGAAGAAAAGGTTTTAGCGATCCTAAATATAAACCTTTAATTAAAACTAACATCACATAATGTGTCTCTCTCCAGAGTGAAGACTCTGATGAAGAAGACCTGTTTGCTATCAGTGACAAATGGACCTTTGAGTGGAGCAGCCGGCGCTGGTCCAGGTTACAGGACATTGACTGTCTGCTGGGAAGTGAGGGTCAGCCCTTCAGGGAAGGCGTGCCTCTGAGAACCACCACCAGTAGTGAGAGCGTTCTAACAGACCTTAGTGAGCCAGAGGACTCTTCTTTGCACAGTGAGAGCAGCGGGGGCAGTGGCCATAGGGGCCTCAGCACAGAGGACTCCGACTGCTCCAACCGCACCTGCTCGGATTCTGCCGCAATGCCAGACTCCACTTCTTTCACAATGCCTCAAATCCCCAAAGAAATTGCTTACTACGACTCACTGTCTGACAAGCAAGGCAAGACAAGCCGCATTCGCGCCAAAGATTTCCTGAAGCGCATGGAGACACTCCGCTCTCGAGGAACTCTGGGAAGGGGTCGTAAGACGTTAGTCATCAGTTCTCCAGTGCTCCAAGAAGAGGCCCAGGCACTGAAGACTCTGCATTGTGTTGAAATCATAAATGGAGATGGTGGAGCTCCAGAGTCACTGTCCAACAAAGTTCCTCCGTCCCAGTGTGGTAGTGAAGGTAGCAGCCATTCTAGTGGCAGCGCTGCCAGCTTGAAAGAGCATAAGCCTCATCGGTCGGACTTCAAACGAAGTGGCATGTATTTAGAGGACATAGACATCTTCTCAGAAACCCAAATGAGTAAAGTCGCAGAACAAAACCGCAAGAATGAATTCTGCTCTCATGAAGACCTGGTGGTCCACATTCCTAAAGACCACAAGCCAGGAACCTTCCCAAAAGCACTGTCCATAGAAAGCCTGTCCCCAACCAATGGGGCCTCTATTAACTGGCACACCGGCAGCAGGCACCTGGACTCCCCACTAATTTCATGCAGAAAGGAATCCAGGCCTGTCACACAGTGCTGCTCCAGAGGTAGCCGCATCAGCGTGTATGATAATGTTCCTGGCTCACATCTGTATGCCAGCACTGGAGACCTGATAGACCTGGAGAAAGAGGACCTCTTTCCTCACCTGGATGATATCTTGCTGCATGTCAACGGTCTACAGCAGATAGTGGACCACTGGTCTAAGAATGTGTTACCTGGAGGAGAGGGGCTGGCACAGATGGATGGCGATAGGGAGGATACAGTGGGGCTCCATTCGTCTAGTCAGATCACACTGGACTTTGAGGGAAATTCAGTCACAGAGAGCCAGACCACACCGAATGATGGGGACAGAGACAGGGTATCACTTGCCGAGACAGAATCGACGAGGCTCAGGGAAAGGAGGGACTCAGGAGTAGGTGCTTCACTCACACGACCCAATCGGTAAGACTCATGAAACAGTATCAAGTACTGAAACATATGAAATCACACAAGTTTAGTTCTTCTGTGAAAAAATAAATAATGCTTCTCTTTTTTTTTATTGCGGTATCATCTTCTCTGGCATTAGGTTACGATGGCCCAGCTTCCAGATATCGAATCGTCTAAGTCACTCTGTAGCATCCCTGCAGATTACCAACCAGTCTGCAGGCCAGCTGAGTTTGTTGCAGAAGTTTTCTCTGCTGCGTCTCACTGCAATCATGGAGAAGTACTCCATGTCTAACAAGCACGGCTGGACGTGGTAAGTAAAACCTTTAAACTTCCAAAGGTTTGATTCATGATTGAATTCATCTTAAACCTGGAAATGATAATGATGATTTGTCCAAGGATTAGGATGAGCAAGTTTTCAAAGATGCTGTGTTGCTGTCTCTCCTAGGTCTGTGCCAAAGTTTATGAAGAGAATGAAGGTACCAGACTATAAGGATAAGAATGTGTTCGGAGTCCCTCTCATCGTGCATGTGCAGCGTTCAGGACAACCCCTGCCCCTCGGCTTGCAGCAGGCCTTGCGGTACCTCAGGAGCCAGTGTCTTGACCAGGTCAGTCTCAGCACAAATTCTCTCAGCTTACACGTGACCTCCATTTTCACATGTGATGTGATGAACAAAGGCTTGGGTTTTAACTGCATGACGTGGTGTAAAGTTTTTAGTACACAATAACAGGCTGCTGCAGACAGATGCAATAATGGCGTAATAATACAGTTGGCGGAACTGTGGTACAATGTGATTACATGTCACTGTGAGCTGTCACGCTGACACCAACACTCCTGTTTTGCCTCCAGGTGGGTCTTTTTCGTAAATCAGGGGTGAAGTCTCGAATTCAAGCTCTGAGGCAGATGAATGAGAGTTCTCCAGATGATGTGAACTATGAGGATCAGTCTGCTTATGATGTGGCCGACATGGTGAAGCAGTTCTTCAGGGATTTACCCGAGCCTCTGCTCACCAGCAAGCTGGGGGAGACATTCCTCCATATCTATCAATGTAAGGACACAATGTTTTAATTTATTGATTCTGCTGTAACTGAGAAAACATACCTGTGGCTGTGTTAAAATAGTCTCAGATCAAGTAAATGGCCTGATTAATTGACGGTTCATACATTTTTCCTCTTTTCTATCACACTGTCTGTAAAGCAGAAATGATACTAATGAATTATCCCATATGTGCAGATGTGCCAAAGGACCAAAGGTTGCAAGCTGTCCAGGCAGCCATCATGCTGATGTCAGATGAAAACCGTGAGGTGCTGCAGACGCTGCTCTGTTTCCTCAGCGATGTCACTTCTTCTGTGGAGGAGAACCAGATGACTCCCATGAACATTGCTGTGTGCCTGGCCCCCTCCCTGTTCCATCTCAACATACTCAAGAAAGATAACCTCTCGCCAAGGTACATTTTTTCCTTATGTCCTACAATTAGCCTGGTGTCTGTGATTTTGGGCCAGCCACACTGGCTTCCACTCTGTGCCTCCGAGAACTAATGAACTAGAAATGCATGCATTCTATTAACTCCTGCATGATTATCTTCACCTGTGACTCCATAAAGACAGTCATAAAATGGGCTACCTTCTGTGGTTCAGTAGATTATTGCTTTCTGGGCTGGTTTTTAAAAGGACATGACTCTTAAAGCTCAGCGTTATATGAGATCATGCTGTGTACAAACAACACTAAGCTCTCTAATTTACCATGTTAAAATTGTTGCTAAAGGGATCAAAGGGGTTTCCTGCAGAGAGGAGGAAGGGTTTATATACTGTGTTTTGTGAGTGTGTTGACCTGGGGACTCTGCCGGCCTAATATGTTTTCTGTCTCCATAATCCCCAGGGCCATGCAGAAGAAGTATGCCACTGGCAGACCAGACCAGAAGGATCTGAATGAGAATTTAGCAGCGACACAAGGCCTCGCTCACATGATCATAGAGTGCAACCGTCTCTTTGAGGTACGGAGAAGCTGTAGTTTAGATGATGCAAGACTTCCTCAGGCTGAATGCAGTTTCCACAGGTCTGTATATATCGCTGCGAGTCTGACCACATGCTCTTATACACCCATTAGATCCCTCATGAGATGGTTACTCAGTCACGTAATTCATACGTGGAGGCTGACTTGCATGCACCAACAATTGTGGAGTTGTGCAAGCAGCTGGAAGATGATGATGGAACACACCAAACACATATGGAGGGGAGGCTTCAGAACCTGCTCAAAGAGGCCCGGGAAAAGTCCAAATACTGGGTTTCGTGCAGCAGTTCTGACAACACAGAGCTCTACTATAAGAAGGTTTGTGTTCTTCCTGTGATTATTGAGTTAAGTTGCTATTGTGGGTTACAACGTAAAATATAATACAATACTTGTATCAGCCATGCCTCCAGCATGGATCCTGCTTTCACATCCATATGTTAAAATGATGGGTTGTGTCATTGCGTGTCATCCAGGTGGGAGATGGGAACCCTTTGAGACGATGGAGAGTGTCTGTGGAGGTGGAAGCGCCACCATCTGTAGTGTTGAATCGGGTGCTACGAGAGCGCCATCTGTGGGATGTTGACCTGCTACAGTGGAAAGTGTCTGAGACACTAGACAAGCAGACGGAAGTTTTTCAGTATGTCCTCAATCGCATGCCTCCTCACCCCAGCAGGGACTTTGTCGTTCTAAGGTGAGTGGTGATGAAAGGAAAACACTTATCACATATTCCTTTGTGTGAAAGTAGCTAAAATGTATTTTTCTTTGAAAGCACACACTGAATCTGCTTCGGTTTATTTAAGGTCATGGAGGACAGACTTGCCCAAAGGTGCCTGCTCCCTGGTTTCTGTGTCTATAGAGCATGAGGAATATCCTCCTGTGGGAGGGGTACGAGCTATTGTCCTGGAGTCCAACTACCTGCTCGAGCCCTGTGGCTCTGGAAAGTCCAGACTAACTCACGTCTGCAGAGTGGACTTAAAGTAAGTCCCACACGAATTTCTCATAATTTTAAAAGCATTTTTGACACACTTTATTTGAACCGTGATGTGTATGCATGTACAATGAATGTGTGTGTAGAATACTGAATATTATTTTTGGATTTCAGGGGAAGGACTCCAGATTGGTATAACAAGGCCTTCGGCCACCTTTGTGCTGCAGAAGCTGCCCGCATCCGCAACTCCTTTCAGCCACTCATCACAGACGGCCCGGAGACCAAAATTTGAAAGTCTTTGACAGTTGTCTGCTCAGAGATAAACAGGGAGTCGTTCAGTCATTGCTAACAGACAGACACACAGCATAGACTGGACCCCAGAACTAAAGCACAGTTTTCCCCCATTTTTTTTCTCAGAGTAAAAATACTCTGGAGCTCCTCTTGCACAATGACAAAAGAGGACATGTTATAGGTGCTGACTATAATCACATATTGGGAAATTAATCATCCTGCCGATATCGTTAGCATTAGGATTTTATTTACCCTATTGTTGCTAAACCTGTATATTATAATTATTATCTTTGATAATGTCATTACATTACTTTTACTATAATCTACGATGTCTAGGACATTTAAGCTCTGTAATGCTTCTGGGAAGCATGTCATTCAAGATTTAAAGCTATAATTATTATAATTGTACACTCAAGTGTCTGTATATATACTGTACATGCAAACAAGATGTATATATTGTATATATGTGAGGGGATAAAGAGTACATTTTGTTAATTTACTATATATTGATTCTTTCATGGTGCCAACCTCCGTTATTCACATGGTACAAAATTGTAAGCTGGTTTTACTTTGCTTCAGTATTGCCATTTTTCAATGGGTGTAATTTTATTAAACCTTGAGCTCCTATGGTTGTGAAAAGAATGACTTAAGGTTTGACTTGATCATACCTGCTTTAGGGTACTGTACTGTGCAGTGTCAAGTACAAGAGACATCATTTTTTAATAAAAATATCAAACTTATAAAATGTCAGATTGTACTTATTCCTAATCTGCTACATCAAGAAGAAGAAACAAGACATTTTGATTATTCAGTAAGGATATCTATTGACCTATGAATGAGATTAAATACCTGTTATGGACAATAAATATCAAACAGAGACAGAAAAGCTTGTGCAAAAGTGTTTACATTGCACAATCATGTTGGTGTTTATACATGCATGGGAAGACACTGATCTCTACTGGCCATTTAAAGGAAACACAAGACTGCAGGGACACCCCTATGGGAGGACACATGGTAACTTCACTGAAGAATTCACCTTAAATCAAAATTCTCTCTGATGTGGGAGGACAGAGACCTCTATTGGCAATTTAAAGGAAACACAAGAGGAGTCAACACACTTAAACGGTAACCTTACTTCAACTACAAACGAGTGACAAAGTAAAGTGTCTTCATAAATTGTTGGTCCGTGACAAGCCACAGGAACAGCTTTATACATACGCATCTAATTCTCCGGAGCTCTAGAACACTGTCCTTCCAAATTATATTCCCTAATTTGGGGTTTTGGTGATGGAGAGTGCTGTCTAAAACATCAGTCCAATGTAACCCCCAGCAGTTCAATTCAACTCAGGTTCAGTGAAAACCATTTAGGGTTAGTGTTAGGATGAAGGTGTATGGTCATGTTGTCATCTGGGATGAGACCACTCACTTCAGGGTGAAATGTTTCCTCATAGGATAAAGTTAGTAAAGATTAAAATGCAAATGAAGACGGCAATTAATTTTGTCTGCATAGCCAACGAACTGTATGCAATGGGAAAGCATGGGCTGGAGACATCAACTTGATTGCAATTTCTGTCCACTAGATGGCTCTTTCTGATCAGCAGAATATTATTTTTAGTATGGCAACGTTTATTTCCCCCGGTAACAATGTGATTGAAATCAAGTTCCCCTTTTCATCGATGTTTTAAGTACATTTCTCAACGGATAGCAAGAGAGGATTGATATCCAACATGGAGTCCAACACAAATGAAACATTTTAAAGTACATTCTAAGTTATGGCCTGAAATAGAATCACAAACTAAGATCTATTGAAAACCTGACTGGAATGAAGTAAGTAGCAGTCTAGAGATGATGAGAATGTGTAAAAGGGTCGTCCACCAAAACTACAACAGAATACAGAAAGATGCTGCTGTGGCCGACCTTACCAAAAGAAACATTATGTGGAATTCAACAATCCTTTTTCTTTCTGCAGGTCACAGATACTGGATTTGTTTCCCTGACTAAGTTCTGTGTACTGACCTCTACTGAGCCCAACAGGGTCTATAAGCTGTATTGTTTCCCACTGATATTAAAAGGACATTATTAGATACACGACTATGTTGGAACAAGAAAACGGTAAAACGTATTCACCAGTGAGTAGGTTGAATGATCTGATTATTTAATTATACCGCATTTCATTACATCAAATTAAATCTAATTTTAAAACTGAGCAGCACATATGACAGGTACAACTTTATAAAGCCCAGCAGTATTTGTACCCCTTTTGAAGCCATGCTGACACAGATCAGCTTAATGATGTCATAAAATGCAGGCTCCGTTCCTGGCTGTCAGTCAGGACGATGGACAGGATTGTTGCCAAGATGTCAATGACAGTCTCTTTTATGTAATCGCTTGAATCTGATGGCTTCCTTTTGTTAAATTAAGCTCCTAATGTATCCATAAAAGTACATTTGTGTAGGTGTTACTGTATGTACAATGGTCAATTTACAAATTAACAATGATTCTGGTCTTTACCAGTGTTACATTTTAAATTTATGACATAAAAGAAACCACATGAGATTTTAGAGAAGTGTCCTTGATTTTCTCATAAAAACAATATGACTAAAGGCAGTAATAATGCAATTTCTACTATGCTTTTGTACTCTTTGTGTCAACAGTAATAAAACTCTGTAAGTACAATTCATGATTTTCCATTAATGCTGCCTGAATTTACCTGTTCAATGTACCAATACCAAGTTATTATGAACTTAACTTGTAGTTGATCAACGGAATAATTGGTGTAACAGGAAATATTGTATTGCGTAGGGGACGACTCAAGGTCATCTTTGTGTCTGACCAATGAACTGTACACATCCGGAGCTTAAACTGTAATGAAACATTTACATTTATGTGAGGAGAGGAAGAAATGATGAGGTAATGATTATAGTAAAAGTCAAGTGTGCATCAATCATGTGATATGAGATATAATTAATATAATAGCCATTGAAATCAATATAGATATGACTTTTCAAATTAGAAGCTGAAAGCTACAGAGCAATTATTACGTCAATCGGTCACATGTGCTTTTCCTACCGTGACTTATTTCATCAACGTTCATCTTATTTCATGTCTAAATCCTATATATATGATAGGTACTCTCTATAAAAAAATGTTTTATTATTTCTCACTTAGATTTTTCCTTAACCCAATTTATTGTTTAACAAAAATAAAAATAAACAATTTAAATTAAAAACAACTTTGCTAAACCAATATCTATTTCACATAAATCGGTGTGGAAGCAGTAAATTAGGTAACTCTCGGCAGAGCAATCATTAAGTCATTCGGTTTTCCCACTGTGACTAACAATATGGATCTTGTTTCATGTGTTTGATTTTATTGTGAAGCACTTTGAGCTGCATTGTAGGTATGAACGTTTCTGTAAAAATAAAATGTATTACCATTACTTACGTACAATTTGTTTAACCCAATTTAT
Source organism: Verasper variegatus (assembly GCA_026259375.1). Classification (NCBI taxonomy): domain Eukaryota; kingdom Metazoa; phylum Chordata; class Actinopteri; order Pleuronectiformes; family Pleuronectidae; genus Verasper; species Verasper variegatus. Next base: position 20,331,199 of record CM048047.1, read on the forward strand.
TGTTTATTAATTTAAGAATAGAACAAATTTAAAACATCACATTGCTAAGCCAGTATCTATTTTACGTAAATCAGGTAACTTCCGGCTGCCATCTTTGTTTTGGGTCAGCGGTTAAGGTGCTAGCTTCACGTCTAAAGCTAATAAAGTGTAACCGAGTTAACGCAACTGACCAAACGAGAGAAACAACTAAACGGACGTAGTTGGAAACACGTTTTCTTTCCCAAGTAGCCATGTGTGAAGCTAAAGGAGGAGGAAACCACCGCACTGGGCTGCTTACCGTCGCCAGGTGGACGGGACCTGTCCCCCCGGTCAGACTCCCTCCTCCACCTCCAGGGTTCCGGACCCGGCAGCGTCGCATCCATCCGGCGCAGGCGTGGTGAGTGGAGCCGCAGGCAGGGGGCGGCAACATGGCGGTGACAGCCCGAGCACTGAATGGAGCACGTGCACACACGCGCACACACACACACACACACACTCTCAGCGCAGGTCAGTCACTTGGCACCGACCACACACCGGTTCTCTCTCACCGGAACTCACTCAGTGGATGTGACCGGCTGAGTGAGCTCTTGTTTTGGGGGCTTTTGTTTTATTTTTTCTTGTCTTTTCATTTCTTCTTCTTCTTCTTCTTCACGCTCCAGAGCAGCGATTAAAAAGCATCGCCGGGGTGAACGCGTCTCAACTCGCCACCTCAACCCCGCCGCTGTCGTGGGGGGAAATGACAAGCGAGAGACCGGTGACAATGCCGGGCTCCGTGTCGCTCTCGCACCGACAACCTCCTCCAGGTCACGGGCAGCACGCGGCTGCCGTCTCCGGTGAGGCAGTGATGATGTCCGGCTCGGGTCCGGTGCTCCTCCCGGCTGGGATTATCAATCCGTCGGTTCCAATCCGGAATATCAAAATGAAATTTGCGGTTCTAATCGGATTGATCCAGGTTGGAGAGGTTAGCAACCGGGATATTGTGGAAACGGTGCTGAATCTGGTAAGTCACCGTTTTATCTGGACGTTGTTGCCTGTTAATCCTGAACCCAGAACCATAGATGTTGACATATGACAGAACAAGGTTCCTTCAACCCTAATGATCATTAACTTAAATGCAGCACTGCTATCAAACGTAAGAGGACAGAGCAGCAAACATTTAAAAGTCACACACACCAACACAAAGCCCTCTCATTTAGAATAGTTTTTATTTACATGGCACAGTTACAAACTCTGTTTCCCAACAAATCAATAAGAGTTAAATAATTAAACAATAAAATAAACCATCTCCGCTCAGATAGCATCAGGGGAAAAGGCTTTCTGAGGGAAGTGAGTTCATGAAGTTTTAAATCCTGACTCCACTTTGTTTACTTGTAAATGGCCCGGACCTCGTGGATGATGTCAGTGAAGGTGAAGTGAATACCTGCACAGATTAAAGCGTAACGTGAGCACTGGATTTCAAAAGACATTTATGTCGATGCAGAGTGATGGAGAATACAGCTGCAGGTGAGATGTAGAAAAACTGCTCAGAGTTTGGATGAGCATATTTGGGCGGTGCAGCTTCTGTATTCCTGGGTACTGCACCTGCTTCCTCACTTCAGTGGGAGCGCTGGTGGGAGAATACCCTCTCCCTGAATTTATATTGCCCCATGCAGGGAGTTGTTTTCTGTAGCTTTCCCCTGTTTGTCGCAACAACGTGAGAGGAAAATGAGAAGGAATGACACACCGACCAGTGTTTCCTCCATTGTCACAGTTCAACATGATGTGCAGAGCTGATACCTTTGCTCTGGCCAGTTGCAGGAGTACCACAGCAGAGCCTGTTTGCAGTGTTGGGCCTCTCCTTGTTGGCACACTAGAGATTAATTACGACCTGTTCTGGCACAGAAGAAATCCACTTTGTGGAGTGGGACAAATTGTAGCCCTTGGCGTCTTTAGACATGAGCGTAGCACTGCAATAGCTGCCGTCTCTGACACCCTTGCCCTCTGCACACTTTGCAGTGCCATTTTCACACAGAATGTGCCCAAGGTATAACACACTGTAGTCCAACAAACACTGAGTGCAGATCATGAATGTCCCAGCTGATTTTGTCTGTGTAATCCGTGCATGCTACACACAGTAGCGTGCACTTAATTCCAACATTTCTCAGTCATCTACAGGTCTCAAGCGTTTGAATGACAGATTTTAATTAAGAGAGGTTTAGGGGTTTCAGACACATTTAATTCTAAGTAAAACCTCCATCGAGATTATGTGCATTCAAATGAACCACATTTAATACAGCGATTTTGGGAGAAGATGACACAGTAATTGTGATTATATCCGCCTCTGCGTCTAAATTATATCAATAAATGTGCATAAATAATACTACACAAGGAAGATGCCAGAGAAAGCTCCATGTCTATAAGATGTCATGACTACAGGAATTTTTATGCTTATGAATTCAGTATTTTTTTTTTTTTTTTTTAAGTGTAGAACGGATGTGAAGATCCTGAAGGATTCTTAACTGTATCTCATGGGATCCAATTTGTGGAGTAATGAAATAATAATGTTTATCTCCATCTACAATCTTGGAGAAACTGTGGTTGGAGGATCCTGTTCGGGAACGTCTTTCATGAAATGTGTCTTTTCTTTTATCTTTCTTATTTAGGTTCTTTTTAAATGGCCAAGATTGGAATTTTGACAAAAAGTAGATCTCACATATTACTGCTAGTACTGGAAAGATGTACTTTAGACCTTTTTAGAATCAGGTATATTATGGAATGGAAAACACCATTCAGTGAAACTGACGTACTGAATTAGACACTAAACACATAAATTATAGTTTTCCATAACACTTCATACCTTCACACTAATCACACTATTTTGGTTTCATCATATGTAGATGAAGTAAATTATTCACTGCATAATTTATGTTTGGTGTCATTGGGACCTGGGAACTTATTATGAGCTGTTTATAAAGATGGATGACATGACAGCTCCCCCAAAGTGAAGCCAAAGCATCTCGATGGCCTCCTGGTGGCTGGCTGCAGTATATGTCATAAACCCAGCCCCCTCCATGTTAGTGGATTGGCCATAAATCAAACAAGAAAGTCAAAGTACAAAACATCTCGAAGATGTTTTCTGCCATTTTAGGAAGTTCTTATCTCGCTGATGTTTGTTAGGGTGCAAATTTGTTGGGTAGGTTTGGATTTAATAGTTATTTAATCTTATGAAAATGCGGTGAAACATCATGACTGACACCTGCGAACTGCGACTTGGGAATGGTGTTGTGTTGGAACTTGATTCCAGCGGCTCCATCTGTCATCGCTTCTGCACTCTAATGCATTAATGTTAGTAATTATTAGATAATGACATTAACAGAATATGTTGATGTGATTAGTTTTTTGGGGCCAGCTATTCTTGAAGTATTTCCAATCAGAGCCATTAGAATTAGTTTTCAGCTGACCACAAACACAGGTCATACACCAAATCAAATTTGGTATAAGCAAGACAATATAGCTTGTTGTCTTCTAACTGTGACGTTAGAAAAACAATTATCTGTGCAGTTTGTAGTCGTCTCTCCCTTTTTGTAGTCTGTCTGTTGACTCTCCGCTCTCTCCGAGATGAGAAAATAGAAAGTGGATATTTTTACTTTGCTATTTATGAATCATTTAACGAACACTTGTGTGACATAACTGAGCAGCCTGCATCTGTATGATCAAAGTCCAGTGTGATCTGATGTATATTGAGTCTGAGAGATGTGTGACAGGAAGTCAATGAGATGAGGAGAAAGCTTTTACAGCACATTTTCACCTCGAACCCTGACCTTTGGGATTAAAGGAGCTCTCATATGCGGTCAACACATTGGTCACATCCTATTCTTTACCAAACAGTCACCTCCTACTTGAAGGCTGGATCTGTCGCTCATGGGACTTGCGTTAGAAATGCTACACACCTCACCAGTGTGTAGCATTTGTTGTGAGTTTCGGTGCACAATGGATGAACACAATGCTGCAGGAGGGGATTGAAAAGTCTCTGCAGTGAGGATGTTGGAATTCATGTTCTGAGACCTTTTAAAAATGAATTCAAGCACTAGACCCGCTATTCTCCATGAAGCACAAAACTGCCAACATGATCTTTCAAGCCTTCAGGGTTTGAGTGTTGGATACTAAAACGATTTTTAGTGGATTATCACTTTTATGACATGTTTCACCTTGCTGGCTAACAGTCTGTAAAGAGGAAATGTAATTCTCTACCAGAGTTTTTATTAAAGCGCTTCCAGATAAAATATCTAGTAACAGGCGATTATCTTTAGTTTTAACTTTTCATTGGTGTGATTTTACATTTAATTCTGTAACTTGCTCCGTGCACAAAATGGACCCACCCATCGCTTTTTGATATGACCTTTTATTGCCAGCTTGAATAGAAGGCAAACCAGCCTGCTGAGATACTTGATTGAAAAGCTGTCAGATTCTTTGTATTTTATATGTCCTCACTGCTTCATTAAATATATGATCACCAATAGTTGCCAGGATCAGTTATTTCCATTAGCCTAATGACATTACGCTTGCTCCTACAATTATCCTTATGACGGCTGCAATGATGCACGTTAGGCTATGATTTGTAATCACTGATCCTTGCTGTGTCTGATTAAGATGCTATTGAGAGACATTTTACAAAGTCAGAACTGAATAAAGGGTGAAGCTGACTTTTATCAAATAACCTGTTGTATTGAAAGCCGAATTTGTCAGGATGCATAAGTTTGACGTGGCTGGAGTGTTGGCATATGAACAATGCAAATACTCTCCAGACTAGGTGTCAGCAGAAAGCACTGGAGCTTAACTGATGTGTCTGTCAGTCACAATTAATGGTCAACCAGTTGGAACTGGAGACAACTTGGAATTAGCAAGGAACAAATCGTTTTGCGATGTCAACTATAATAGCTGCCTGGATTTTTTTTTTTATAGCAGCAACTTTATGTGTTATGTGATGGATGATAGGCGGACTAAGTATGGGACATTAGAGATAAAGTTTCTCATCCAATCTATGTCTAAGATGCTAAAATTGTGTCCAACTATCCCTGATAAAAAATGAAAAAAAAGGAGGTGATGTTATTCATCTTTTATGTATATGCTCCTTGAAAGGAAAGCTGTAATTAAGATAATGTGTTAAAAGACAGGTTTTGAAGTTCTGTCTTCAAGGTTGATGTATTTCCACAGGAATTAAATGAAGTACAAAAGGGAGTTTGAGTGCTGCCATTTTACCTCAAGACATTATCCAACTTGAATCTTGAAAGTTGGTTCTTTTAAAAGACTTGGATATGGATGTGTAGCAAGGTCTGTCCTATACGAATTGAAAGTGAACGCTAACCCAGTGATAAAGGTGCTGTTGTTGCGACTTCCTTGATCTCATTTCTGGTGCAAGTAAGTTTATGTCTGAAGAAAAGCAACAATTACTGACTGAAAAGATGACTGAAGATTTGAAGATGTTAAGCAACTTGTTTCAACTCTGACAGTTTTTTATTGTTCAGTCATAGATGGCTTTAAATAAGGATGAAAAAGCAGGAAAAGGAAGTATTCGCACAATGTAGTTATATTTTCAGTATTGAGGGGATAAGTGTTCCACAAAATTTGTGAGAAAATGTAATACTTTTTGGAATAATGAGTAGCTGGCATCCTGTGATCTCAGTGTGCATGGGTTTATTTTAAGTTCTGATTTCTGTGAAATGAGGAGGTGCTAGTTCATGGAAAGTTGCCGTTGGTAACGTTGATTAGCAGGTTCCTAGTCTGGCTTGGATGAAACAGGAAGCCATTGGAGTGAGGGCGGATTTAATGATGTTCTCAAATAGTTTTGGGTTTTCCTTATTGGTTGCATTTTTGACAAATTGGAATATTTAAATGGTATAGAGTAAGGATGTTTCGATTATGATCACAGTATCTCTACCCTCACTACCAAAAACTACTCAATGGTTTCACTATTGGTGTCACTGCTCAGCAGCCCACCTGGGAGAGGCACAGGGTGTCCTGCCCTCCCATGGACACATGGCCCATTATGGCTGGATAGAGGATGAAGGGGGGGAAATAGTGACAGCCACCATGATTGAATGCTGTTACACCAGTGGTTGTCATGCTGAAAAACAAATAGCTTTCCTGATGGGCTTCCCCACCAACACACCAAGCTGTTAGTGGAAGAGGAGAGGAGGTTTGTTCGAGAGGGAACACTTCTCACTTTCCTGGTCAAATCAGGATGGAGGGATGAGTAGCAGGGTGTGAAATATGCTCCTCTTCACCCTCTCTGCCATTTTGGACTGGACACCTTCACCCTCCCAGTGTGGTCTACAGCTTTCTACACCACTTTGACACATTGGAAGTGTTTATTGGATATCGAAAGGCGTGAAAATAAAATCAAGGCTCCCATGAAACAATCAACTTTTTAATTAGCTTTTTGAACCCTAACTATACCAAAGCAAAACCTCAATGTTCACCAGCTGCTCCTCCAAATCAAAAAAACAACTTAAGTCTGCAGCTCACATTGTTGTCAAGGAACAGTCAGTATATCTGGACATGCATAATAGATAAAAGACAAGGATTGAGACTTGTGTGCAGCCTAAGCTGCTTTCAGTTATAGTTGGCCTTCACTGTAAGTATCCCTCTGCTGCTGTTGAGTCAGTTACACACTTTGATCAATCTTGGATCAATATCCCCTCTGGGCACTGGCACAGTTTTGAAAATGTCACACCCCAGTTCTTTGTTTACAACGTTGTTTTTATCCTTTGTCTTTCCTTAAACGTTACTTAACAGGTCATTTTCTTGACCTTTTCAATTACATGTATTCATGTATGTTTGCCATTACCTTGAGACACATTTAATAACTGATATACATTCTTTTTCCTTTAGGGCATATTTCAAAAGTTTTGCAGAAAAAAATACCACATACTTCACAAATTTGCAGTGATATGAATAATGCTACTAACGTTATGCTCTGGTTCTGGACTTGTTAAACATGGTATCGAGCAATTCTGGGAGAAGTATCTTAGACTTTGCTGCCGACAGCCTCACTCCTGTGGCGCACTTGAAGATGTGTTGCCTCCAGATGCTGCCACTGTTCACCTGTTGCTGCACGGAGCAGACATTTGCAGTTTATTATTGTAACATTCAACTAAGTATTGCTAATTAGTTTTTTACAAAGTGCAGTATTTTATTATTGGATGTGGACGCTACCAGTGATACACAAAAATGAATCTAATCAGTTTTACATCTTTAAAAGCAATGAAATAGACCGTAGGGCTTGTTGGCCAATTATATAAACAGTATTAACTGTGCAACACCAGTAACACTGACTGCGACAACCCTACATTACGATGATGTGTTTTTTATTCCTGCTTTGTGCTCTCTGACCTCAATGTGGAGTAGGTCAATGAAAGATAATTTACCTACATGAATCAATTAAGCATTACATTGCTGCTGTTAATGTACCTGAGATAGTATCCAGTGAGCTGCATGCGCTGTATGGCAATGAATGGACTCATCAGCATTTATCAGTAATAGCAGTGTTCATCTTCATGAATTCTTTACTAAGCCTTTTATAGTTTCCACTTTGAACTGTGCATGGTAAGGGGAGACACTATGCTAAATTTGTGCTTCCTCAGTAAAGTGTATTTTTCCACTAAGCCATCCAATTTCTGCCGACAGCATTTTCAGCAGATCTACTCCAAGATAATCTTCTTAGGATTTGAGGGGAAATTGAAATTCGGGATTCTGTACAAATTTGTTTTTGTTTTAAAAGTAATTTACCTGAACTGTTGGTTGATTCATGGACCATGCTGATGTGCATTTCCCTGTCCTCAACCAAGGACACAATGAAGGCTGATGAAGATATTGTGTGGACTGCCATGTCTGCAAATGTTTTTGTTCTCTCTGCTGTCTAAGCACCATGATATTGGAATGTTTCTATCTTTCCTGTTGTGTTAATTATGTTGATCCACTTGATGTTTTGTATTTTTAGGCTTTTTTTCATCTCTTGTCTGTAATATACAAAGTGACGGAGAAACGGCAATATTTGTGGTTGAGGATTTTATCCTCATACATGCAGCTTTTTTACTTACTTTGCTTCTACTTTAAATTAAAAGAGTGCCACATTCAATTTTATTCCTTGTCTATTGTTCACTGCTTGTAATTTTGCAAGCATATGATTTTAGGCTAGCTCTGCAAGTCCATTTTCTTTACATAACAACATCAGCAAATTGGAAATGCTGTTGGGTATAGACCATTGTGGTTTCATTGAAAACAAACTGCCAGAGCCTTGAGGAAATGCTGGAGAGATTGGTCAAACCACTATGCAAAAGCCACAGATCTATTTTCTCTGCTTTCCCTTTGGCCTTCGTCTTTTCTTGCTATTGTCACTCCCCCCTTACTTGCTCATGCATTTTTTTTCCCTGGAGAGATGCTGATGGTATATTATTTGGCTGCCGCCTACATTTGTGTCAGAGTGCATTGTGGGATACATTTTTACCAGTGGCACAGCTGACTCTTGGTTGTGGGGCCTCTGTAGCAGCAGCTTACCCATCCTTTCAGGGCTTCAGTGATGGAAATGTGTTGCTCTTCCACAGTACGATGTGGAAAAGTGTTCAGAATCCTGTTGAGAGAGGAAATGGACTAAAATAGAAGAAAAAAACTAAGAGAATATTTAGGAAACAGTGCACCCAGTATCAGCTGAAGGTTATTTATTTTGGACGTTTTTCCTGTTGACAGAAAAATGAAAACAACAAAAGCATGGAAATATTATTGTATATATGTATTTGTCCATTTGGAAGTCAGTATCTCCAAAAGGACATCACTCTGTCTCTTTAAACCAATATAGTGGACATGCTCACATTTACTCAAGTAGCTGTGGATAACCATTGAGCATATTTTAAAAAGTTATTAGTACACATTACATTGGCAGGACAACGGGATCTTAATCGTCAAGACTATTGCAGGCTACATAAAAGTTTGTTGGATCATCAGCAGCGAGCGACAACAATGTGAATGCTCAGGCTTACTCCCAGGTGGAGCTGGTACTGGCAGTAAACCAAATCCCAGCCTGGGTGTTAATGTGTTGTTTCCCCCCATTGGGATAAGGCTGTGTGCACACATGCTCATTTCTATGGAGATGAGCTGCAATCTTTGATCAGGCAAACATGCAAAGTCATATTGCTTGCTGCAGCACGGGTGAGCGCCGGTTACTGTAGCAAAGTGTTAACATTGCAATGCAGATGCAGCAAAAGCAAACACTGCTTCATGTCTAGATAGTGAAGGTGCAGAGAAAACCTGTAGCCCTGTAGCTGACAATCATTATGTGATATAATGATATAAATTGTGTTTTTAAAAAAGGAAATATTGTCTAATTTGTATTTACCGGGATTTATGAATGAAGGCATGGATACATATGAGCCATTACCTATTAAACATTTAAGAAATATGCTTTGTTTATATGAGATATGTGGTTTAGCATTTGACACACAAGTAAATCCAGAGTCAGTCAGCAGTGTAATTGGATTTCAGGCAACAATTGATTTGTTTGAATTGTCTCTAGGTCAAGAAATTACTTTTGCCTCCTTTTGTCAGGAAACATTACAAATGGTTTTGGGCGGACAAAGATTAAAAGGCCAACAGTATTTGTTTTTATTCACAGCGACGTGTCGCTTTTGCACATGCAGACCTCATCTTTTGCATTTTGTTTTAGCCGTAGTTTGGAAAAGTTATTTATTAAAATGTATCCAAAACTTGTTGAAAAGGCAGATTGTGGTGTTGTCTCAGCTTCATTAGTATTTTGAACCAGGCTGTGAATACAAAAAAGCAAGTAAATCATAGTTTATGATTGATTAATTTTAGATGACAGTTAATTTAAGATAGAAGGTACTAATCTTCTAGATGTGTTTTACATTTGGAGCTCAACCGATTTATTGCTTGGCCGATAAAATTGGCTGATATGAGACTTTCACAGATATTTGTATCTGCATTTGTGTTTGCTGATATGAAAACCGCATTTTACTGAATAAATAATACAGAAAACATGCTTTATCTTTGCATTTAAAAAATGGTTTTGTAATACATCAAGCCTCAATAACGTCTCGTTGAAGGATCTGGATCCTGTGCACCAGCTATTATAGGCTGTAAAAAGAGTAGACCCCTCTCTGTTGTGTGCTATCCTGTATTGTTCTTAATGCACATACATGTTCATTGTCCTACCGTGTTTGCCTCCTCATTGAAAGGTGGTCTATAACCAATTTCTTTCTCCATCTCTGCTAGTGACAGATAACACACACACAACAGAGAGTAGCCCACTTTATTGCTGTAGCATAAGACATCTGAGGTTTGTATTACAGGGAAGGGACAGCTTTATAATTCTCTGTTGCACATGCACCGCTAGGCAGTTAATGGTGTGTGCTGCGAATACAGATTTCTACATTGAGCCTGACAAAGCAGGCATTGTTGATGGGATGATTCCGCTTCAAATATATTGTCATTTACTCTCCATCCCCTTTGGTCTTGAAGTGCTTCAGCTCTCTTGCCTGTAGCGTGTTGTCTGTAGATGGCAGGATGCTGCATTCATCCCGCTTTCCTGCTTTTTTTGCAATCCTGTGAAGGTTTTGATAAAGGTTAGTGTAATCAATCTCGCAGATGTTTATATTTATTGCTCCCGCACAGCTGGGATGTTTCCATTTCCTGCTGATGTTGAAGCATGAAGGACGCTGATAGAAGTAGATCGCACACTGATTTAATGTAGCTGAAGTAAAGGAGGGAATAATGGAAGGCTTACTGAGAGTTAGGGGTTTGGATTACAATTAATACTAAGGGATCAGCTTAATGAACGAAGACACCGCTCGCTTTTATGGCTCATTATCCTCCCTGCCACATTCTAACATTCTTTTTATAATTACTCACTTGGACATTGTCTGCTGCTTGATTTTAAATTTGGTTGAATGCACTAACTTTTAAAGAACAGTTTATTATTGAATATATAGTTAGGCCTCTAATGAAGATTCAGTGGTGCAGAACCATTTACTGTTAGGTCCTCTGCACAAACAGGATTATTTAGGTACATGTAGCTAAAATGAATGCATCGCAGTGTTCTACTACACTGCATTAAGTACAATAAACTGACTGAGTATAGATTCATGCGAGACTAATGGACAACGACATATGTTTTACTTACCCTGTTTAATTAAATGAATTGGAAATGGCCTCTCAATCAGTTCAGATCAATTGTGGGATATTTTTCAGTTGCAGGGACGTAAGCATTTGTCCTCTAATATCTGGGATATTTTGATTCTTGGTTGATTTTCTTCACCAGTGTACTAGTACACTTGTTAATTCTCTTTTACATGAAAAACAAACCCTGTACAATAATACTACTAAAAAAATCCCATAATCATTTATGAGCAGTTTAGATCCAATTTCAGATTTATTTTTGCATCTGAATGCCTAGACTTTAAATTCTGCTCAGGGTGACACAAAAACAATATGGACCAATTTAACTGGTCCATATTGCATTGTGAATCTCTTTGTAGCTTTGGGGAAGCAACTCAGCCTCTGGATCTTGTGCGCATGGCCTCATGGAAGCCAAATTTTAAGCAAAGGCTAGATGCTGAATGTGTGTCTCGGGCTAATGCTATTAGTTGTGAGACTTGGACTGCTTTGAAAGGAACATCTGCCTGGAGAGCCTCACTGTTGCTCCAGAGTCTCAAGCAGAGACGGATTACTGCTGTGGCATTTGGCTGAAAATGATTCAGCATGGAGTTAGATGGGATATATGGAACACAGCTTGGGACAGTGTGACAGTCTTACTCCCCTTGTTAATATGAATACAGGGTGTTAGGACTGGTGAAAGACTCGGCGATTGCTGAATCCTGGCATCATGCTTCTGACCGATAATACATGCTTTGATTAATGTTTGAGTACTTTATCTCATATTCCCCCGGCTTTGGGGAGAAATCCCCCCTCTGGACACATCTTATATGTGCTTGCTTCTATAAATTGTGCTGGACATATTTTATTTCTCAGCAGGTCGGTCATATGAAGCTTTTTAACAGCTGCAGGCAGTTTTTAGATTTTATCACAGTATCCAACCTGTCAGTCCCTCCTCTCCCCTATAGAGCATTTTTGCACTTTAACAAAATAATCTAGTGCATGCAGTTTATCAGAGAAAAAACACAAGAAAGTCAAAGTAAACTTCTCAAAGAACAATAACGGGGTGCAGTGATTACAATTCATGAATATTCCAATATTAACATCATATAATAGCAGCAGTTTATCGAAGGAATTGTATTAGCTAGCTTGTAAAAATGTGTTTTGTGTCACTCAGCCACACAGCCAGTGAAATATTGTTGAAAGTGTGAAATAGTTTAATGTTTAATATGTTTAGATTTGTATTTTCCATCACATTTATAGCAGTGAACGTTGTCTGCGTCAGTCTGGTTATCTGAATTATCTCTCCGCTCAAACCACTCTGACAATTCTCCTCTGACCATCATGAGGATCTGTCCGCAGATCTGCTTTCACAGGATGTTTTTATTCTGACTAAACTTTACAGACTGACGTGCATGAAAATCCCATGAGACAGCAGTTTCCATCTGGCACCAACAATCTTACCACTGTCAAAGTCACTGAGATAACATGCTTGATATATTTTACTGCTGACACGATTGGCTGATTGCAAATCTGCATGAATAATGTGTACAAGGTGTTCCTAATAAAGTGCTCTGTGAGTAAACCAAGCACACCTCTACGAATGTGTACTATTTCAAGGGGAGTGTAGCCAGACAAATAATGCAGCTACACCTCTACAAAAGACGATAGTGCTTACTGAATTCAATTCCTCTGTGTCCCTGGTGCAGCTTTTTTCCACCTAAATAAAACGTTTGTCTGCAAACTATTTAAATATAGGTCGTAAAGTTCCTGGAAAGAATTCAGGTGTCCTTTTTATTTTACTGGTTATAATGGTGAGTATTGTGTGTAGTAATTCTGGTTTTGAGTACCACCAGGTTAATACTATGTGGTGTCCCAAAGCTGAATCAATATGTTCAGACTGGACTGGGATAGAATGGGGGGAAAACATAGTTTTAATGGAATGGAAAAAGAAAAGTATGTCCTTACCTTAAATTTGCTGACCTAGAAATAGGGCAGATTAGAATCTTAAGTATTCTTATAGGATCAGAAATGTAATAGTCCAAAGTTGGTCTGCTCTCCTTGCCGGCTTTCCTGCTGCCCTGGAGTCAGAGACATTTCTCCGGAGCAGTTTTACCTGCCTGACTTTATTAAGAGCATTGAGCAAATTAGTAAACCACTACTGGCCCAGAAATGTCCTTGAGACTTAACAGAAAATTCTCACTGCCAAGTCTAACAACGCTGTACATCAAATGTCTGGCTTAAAGGATTAGTCAGCAACGACACAGTGATCCTGTGTCATTGCTGACTAATCTTTTCTTTCTGTCTCAGACCCACCTGTAGTTCCTCAGGTTTTTTCCACCACTTATAGTTGAATTTCAATGCTGCAAGTATCCAGCCTGCAGAGACTGTGAGGTCCAGTGATAGCTGTTGCCAGTCCGAGACACATAAAGAAGAAAATCAGCCGTATTAACAACACAGAGGAGTGACAGCGCCATGTGATTTGGTGACTAGAAGACTGATTCTGTGATGTTCCGAAGAAAATTGGTCATTGTCTTTATCTTAATAGGCTAACGAGAGTCCACACAGGACCTGTTGGGGTGGTGATTGGACCCTTGCCGCTTTAATAAAGTATCAGTAGCAGCAGGTTTGGGTATAACTTCAGCAGCCTGGTGTCGCTTCCCTTGGTTTTCAATCTGCAGACGTGTGCCTTTGTATAAAGTGGCTGTGTTTAGCAAGCAGGGTTGGAAATAAAGACTCGGCAGGAGCCAAATATCTGTTAGTCGTTTTGGTTCAGTCAGTAAATTGATGAAGGCCAGCAGTGCAAAACAGGTGATTGCCTTGATTACATACAGTACATTCCTTGCATGTTTTAAAATTTTGTTAAAAATCATCCAGCAGTTGGTGGGGGGTCCACTTCATCGCCTCAACATGAAATGGTGGCAAATACAATGCAAACGTTTTCCTTCTTCTCTGGACTCTGTATTTTCTGTGGATGGTGAACAGGTTTCTGTGAAATCTTCTTTATTTATCCCAATTAAATAATCGTAAAACTTTTCTGCAGGTCATTTATTGGTTTGGTTGGTGAGCCAAAATGTTAATCTTGTTTTAATCAATAAACCCGCATAAATGCAAAAGCCACCATCACATCTTTACAACTGCCTTACGAAAAATAACATCAAATTGATATGAATGAACATTTAACTGGGAGAATGTGACTCCTGACGTGACTCCGATTGTTGGGAGGATGTATCACTCTGATGGATTTATCAGATCTACAGAAGCGCTATGGTTGTACAGTGGTGGAACTTCTTCCCTCATGAACAGTCTTTGCTTCAGTGCACCGGCTGCAGCGAGCACACAAACCAACAGCAGCCAAGTTGTTAATGTTAATTAGCAACTGCCGATGTCTATCACTACCATCTTTCATTCTAACCAGCGAAAGTCTTACTGATGAAAATACATGTCCGAATTTCAACTGCGCATCCGCTGCAGCACCTTCCACTGTGAGTCCGAGTTTCCAGATGATGTGATATGTCAGTGAAGTCTCGGCCATTCACGCACTTCTATCAGTGAGCCGGAGTGATCTTTGCTGAGCTTCCAGCAGTGAAGCATGTTTCAAGTTTGAACTTGTTCTCTTGCTAGTTCATGAGATTACTGTGAGCTGTTGTTTACGGGGTCAGCTCGAGCTTGGCTGGCTGGGGAAAAGGAAGGAAGGAAGTAACAGGAAATGGAGTAAACAGGAGAAGAGAAACATTTGTTGGAGATAGTTAATCAATGAGTGTTAATGCAATTTATAACTGTTCAGCTTCACGAGTTTGAGATATGCACACGATCAGTAACAGTCCTGCAAACACCACATTAATGCACATCTAAACATATTCATTAGAGCTGAACGTTGCATGCAGAATATTTTATAGTGTCATCGTATTGTCAAATTTGTATGTATTTCTTCATTAGACAGGTTGGAGACCTTTGTGCATTGCTGAACCCCGGTGAATTGTTTTCATTTGTTATTTGTCATGTTGGATTTTAAATTAATCCCATTAAAAATTATGGCTATCAGCACTGCGTGTAGCAACTGATTGAATTAAACAGTTGATGTGGGATGCCTTGTTTGTTATTACTATAATAAATTACAGTTTGAAGATATTTAATGTAATAAAATATGACATAGTAATTCTGTTGGTAATAATAATAGTCTATCCTGAATGACTTACAGAGATCACCACATGTGAAACATGTTTACACTGAAATCTAAGTAGGAGTGAAGAATGAAAAGAAATCCGCATTCACCAACAATAAAAGCAGTGAGATGTTTACGCTGCTGCAGCAAACGGTATAACATTGATTTACAGAAATGTACCTTAATCCTCATGACAGCACTCAGAGCTTAACCAGGTTATTCTAAACAAGCTATGACATTTACACACGCCACACAAAAACTGGATTACTTGAGTAACCAGATTAAGGATGAGATTCTCCATGCCTGTAAGCGTGGCCACTGATTGAATCAAACCGCTGCTCTTAACACTCTCAGTTCAGCTCCTAACAAGCTCTCGTCTCTCTGTCGGTCTGCGAGGGATCCAGAATGACACTTCAGACGGGGAGACAGTCGGTCGCTGTCAGTACATTTGTTCTCAGTCAGAGTGCAGCTGGTGCTTCCAGGTCTGTCCGTCCGTGGCGTTGTGGACGACGCGCCTGTGTTTCTGCACTGAGCCGTGTGATTGCCATGTGTCAGGGAGCGTGGCCAAATCTCACTCGGGACATCTACAGATTAGTGTGTGTTGCCTGAATGATCGTGTTTCTTCACTGTCCAATCTTTTCCTTTCCTTTCAGTCCTAATGCTGGCTGGTGTTCTGAACAACTGTATCACTGCACAGGGGCATTAAATCAGCGCTGTTTAGAGCCTGTCATTGCAATGATAAAAATCTTTTCACATATTTGCACATTTTGTCCATTGCAAGAACATTTGCATTTAAAACATTTTCTCGAATGAGATGAGAGCTAATATTGCACATTTCTGTTGACCACCACTTCATCAAACGAAAGACCACAAGTTGACATATTAGTTACTGCCATCGATTTCTTTCTCTATAACAGAAAAAGAACTGGGCATTTTGAGCAGAAAAGGTGTTTATCCATACAAACTACATTACACAATACAATAGTCTACGTCACTAATATAAACTTCTGTGCCATTAATTGTTCTCATGGCAAAAGTTTTTATTAGCAAACATAACACATTACATTAGTATAACCGCATAAAATCAACATATAAACACAAAATCAACAAACAATAATTAACAGAGATGAGACTATAAAACATGAGTTAGTTTATTGCCACTGACCCCTGGGAGCAGTTGTATTAAGCTATTTTCTCGCAGGGACAGATGTGGGCCCCTCTTTAGACAGGTAGCCGGCATATTTAGGGAAATAACGAGGAAAAACTTCTCAACTATCTCAACTGCGGAGCTACTGAAAGATGTGAAAAATGTGTTGTTTATATCCATGGATGTAAAAAAAAATAAAACTTCAGATGCACCTGTTGCACCTTGATATGTTCAGCTGGCAGGCATCTAACTCGAGTTAATTTAGTGTTTACTTGTTTAGTTTGTGGCTTCATGCCAATAATGCAACTTGAAGCATTCAAGGTTTTTCTCCTCCAATTCTGGTGGTAATTGCTGTGTTTTTCCAGGGCAGATGATGCGAAGGGCTTCATGCTGAGGGTAAACTCCACTGTTGGCGCTGCAGGGTGACTCTGCTGTTTCACAGCCATCTGTCTCTGTCTGTGTAGACTCAGGTTTCTACACCACGCCACAGTCCATCTATGATTGATGCAGAAGTCTGAGATATTGGCCAAATAAATGCACCAGATCATAACATTTACAGGAATTCCTACAATGGTATCTTACAACACAAAGTATTCCAAGTTCCTTGTAGGCTGTGAATTATAGGGAGGTTTTATGGCTTATCTGCAAATGAGCTTACTCTCAACACCCCCGCTCCCATATAACCCCAAACAACAAAGGCTTGTGAAAAGATGTGAAAGAAAAATTACTATTAATTAGTCTTAACAACATACAAAATGTAGAAAAAGGGATCAAAAGACAACCTCTCTCATCAGAAATATATCAAGAGCAAACACAGAGTGAGATGACTGATTGATTGTTATGCATGTGTTACAGACACTCTGACCTATTACTTAGCAACAGAATTATGTGCTTGTCATGGCTCCTAATAGAAGTGTGTTACAATCACAGGATAATAACTGAGCTGGACTGTGTCGGAGTGACAAATAAGAATAATGTGGTTTTGAATTCAAACAAAGACAGCAGCAAATTGCCATGGTTGAGGTGCACTATTTTAAAGCTCCAGGATTGAACTAATTCAGTCCCAACACACGGTCAAAAAAACCTCGCCACTCGGGAGTGAATGTGTCCAGCTCCGGTTTGTTGGGGGCTGTTTAATCCAGTTTTAGTGGCAAACTGAGCGGAGCTGAAGGGGGGGTGCAGTAAAGTGACGAGTGATGTATTTTGGGCAGGGTTGTTTCACCTCTTTCTCTGGGTTTGATTGCCTGCTGTGAGCTGAGGTAAAAGATCTTTGGGGATCTTGCTCGGTCCTGAAAATCCGTATTTTTTGTGTGTTTTTAATTAGTTTTGATTGACACAGAGCACTGTTTCGTGCTGAAAAAAAAGTATTTTCATAGACCCACAACCCATTTGATAAATCAGTGGTAGCAGCCACATTCAGCAGCAGAGCAGTTACATCACACTTTGCCAGTGTCTTATCACGGGGGAAATGTTTTCAAAGAGCTTATTTGGAAATAGCCAAAAAGGAACTTGATAACTTTTATGACTCAATCTGTAAACCTTTTCTGATGAAGGTGGCAGCCTCATCAACACACACACACACACACCTTCAAGTGGTCTGATGCAGTTACCAAATATTTACCTGTGAACTAAGGTAACATGATGAAACAGCATGTCGTGAATGCAATAATTACATCGCTGCACTCATTCCTTTGTATTTCAAGGGCTTCGTCATCTATACACTCAAAACAAACCTCGTATTTCGATGAGCTGAGTCGTTAAAGCTGGTTGAATATTCATGAACCCCACAGATGCTATAGGCTTGCAGTGCACTGTCTTCAACACTCTCTGGAATTGATCGGTGCATGCGAATCAGGAAGGATGCGTTGTTTTAAGTGAGCAACTCTCAGGCTCTTAATCTTAGACAGTTCGAAGCTGACAGGCTGTGGTGATGCAGGTAAATATACAGGAGATCAAGTAAGATCATAATAGAGCTATCAGTCACTGTACTGAGACCAGACAACACACGTGCACACACGTGGAGATTTTGATAAAAAGATGGTATCATTTTCTGGAATATAACATTTATGGCTGCGATACAACTGCATTCAACTTATTCTTCCACATTTCAACAATTCAGTGTCAAGAGACGGTCGATAACAGCCACAGATACAAATGATTTCAGCCTGTTCCTGTTGTATTTCCTTCTGTTTTTTGGTGTTTAATATGTAACCTACTTGAGTGAAAGTGAAAAGCACTTTGTCTTCCCCTGATTTAACCAGAGCATGGCACTGGGCTGTGTTGTTCTGTGTTGCTGGGGCTTGGTTCAGAGGAGCTTTCAGAGCTTGTGAGAATCTCTGCTGCATATAGGGGCAAGGGATTTCTTCCCCTGACAACTTTGTCACAATACAGTCTAGCAACAGCAGATTTGAATTAATATATGGCAGCACTGATTGTCACACATTCTCACATAGCCTTGCAGCTGGCTGCAAGATGAGACAGAATTTTTGTTTGTGTGATGAAGTACATTTTCACATGTGCTGTATGATGAATGAATATCTCTACATGGCTTTTCTTCTAAGAGAACCCAGGCAAAGCTTCAATTAATTATTCTCTTTTCATTTTCTTCTTACCACAGTTGAGGTTGAGGTAGGAGTTGAAGTACGGGTAAGCTTTATGTCCCGACTTATACGGTGTTACTGGTTGAAGGAAATAGCTCTAACTCTACATCTGTTGCTGATGTCTACAAATATATATCAACAACAGTTTGGACTTTCAGCTCTGACAAGCACATTGAAATAATCACTTTTTCTTTTCTACTGTCCAAAACGTCAAGTGGAGCATATTGGGTCCAGCTTGGGATACGATTTGTCCTTATGTCTCTGGCTAATGACTGTAATTTTTCCAGGACTGACAGGTCCAGGGCTCACGGTAGAGAAGTCAAGTGAGTCAAGCAGGGCCACGGGGGGAAAGAGGCAGAATTGCAAGGACTCAGAGGTGAAGAGATTGTCTGAAGTGGCCAGTTCTGCTCTTGTGGGGTTTAGAGAGTGGTGTGGGAGAGCAGCTGGCGCCAAGGGCAAGACCCAGTGCAGGTTGATTAACACCTGGCCAGTAGTACCCTGCAGGTAGAGCAGATTGGAAAGACGGTATTTTATGATATGCAGAGTGATGAGCAAGAGCAGACTCAAGACTGTCAATCACAAGAAATAACCGTAGTGTCCTCAAGTGTTGCCTGTTTCTGAGGCAGGTTGGACAAACAGAGTCAGGCTGCAGGATCCCGATAAAATCTCTGAATATCGTTGGCCAGGTTATCATGGAAAGTAGACGGTGATTAGCATCAGACAATGGACATCAATGGCATTAAACAACCAGAGGGCAGCTCACTCTCTCCCTCACTACTGCTGCAGTATGACTTGGGCCGCTCGGGCGCATGAAGCTGTTAATGTACCATCACCAACAAAAGACAGGGTAGTCTACTTGACCCGTGCTTCACCCCAGTCGTGAATATGCAAATCTCTCCGCGCGGTGCTGCTACAAAGGCGCCCATAATGAGCTTGAACATCTGATTTAATGTGATCAGCCACTAGCAAGAGCAAGTGTGGGAGCCTCTGGCCTTTGGGCTGTATACATGCAGCTAAAGTGAATGTGTTACAAGGAAAAACTACGCTTGGATAAAGTTAACACTCGTGTTAACACAACAAGCAGCTTTCTGATTGACCATATTCTGACAGACAATTTTATGCAGTGACTATAATAATAGGTAATAATAGGTAAGAAGCTGGAATTTGTGCATTTGCGTAGAAACCTTTTCATTGTTATGGAGCATGCTAGGAAAAACCCTCATGCAGCTTTCAGACATGCACCTAAATTCGGACGTTGTTCTAAAACTATCCAGAGGAGCTGTATGCAAATGTACGAGTCAGTTTCTGCTGCCGGGCTCGCAGTAAAATGTCCTGAGAATGTCTGAATGAACCCATGTGAGAAAACATCAGGAAAACATCCAAAAGAGCGAATCGTCTCCTCTCTTCTCTCTGTCCTGCCATAAAAGCATCACTCGCCATTTCTGTGGTAAATACCGAAAGTGGAACCAGCTGTGAGAAGCATCATCATCACAACCATCTTAACATCAGAGTTTTGGTCAAAGAGAAGCAGTTCCAGCCATCGCACTACAGAGGAAACTTTGATATGTGCTCAGTAATTTAGTTTGGCCCACGAAGGGTGCTACAAAAATTTAAATTACTCTAAGAAAAATGGTTCCTCACCCCTGTAGTAGAGCGCGCTCCGACTGGTATCTAGTACATAATGATGTGTGGACCAACCAGATTAATTTAATCATCACCTGCCACCCCCATTGCTTTTTATGTAGCTCTTTCCTGAACCTGCAAGACCTGGTGCACACTCACCAGAAAGCCCACACACTATTACGCAAATTGCAGTTTTCCTTGTAATTACATCTCTAACATCACATGATTACTAAGTGCCTCTTTTTTAACAGTAATATTTTGAGTTACTTACGACATCAAGTATTAAAAGCTGAGATAGAGATAAGAGATGATGTTAAATGTGCAAAAAATCATCTTCAGCATATCACTTCCAGTATATCCGTCCAAAAACACGTACTAGGAGAGGAAAGCTATTTTTTTAAACCGTGTACATTATCTTTGTCAGGTGGGTCGGATCTGGTTGATGTGAAAATCGAGGTTTGGCTATATCAAGCATCTCCGGTGTTTGAAGTACAGCCAGTGAATTGTCAGACAGATTATGGGAATTTAAAGGACCTGTGTGGGAATCAGAGGCCGAAATAGCTTTTATTAGGTGTAGAAAGAAGACAATGTGGCATGTGCTTTATTTCTCTTTTAAGGATCAGCAGTTTAAATTTTCCCTTATGATTATTAATGAAGAAATAATGTGCTTTTTTATTTACTCAGCTAATTGTACATGGACCTAATGGGAAAACAACACTTTACAAAAATACCTCTGCTATATTCAGAATAAGGCAACGAGCTGTGATATGCTATTATATTTCTGTGATTTTCACTCTAGGAATTAAGGCATTAAGGTAATTACTATGTGTTAAACACCGTTAATTTCTGGACAACATTTGTATTTATATGTGTCATCTGAGATTTTGCCAATATCATAATTACTCTGTGAAACAAACCAGTGTGGCTCGCTGCCACAGCGCTGATAAATCGCCTCTGAGGAAAACAGTGTCATTAGTGTCGTGGTCAGAGGGAGAAGGTAGCGAGTTGCGGCAGTAAACACTGTGGACTGTCTCCACCACTTTCCTCCTCTCCCCTCCTCAGTTCTGTGACCTGCATACTGATCTCTGTTTTTAACCTGGAGGACATCGTGTCCCAGTCCCAGCCGGGTAAGAGAAGTGTCACTTTGATGATCTGGAGAGGACAGAGTCAAGAGCTCTCTGCTGTCATCCCCTTTTCATTTTTTTTTTTACCTTTCTTGGGCCCCTGAACGTCCATCTGAACCCTCTCTGGTTTCCATCTTTCCTTCTGCCTCCCTCTCTGTCGCTGCAATGCAGTATACTTTTCTACCCTCTATCACGCAAGAGATGTTTATATCAGTGGTGAACCTTCCGCTCTGCTCCACGCCACACGGTACCTCACCACGCCACACGTAAAACTAGCAGCAGATATTTCTGGATGGCTGCAGCTTGCTTCTCTCTTTATGGTACAGTGTATGAGACATCAGGAGAGCATATGTCTTTTGACAGCAGGAGGAAACTGTGCACACTAATCATAAAACCACTCAGCTGCTGGGTCTCTGCCCAGCTGCTTCACCCAGTGTAGATGCAACACGATGTCTTTGAAACGCAAGCTTGATTTCCACCAAATTTGATCTCAAGGTCAGTGGGGTTAATACCAGCTCACAACTGTTGCTGCATATCTAATGTGCTTAATTAGCCGGGAATTAAAAAGTCTCGGTTGACACTTGTGTGTTCAGAGAGGAAGAGGAAGTAGTCCTGTTTTATAGGATTATATCACTTAGCTCGACTGTGTCAATGAAGGTGAATGGAGGAGACTGCTGCAGTGCAGAATCCCGTCAAGGTGACTGTCTGTCTTTGGTCGAATGTAATTAGCTGCTGATTCTCACAATTATAGTTTTCGGGAAGCCTCTTCTTTGGATTAACATGGTTTTCCCATTCAGTTCATTTTTCATTGTTCCTTCATTGTTTGATATCTCTGCTTTCTCTCAGATTTAGTGCTGTCGTTCAGTTAGGTATCCTGGTAGATGTGTTCACAAAGCACAACCTCTTTCCTTCTGCGAGATATATTTCCTGCAAGATTGCTTTTTAATTTTCTTCCTCTCCCCCTCTGGAGAGGTGAGCACTTCTCCTGTTTGACAATTCCAAGCATTTCGAGGGATTAGAGGAACGACCACATGATACAACCCGCCAGAATAGTAAACAGGCCAGTGTTGCCACACAGTAAGCTGTGAATATGAGATAGGAAAAGCAGTGGGGCTCGGGGAGTTTTTTTTTTTTTTTACCCTGGACCCATTCGGCTTTCCACTAACTGCCCCACTAAGTGTGTCCAGCTAAAAAGGTGTGATTAGTTAGTAGAGTGGAAAAAATACAAAGTGTTAGATGTCCGTTAAGTGCCGTTCAAATCAAACTGCCTGGCATTATTTGGCTTTTATTCCTTTACTCCTTTACTCCTTTTTAAAGTAGAGCCTCACCAATATTTTGGTTGACCCATGATATCGCCTGATATGAGCCTTTCACAGGTATCTGCGTTTATGTTTGCCAATATACCCAGATATGAAATGTTTTATTTTAAGGAAAAAGCATTTATGTTTATATTTGACATTAGACAAATATTTTTTTTAATTCAAAATCTATATGTTGTATCTAAAGGTTGTATTTGTGCTTTCTTTTAAATTTTATGGTTAAACTGTTAAATATCAATCCTCAATTACATATCTTTGTCATAAAGGTTTGATAATCTTAGGAATGATTGAATATTTTGATTTATATTGACCAATATATCTACCAATTGGTATCATAAATGTCTTGCTCTCTAATATTGTCTCGGTATCAAACAATCCATATTGTTCAAGCTCTTTTTTAATGACGTGACAGGATTTGGAGTAAAACTGAGATGCTGACGGTGACAAAATCATTTAAAAGCATTTTACACATGCACCATCTGTTTGATGCAAGTCTTCTGCTAATGACATAACATACCAAGACATAATAACATGTATCTTCAGTGCTGAAACCAAGACAATCAGCTGGTGTCTGGATCTGAGGGCTTCATGGTCTGGAATCTGTCAGGACCCCTCAAAACCCATATTCTGTAATTGTAGCTCTTCCAGAGGAGTTGTTGAAATGAAAACGTATCCTGGGGGGGTTGAGAACTTGTAGATGATTTTTATTTTTCAGGACAGGTCAATCTGTTAAAAAGATAGGAAAATATATTCGAAAAAACAGGACACCAGATTCCAATGTTGTCCAGCTTCACCTTCAAACTTTTAAATTTATTCATCCCTCTGGCTTTTGAGATCTGAATAATATCTTGCTGTCCCATAGCTCGCAGTGAGAGGCAACTTTTCTAAATGAATGCAAGACTCCCTCTTATGACCCATTTTTCTGCAAATGCTCTCATAGCTTTATTATTATTATTGTTATGTTTTAGTTTCCTGTTAAGCAGGGTGCTTGTTTGTTATTAATCAGAAATCACAGAGGTCCTTGTGAATGTGTTAGTATGATGATGTCACATCGAATAATCCTTTCCGCGACCACTTTCCGACTCAGATTAAGTAACCTCTAATACGATACACAGGACTAAATGATTTTACCACACCTGACATGCATTTTCGTGTATTCAATTTACCTCAAGATGGAAATTGGAGTCATGCTATTACTGACAATTTAGGCATAAGCATGGGCAAACATCCTGACCACTTTACTTTAAATTCAGGCGGCTCGATAAATTGCACTTTCTGTGCTTTTGAGATTTGCTACATTTCATTTTCCCCCCTAATTTATTGGTAGAGAAGATGAAAACAGAGTTCACACCTCTCCCAAGGTAAGGCCGCTTACACTTGAGAGTGGAGAGCGCTTTTAAAATTCAGGTCATGTTTCTGTGCATCTGTGCTCTTTTTTTTGTGTGATCACCGACTCTATTCCCCCTAAATAAATCATAAATAGATTTTTAGAGTTTGTCGAGGGACTGCTTATTTGATATAATTTTTCTCAAGATTGAAAGAATTTCAGCAGCTGTGTCAGTTCAGGGAAACATACCAGATGGTTAAGGTCTTGGGAATAAGGAGGCAAATTATTTCATTCAAGGTATTATTAAAGGAAAAAAAAACAAACAAGTGACATCAACTAATGTCACTTGTTCGGGTTTGTTGTTTGTCTTTCTTCCCCTGGATGAATTGACTTTTACAGCAGAGTCGTGTTGTTCCGTCTTAGAAATGAAATGACACATTTCTGATGTTGTGCAGGGAGCAGAGATCAGGACATTTCACACAGCTGTACGCTGCCAGGATCAAGATGAGATTAGATATGTGGGCCGACCATGATCCTCGGTGGGGGAGCGGTCACTCTGCCGTGATGCTGACTGGAAGATCACACGAGGAAGATGCACTGTCCTTTCTCTGTCAACAGTTTTTGGACTAACCCACATGATTTCTCTATTTCCTCTCACATTACAGTGTCACCGCAAAGTCCTTATGTTTTAAATGTTGCGTTGGTGGTTTTGTAGTCAGACCTGTGTTCTCCTGGATTCAAACCTCCACCCTGGTTCTTTACGGTCTCTGTGTTTCTGTAGGCTTCATTTGACCAGTTTCAGTCTTCATTCATCATGATAATCTTTCCACGTCACTGCTGTGGTCGGATATTAGTAATGATAACAATCATTGTATTGGCGTGACTCATCAAGGATTTATTGCTTTCCTGCTGTATCATACAGAATTTGGTTTATCTGGTGTTAAGCTAATAGCTTGGCAAGTGAGTGTAGATTAATTGAATCGCTGTGTCATTGTAACCCTTTCTTCACTTGAGAATTGATAATGGGAATGTATTTCATCATTTGACTAAGAATATTTCTGCCAGATGTATTTCTGCATCAATACTGAAAATATTAGAAATGATTTACAGAAAATATACAACTCCTGATACCAGTGTAAGGTGAGGCATGGTGAAATGTTACTTTACCATAACAGCAGCGGTACATAAATGACTTCTTCTGCCTGTTAATAATGCTAATAGATCCTGCTTGTGTGGGCATATGGAGGAAACTAAACGGTGCTTTAGTTGCCTCTTAAACAAACCTCTCTGTGATGCTTCTGCTTCTCGTGACCGTGCATATAGCTGCTGTAGTGCTGTGATAAGCCATTTCCAGTTTGCAGAGCTTCGGTCTCTGTCGATAATAGTCCCTCACTTCAGATGATCCTCTGCTAGGTTTTTTAGCTGCAACTTCTTTTCGGGGGGGGATCCATGCTCGATCTGGCACAACTATCTTTGTGACACTCGTAATCGATGATGTGGGCTTTAGGTGGACGCATCGCCCCAGCTCTAGTTTCTTTATCCTGGTAAACCGCTCATCCACCAAACTTCAGGAAACTGCTCTTCCTCGGGTCCTCAGGAATATGCATGCAAAGTTTTAACCGAGTGGATGAGTTGTTTGGTTTTAGCCAATCAAGTGAGGGACATACAGATTCATGCATTTGACCTGAATTAAAACAACAAAGTGCAAATTAATGAATGGTTGGAATAGATGTATGTATACGAGAGAAATTATGTTTCTTCCTGCTGAAAAGGTGGTGTTTCCTGCCCCTGTGGGACCTGTTGGATTTCTCCCTATAATATTGTAAGGTCTCGACCCTAAGTGCTTTAAGATAATGTATGTCGTTAGTTTGCGCTATTCAATTGAAATTGAATTGAAATGTTTCTCTTATCTCTGCTTCTGTCTCTTATTCAACTGCCCTCCCCCATTCTTTGGTGCACTGTCCTGTATCTCTCTTCTTCTTCCTGTAGCATTGTCACCTCTTCTATTTGCTCCCTCTCTCAGCATCTATCTCTTTGCTGTGCCTTTAAGTCCGAGAGCTGTTGGAGGCTTAGCCTGCTGGGCTGTGGAGTTCCAAGTCTCAGCAGCAGTGAGCACCATATGCCTGCTGTTGCTCTGCCATGTCTGCCCTCAGCCGCACTTTTAAGGATAACCTCAATCCATTCAAAAAACATAGTGGCTCATGTTGCTCTTCGCCAGCCTGATTTCAACTTTCCTCACAAACGCCCGATGTAGCCGTTCGCCCCTACAGCCTCTGAATCTTGAGTCAGACTTCAGAACAGTTCAAACAGAAAGGCTGATCTTTTAGGTTAGAGCCGACAGATATATCTGTTGGCTGATAACGTCAGAAACAGCATATATACATGTATGTGCTGAAAATAAGTATTTATTTTACAGAAAGAAACTGCATTTATTTTAACATAAAATACAAGTTTTGTCTTCAGTAAAGTTCTATATATTTGGTTGTATTTGTGCTTTGTTTTTATTCATAGATATTTGTTTCAGCCTCTAAAAATCATGTTGGTCAGGTTCTAGATGTAGACTCACTATTTGATAGAGCAATTTGGATTTTTCCTAGAAGTAACAATCATATGACTGATTGGTCAAATTTTGTATTTCTTCTAAAAAAAATACCTTTTATGTAATCAGGAAGTCAGGGTGCAAAACTAGCTGTCAGCAACTTGAAGAAATGACCAAAAATGTGACAAAACAAGAGGCTAGAGCTCAGAACTCGCTGCTTGCAGCTGATAGTCAGAAGGTAGGAAGTTGTCAAAATGAAAATGAAGAGAAGTAAAGAAACAGAGCATGGCTCAATTAACTGCAAACATTTTTCCTAAACCCTCATTGATGGACTCCCAGACTGAATCATTATGAAATACCTTTCATCTCCAGTTTCCTGGGGGCTTGTTAGCTGTATGCTGCAGGCATTCAGTTAAGTGATGCATAAACACTGTAATCTTCAAATGTTCAGCAGTGTTTCCACAAACAACACACCAGCTCTGCTAACCTCTCAATCACAGTCTGGTCACATGCAAGGTGTTAACCTTTGATTCAGGTCACATCCTTTCCAGGCCTATTGGTAGGTTTACACTAACTATCTATTTAAATGCAATCAAACAGTCAACACTCCTGTTTAGGTTCGGTATAAATAATTTATTGTTCCTTGCATAAACTGTAATTTCACGCTCAATCCATGCATTTTACATGTTATCATTGAAATAATAAATGTGGTGGCAAAGCGATGAGGAAACAAGTGTTGGCAATTTGAACACTGCTCAGCCACTATCAGACATATGGGTGTCAAATGAACACTCACTGAGGAGCCACACTCGTACTGCACAGAGGATGTGATCAGATATTCAGATGTACCAGGTGGCTGCTGTTTGTAAGCTGTTAGTCTGAGGCTACTTTCTAGGACAGAACAGACTCTCCAGATGCCACAGAAAGCATTGGCCATTATGCAGTGGGCATTATGCTGTCTACGTCCTCTCGCCTGACGAGGTACAGCTACTTCATCATGCACCATACTGTCCATTACGATGTAAGCATCTGCTTTACACTCTGTAGGAAGATGAGAGAGGTTTGTTTCGAATTTCTTGTTGGTGCTTTTTTATGTCCAGGTGACTATGCATGTTTTGTATTTGTCTGTGCAAGATCCCTTTGTTAAAGTCACTCAGTAAATTACAAAGCCAGGATTAAATGTTTGGCCTTATAGTTAAATAGATGCAGTTTCACATGAAAGCGTAATGGGGGCAATGCCAATATGAATCCATATTAGGTTGAAAATGAGGAAGTGTTCCACTGTCTCAACAATGGCAGGAGCAGCATATGATCCAGTGTTTCGGCACTTCAGAGGCTGACATACAGTATATATTCTGAGTGCAGCTTTCTTGTGCCTCTCTCATATATTTCCATGAAGTGAAATATAAATGAATGGTCAGATTGCATAGCTATAATTAAATGAAGTGCTGTCAAAGAGGTTTCTCTCCGTCTCTCAAGCTCTCGCTCACTGTTCCCATGTTAACGCAGAGTACATCATAATTCACATACCTGGCCATCATGTCAGCCCACCTAGTGCATGTTTCTAGTTTCTAAGTACCTTGAGCTTGATGTGTGAATTCTCAGAACAGAACAATCATGTTTGTTTTTTTTGGAGCCAAAGACAAGATGTGCTTACAGTTGCAGCGTATTGCAGATGAGTCGGGGGCAGGAGCTTTTTGACTCAATGTGAGGTGTAGTAATCATCATCATTTCCACTCGTCACAGATCTCTGGAAATATGTTGTAATCAGTACATCTTGTCTGAGATCAGTTGTGCAAATTATGCACCATCAACACATTTGGTATAAACATTTCTAGTGGTATGAACTTTGCAGCATTTTTCAAAACTTAAAAAGTATGGTAATCTGAAAGCACATAAGGTTTTGTCCATGATTATACAATAAGGACAAGGAGACAGATACATAAGAATGAGGTCATTATTTCCTTTGCTCATTGTTCTTTTGTCTTTTTCCCTCTGTTGTTCCATTTCTGTGTGTGTGTGTGTGTGTGTGTGTGTGTGTGTGTGTGTGTGTGTGTGTGTGTGTGTGTGTGTGTGTGTGTGTGTGTGTGTGTGTGTGTGTGTGTGTGTGTGTGTTCTCTAGAGACAATTATTGCCTTTTCAACGAGAAAAAGAACAATTATTTTCAAACTTCGTGAGTGTGCAGCTCTGTGCTTAACTCATCAGCGAGGCGGAGTGGATACATAGGGCTTTTGAAGTGCAGTCATTAGCATGGTTCAGCATTGATGTGAAGCCCATTCATCAAACTGAATGGAACCTCGCAATGAGCTCATTTGTTACATATTTGACACACCCCCTGCGATGGTCCTCGCCCCTCTCTCTTAAATGGCCTGACCTTTATTTGGTGACATTTGAAAGTAAAGAAAGATTGGCTCTGGCCAGAGTTCCAGCGTAACTCTTTAGTATAGTTTCCTGCAGAGACAATCGTTAATATCTTCATGCATTATGAATACGTGTCATTAATTTTAGCGTGTACACATTGAAGAAAGACTGGAGCTATTGTCAGACTGGAGCTGTTAATGTTAGGTCAGCTCTTGGCTCTGGTTGGCTGTCACTCCAATGTGGCAGTCGGATTGAGATAACTACATATTCTTAGACAATAGTTGACAATCTGTGGATTGAGAAAATTCATTTTTTTAGTCTCTCTACCAGGTACAGTTGTCAAAGTCAATGAGTATGGCTGAAGTGAAGTTTCTTTTTAACAAGGACCAAACCGATATGGGTTTTTGTGGCCGATGCTCATCCTGATATTGGGGAGTATAATATTTCTAAGACAGATGTATTGCCAGATATACATTAACAAAAATAATTATAAATGTTGTTGTCAAATCCTTATGACAAAGAAATGTAATTGAGGCTTGGTATTTGATCTTTGACTTAATACTTGATATCATTGGCCAACTGAAACATGTGTCGGGCTTTAGCTCTAACCCCCAAGTTTCATTATCAAAGGACTAATACTGCTACTATTAGATAATTACCTTTTAAACTTCAGATAATAAATGACATCAAAATACAGCTGTTCAAAGTTATTAGAGATATTTCCATGGACATACTTCAAAAGGAGTGATTCCAATTAAAATGATGAATTGATGTACATATTAATCATGATAATCGTATTAAGCTATATAGCTTTTCTGCAATAGCTTGTGTTATCATTGCATCTCCTCACTGTGGAACATCATCTGCCTTTGCCTCATTGTAGCTAAACAATATTTTAAGACTGGTTCTGAGTGGGGTTGTTATAAAATCCAAGTATTCTGTATGGATATGATGTTTTGTGTTCAACTCCCTCTGGTGCGGCTAAGCTCTTGGCTGCACAATGGTCCATGGTTCATTGTTTCCTCCTCTTTACTTATGCATACTGTGATTTTCCATTACACATTATCCCTTTTGATTGCATTTGCTTTTAAAAGGCAGCTGCAGTTTAGTTATATTCTCTTTTTGACGGCCTCCACTTTTGTTGTCTTTTGGTCTGCTGCACTCACTCAGACTCTGACAATCATATGGCGGAGCGTCATGCTGGAAGATGAATGCACCAAACAGACGCAGAGCAGGTTTCCAAGCACTTCACACACACTCGCCTCGAGCATTTTGGTCTGACTGCATCACAATCCTAATGGACAAACATTAGATGAATCTTGGCTTTCTTCAAGCTAGTTCATATTCTAATGAAGACTGTGACCAATTGAGTGTGATTGCAGGGATTTTTAGGAACAGAAATTGGTTTTCGATAATGGGCAAAGAACATATTTCACATTTATAGTATTCCTTTTAAACTAGCAGGCTAGATGATTGTGTCTTTGAACCCACAATCCGTCATATGTTATTAATTTAGAAATATCAAGGATAGCATCCCACCTCTCCACATCTGCTCCCAAGAGACTACTTCATTGCAATGCTCGCACTCCACCACCAGTCATTGTAAATAGGACATCAGGTCTATTTATTTTCACCCAATTTACTGGCCACAGTAGGCTTCCCTTGGATGCTGTCGCAAGTCCAGTCTTGGCTGCCTGTCACCATGGCGACGGTGAGCCTTCAGCCCTGGCCTAATCAGAAACAGTTGAAAATGGATGGATTCTTGAGGGCTCACATGTAACACTCTTAATTCCCTGCCTCATACAGTAGCCATGATGCCCGCATGAAATCTCTCTAACGGAGAAATAAAAACATTCTTGATCAAGACATTCGAACCTGCTAAGAGAGAGGAAACCACGGGGGGTGAACGATTTATCCGAGCACACACCTTAATTGCCTTCATATAAACAATTTCTGTTTTTGCAGCGCAGAAGAAGAAATGTCTGCTTGGTGGGAAGCTATTACCAGCACACCAAAGAATCTCTCTAATGGCTTAGCTTCTCTCATTTCCTCAGACATGGCGAAGCTCTGCTGGGTTATCGCTAACATCAGACAAACTCATTCTTTGCAGGTCCGGTACGTCAAAGTGACTAACCTCCTTTAAGCTCGTGGGCAGTTCAGTGAATTATTAACTCCAATTTGTTAGTAACTGAGAGACATTACTGGTAATGCGGTTCTGCCTTTAGTTTGTGAAAGGTAAGGCCTTCTCTTTAAGTCTCTGTGCATTTACAGTGAAAGGAGCCGACTGCCACTTACTACTCTTGTGTAACAGCCCTGACGGGTCCTTGAGCTTGAGCTGCTTAGGTACCAGAGCAGAGTCTAATCAAAGTGGTATTACTCTCCTGCCTCACATTGTAGTTGAGTTGTTTCTATAACTGTCTTCTGCTTTCCAAATCATCAACCCACACCTCTACTGAGCATCTTAATAAGGCAGAGCAGATATTCTTAATTGAATTTATATGATTAGGCATAGCTGCAGTAGTAGCTTTTCTCATTCCCTGGGCCTCCCTCGCGGGAACGGTGAAATGGGTTGGCTGCAAATCCCTTGTTAGAACCAGCACGTTGGGACTTACATCACATAGTAACCATATAAATCAGTACAGTAGCCCAGCAGTAAATATGGTATATTGAGATATTATAAATTCACCTTTTTTTCTTTCTTTCTTCGAATGTCCTGATTAATTTGCATCTGAATTCATGATGCATGTATTTCTCCCAGAGCAGAAGTTGTAGTGTGCAGATTACTGATATCGCTATCATTTCTGAGTCTCAGCGAGGATTTAGTACCAGACCACTGAGCTGCCGTTGAGTTTAACTGAGGTAAACAAACCAGGCGTTTTATCACCGGAAACTATTAGGAGTAGAAGTCAGTGATAGGCGCAAAATAAATGAGTGTACAATCACGTTCTCTCACTGTCAGAGTTCCGTGCTGTTATGGTATAGATAAGTCCTGGAGAGCAAGCAGGGAGTCAGAGACGAAATTGAACAGTTCATTCTCGTAGTTGAAACTTGGAGGGAGCAAATATTTACACTGCATGCTTCGTCTGTGCCTCCTTGGGTCATTTAGCCGTGGCCGCCAATGCACAAGCTATTTACTCTGTTAAATTACATCGTAAGACACTTGCATACTTTTCCGTGGTGCTGATTAGATGGTTGCGTAAACTGGTTCGGTGTAACACCTTTTTAATTGCCTTCAGGATTGCTTGGTTAAAGATCTACTGAAAATGTAATGTCAAGGGGAATTTCAAATATGGGGCTTTGGCAGGTAAAATTTTCAACATTTAGAAATGTTACGGACCTAAGTGACAAGCTGGTGCCATCTTTAGATAGATTGCAAATATAGTAAATGTAAAACAATGAAATATTTGATTAACTTAGACAGTCAGACTCTTTGAAAGGGCCCTTTTTTTTTAAGGAATCACATCTTCTGGTCCTTTTCTTTTACCGTGGCATTTCTTATCAGATTGGATGTAGTCAAATTTGCAGGCTTCATGTCTCTCCATATATTTTTTCAGATGGTTATGTCTGAACAGCATCAGCCAGGCATTGCAAACAACCATTGCATAGTTGAATATTTTGATCTAGTGCTGCCAGGTTAACTCTGTAAACTCCAGGCAGGCTGGAATGGAAGCTATCTCACCTCTTTACAAAGGAGGGCTAATTAATGGAGTGTTAAAGAGATTGTTGTCTTTCTGGCAGGTCGTCCATCTCTGCTGAGAAACTCTGAAACTCATTTAAAGTAACCATTTGGCCCTAATGAAGCTAGTTCTCGTAGCAGGTCTTTGGACCACATAGTTTCTGATCTACCAACCATTGGACCTTCAGTGTGTTTTTATTCCTCCCAAAAATAAGTCATAGGGCATGTGTGACTATGGAATGTGTAAATTGGGATTTGCAGAACAATTATAATGTTTTCGTTTCTGCCTTTTGGTTTTCATTGTTTACTCAAAACTCTTGACAGAAGGTCTCGGCAAGCAAACTTGTTTTTGCTCTTCATAGCAATAAAATACTTTTTACTGACAGATGCCTTGACAATGATGAGCAGACAAGACCAGAATTAATGCTAGGTTGTGTGTTAGGAAACTGTTGCTACAGATGTTGCTGTGAAGCAGCACAGTTTCCTACAGCCAGCACACAAGCTCCAACGACATTCAACAACTCTCTTGCTTCTGCAGCCTGCATACAAAAACATCCATAAAGTATGTAATAGTTTTTAACTCGCCCAGTCAGTCACTTTACTGGCCATCGTCAGTCAGGAAGACGCATGACAGCATAACTAGTTTGTTTTCCATAAATTTTCTTTTTTCCATTTAAAGAGCCATGGTTGTGAATGACATATTTTTTTAAGCAGACAACTACTGGTCTGAGAGGAGATGTTTGCAATCTGATCAGTGAATATACCTCTTCTTGGAACCTGATGATTTTTGTTTGGTTGTTGCATTTACTATGGAGCCAATGTGCAAACATGTTTTTAACCATTGAAATATATATATATATATATATATATATATATATATATATATATATATATATATATATATATATATATATATATATATAAATTAACATTGCTCCTGAATGCAATTATAAGGTAATTTACTCCTTAACATTGATTATGGGGTTTACATAACTGGAATTAAGTGGTATTCAAACTCTGCATTGATTCACTCCACTTAACATACGTTTTGTGTGTCTGTGAGTAATCAGTGATTTCATGTCTTTATTTACCTCTTGTCACACAATGGGTGAAAATTATTCAGAGGATCTGAATCTGCAATTACACCACTTCTGAGGATTGCGCCGTGCCTGTGAATAGTGTGATAAATAGCAATAGCACTGAACAACGATGAGGTTTAGTCTAGACCTCATGGCTCTCTCCCCTCCTTCCATGCAATATTGGGTGATATGCATCATGATGACCGCAACAGGAGAGACTTGTTTTAGCCGAACAACCTAACACAGCCTCTGGATCCATAAAAAGGGCTCTTCTTTATTATCCGTTTATATATTGGTATCCCTGATGCCACCATGCAATAACCATAAACATGTGGTTGTGGGGAAACATACAATAGACTTTATTTTCCCCACAGTTAAACCATAAAATTATCCCAGATGTCACGACTTGAGCACCTTGAGCTGGATATCCTTGTGAGTATGAATAGCCCTTTCTTCTTCTGCATGTCAGTGCCGCACTCTAGGTAGTTGAACTTGCTCCTTCACTGGAATCTTTAAATTCCTCTAAAAGCAGGAGGGAGCTTGACAAATACAGACTTAATTTTCAGGTGTATGTCCTCGGCAGTATTTCATATCAATAGCATACTGCCAAGTAGTGGCGGGGGGCATTTGTTTGTTGTTCATTTATCATTGTGAACATAATAACTCTAGAACAACTTGAGGACATTTCTTGAAATCTTATACAAACATTCAGTTGGACCTAAGGATGAACTGATTAGAGTTTGATGATTGAAGGTCAAAGTTCAAGGTTGCTGTGACCTCATACTATATCTATTTTTGCCTTATGAACGTGATATATCAGAAATACCTTTCAGTGAATCCTTGACCTGGTTACAGGGTCACTGTGACCTATCAAACATGTGTTTGGCCTATCTAGCACAATATCTAAATTTGTTGCCATTGATAATTCCAGTTGATTCCTGTGGTCCAAGGTAAAGGTCACGGCGACCTCATATTATTGTGACTCAAATATTTCAGAAACACCTGGAAGAACCTAAACTGCACTGGTTAGCAGAGGCACACATTCGCTCTAGTTCTCTTCTGCATCTCATAGTGCTGCACTTTAGGCAGTGAAACCTGCACCTCCACTGGAATTTATGAATCATCTTAAAGCAGGAGGGAATTTGATAGGTATTGCATGGACTCCATTATTTGGATTATGTCCTTGGCAGTATTTCATATGGATAGTACTGCCAAGTATTTTGTTTAAAGTGATTTAGTTTAAGTATGATGGCATGAGGCAGGTGGTAGGAGGGGGTGGCAGTTGGAACCTGAGGATTGGCTGCATATGGATAATGAGTCCTTTAATTTTCCATACCAGTTAACATAACGTTTAGAGTCTTGTGCACTCAGACTGCCTATTATCACCACCCATGGGTTTTCCAGCCGTGAATTAAATTCTGTACATTAGTGCAGCATTTATTTTTCACCGCACATCAAGTGTTTAACTTGGAGGATTTTAAAAGTTGTACTTATTTTTATCTGCACAACAGCCAGAGACCAGCTTTCAAATCTTCAAATCCAGTGACAGCAGATGTTATACCTCCATGGACCTGTCTCGTTCCACTTTTGATCTCACGTATAACCTGTCAATCACAGTAATGCTTAGCAGGTATCTATAAGGCCCATTTTCCACCTGCTTGCTTTGATGCCCAGCAGCAGTTTTTGTCAGTGCTGTCCGTATATGCCATGCAGTTCTTCAGAGGGATAATTTCATGCTTCTTGGACTTGAAGAACTGTGTTGTTGAGGTCACTTTCTTAGCAGTGATTATCTTTTCACTTGAAAATAGCAGTGGGCTACAGAGACTCCCTTCCCTTCCTGTTTTCATTAAATGCCAGACAGTTGTATTTCCATTGGTACTTGAATTGTGATTGAAAGCTTTTATTATGAAAGGGACCTCCACTTTACTTTTACATTGCTGGTCCGCCGTCTAACATTAGCGTTGTGATCTTGAAAGTATGTGAAAAGTTTCCTTGTGGTTAATTTTCCCTCAGAGAAAAAACACCAGGGTTGAAAGCTGGGTCAAACAGCAGTGCAGTTTAATCCTTGTTGCTCCATCAACAGATCACAGAATACATTTTAAACAGCATGTAAAAGGTCTAAAAATCCAATAATTCTTTAACATTCGCTATTTTTCCCCCATTTTCTCCTGCAGTTGGTCGGCGGTGAGTTCGACATGGAGGCAAACTTCATTATCCAGGATGCGGAAAGCATCGGTTGCATGGTGGAGCTGCTGGAGAACTGTGACGTCACCTGTCAG
The DNA here is from genome assembly GCA_026259375.1 of Verasper variegatus. Lineage (NCBI taxonomy): Eukaryota > Metazoa > Chordata > Actinopteri > Pleuronectiformes > Pleuronectidae > Verasper > Verasper variegatus. The sequence goes on from CM048047.1 coordinate 20,367,559, forward strand.
GCGGAAATCTGGAGCATGTTCACGGCCATCCTGAGAAAAAGTGTCAGAAACCTGCAAACGTGCACCGAGGTGGGCCTCATCCAGCAGGTGCTGGTCCAAATGAACTCAGTGGAAGACATGATTGCAGGTATGGTAATAGTATGATCCTTGCTCAGTAGTTGTACTGCAAACGTATGCTCATTTTCAGATGAGGCAGAGCATTATATGAGCAAAATGAAATGACAAATCGCCCAAACAATCGCCCCAAAAATTGATGGTGACGAAGATGGACTCAGCCAATCGCTGTTCTATTGACCAACCATACCCCCCGACTCTACAGGACTTAATGTCTGATTAAATGAAAGTATACTTTAGAGACCAAAATATACAAAACTTGTCTGTAATGATGTTAAGAAAACATTTCCAAAGCTGGAGTGTTTTTAATATTTCTTTAGTTAATAAACTTTAAATACAAATGCAGGAAGGTATGGAAGGGAAAGTAATCAGTTATGGACATTTCATTAAGTAGGGTCAGCTAGTTGTTTTTGTTTTAATCTTCGATACTGCCTTTTATGAAATAGGCCCCTCACATTTATATTCAGGTTGTGGTGCTAATTTTCTTCAGGTCAGTGACACGTTTGTTATTTTGCATGGTCCAAATTGCGTCCATACCTTGTGTAACTTGTAAATTACGTGTCAGTGGAGGAAATCCAAATGCATTTTCCCCGCGGTGCCTTGAAGTTAAACAATTTACCATATGGACGTCACTTTGATTTAAGTCAAGTTTGCGTGTAATTGTAGTAGAAATGTTTTTTTGTGATGAATATAATGGAATTTCACAGACAGCGAACTTGGTGAAAATGAAGTTAAACTAAAGAAAAAACAGTTTACTATCTTGGGAGTTGGTGCCTGTGAAATCTCGAATCACCACAAACACCTCCTCTGCAGTGTGGAAGAATTATAATATCTGTAAAGTGCAGCTGCATTTGAAGATTGTTCCCTCTGTCCTCTTTCTTTTGTGTGTGTGTGTGTCTGTGTGTGCATGCTATCTTGCCTTCAAAGACTTGCTAGTGGACATGTTGGGAGTGCTAGCCAGCTACAGCATCACAGTTAAGGAACTGAAGTTGCTCTTCAGCATGCTCCGAGGCGAAGGAGGCCTCTGGGTGAGTGATACCAGAGACACATCGCACTGATCTGTTTGTGTTCTGTCATTGACTAATTGCAGAATGAGTGAACGTGGTACCAGGTCTGAGAAAAAGCCTTGTTTATATTATATTATTATATATATATATTTTTTTAACTTTGTCACCTGTGCAGCCAAAGCACGCTGTCAAAATGTTGTCGGTGTTGAATCAGATGCCCCAGAGACACGGTCCAGATGCCCTCTTCAACTTCCCTGGTCGCAGTGCAGCAGTAAGCTTATACATTCCTTTTTTTCCCTGTATACAGTTTTAAAATGGCACATTTTTGTGCATTTTATGGAGCCCAGTAGGTTATCAGGGTAAAATAAATGATAAATAATGCATGCTTAGCAAAACAAACAGTCTCCAATACTGTACAGTAATAAATAATACATGGTGTGTTGCAAAAGATTCAAGAAATGACCTCATGTCTGCAGAGCTTTGGAAAGTTGAGTCATGAAATTGTGATGCTCAGTTTTATCACAGCAATTTGTATACATGCATAATACAAGTGTAGCAAGAGTGCAGATGCATTTTAGAGGGCTGCAGATACAAAACTACCCTTTGTAGGAAAGATTGACATCTGAGTTTGTCTAAATGAAGCAGAGAAAGTGCCGAGCTGATCGTTTCTCTCAGGGGAGAAACCAGACACTCAGTCAGAGGAAATAGGAAGAGAGGGAGAGAGATGACGTTACATTTGCATCTTTTTGCATCATGCTTGAAGTAAGTAAATAAGTTGTCAGAGTAATTTCGTCATATGGTGGCGATTGGCTAAAGGCTTGAATGAAATGACTCTTTCCACAAACTTTGAGATTTATTTTAACTTTAGCGAAATGCAAATGAAGGGCTAGAATTGTGTCTGGATTTATTTCAAGGCGGCTGGACACTTGCCACCAAAACATATTTAGCATGCGCGGGGAATTTAATGCAAGCAGTTTACCATTTTTGAGGGAAAACACGTATAATGCTTTCAGAAAGTATTCAGACCCCATTAATTGTGTCTTTTGCCACTGTTTTGGTTTTTGTCCCAGGCCATTGCTTTACCTCCTATTGCCAAGTGGCCTTATCAGAATGGGTTCACGTTCAACACCTGGTTCCGAATGGATCCCTTGAATAACATCAACGTCGACAAGGACAAACCATACCTCTACTGGTGGGTACACAATTACACACGCTGCTCTCCTCAGTCGACTCCTGTGTGTCTCTCAGGGGCTGTAACTCTACATGATGACGCCAAGGAGAAGAAAACTACACTTTCTTGTTTTTGTTATCAATCTAATTGGTTGAGCTTTGTATTAGAAACGATTCCCTCTTCGCAGCGACCTGCAGTTTACCAGCGGCTTCATTAAGCCTCTGTGCTCCCAACAGCCGAGGCTGAGTGTGTGTTTTATGTTTTGTGTCCAGCCATTCGACATTTACTCCTGAAGTGATACCTCAGGAATTTTGCACAAACTTTCACTTAAAGGACAAGGTCACTGTGCTCTTCACACAGATATTTAGTATAAAGGAGAATGGGATGAAAGGATGATGGCATTTTACATCAGCAAGGTCAAAGTTCAGCTTCAGTTTGACATAATGATGATTTGTAAAAACACTTTTCTGGCCATTCCACTTCATCACTTTCATTAAATTCCTTTAAAGTCTCCATTGCATTCATTATACAGTTACATTATCTGAACTGGAGTCTAGAGAGACATGTAAACTGCAATGTCACCGGGTAGTGAAGGCATATAAATGCAAAATGGTTATTCTAGCTGACAAACTTAATACGCTGTGTGATACTCTGACCTACAGTGATTTTCTCATTTAAGTGGTTTACGACTGGAACTTGTTTTTCAAGGTTAAAGTAGTTTTAGGGACACCATTTTTTCACACTTTGGTCAACCAAGTTGTTTTAAATATGCTGTATGACTAAAAATGACATTGACATTGTTACAGAGGTGGACGGCTCCAGTGGGAGGCACTGTGGAAGTGTTAATTTAGATTTGAATATCTGCCTCATAAGGGCCGCATAAGCAGCTCTTGCAAGGGCTTGTGGGTAATTAGCGCTTAAAAACAATAACCTTCAAGCACAGGGATGTTAAACTGCTGTTTATGAAAGAAAAACCACAGAATACAATGGGACATATAACGGAATTGTTGAAGGGAACGACAAAGAGAGTGCAGAATACAGATTGTATTGGGAGTTTGGTTCAGTGTTCCACCATCTGCTGCCTTTCGTTGCTTCACCCGGATCACACACTTTGAATTAAAGAATCTACTCACCTTGGAAGGACTAGTTCTGCGCTTCTCTGATGTGTATCATCAAAAAGGAAGAAAGAAGTATTGGCTAAGCGAAGTTGTTGATATTCATGTGGCAGCAATTCCATTCTGACAGAGTCACAAAAAATGGCGAGATATGCCGAGCTAATCCTGTTTGTGCATTTCTCGGAGGGCCTCGCAGCTCAGTGGCAGGGCATGTAGACAACAACAAAAAGAGAATTGTATCTTCAGAAGCCAAACCAAGGTTGCTGCTTTCCTCCTGATGTGTGATCACAGACAGGCTTGTCCACTGTTAGGTGTGGGGCTCTACATCTCTGGCCCCGCAAGCACCGGCAGTATGAAAGCCTACGCTCTTTATCTGCCTTGCCAAAGAGGTCTTAGTTGATCCCAGTGGGTGGGTGGTGGTGGAGGGCTTTGAAGATTGGGGGACTGCTATAGACGTAAAGACTGTAGGAGTGTAGTGAGAACATGTCTGCAGTCAAAACGATGTTTGGCCCAAGCAGGGAAAGAATAGAGATCTAGTATTCTAAGGTTGTTTGAGTGTGGGCTGCACTGGTTCTGCTCTTATTGTTCATGTCTGTGGCATTTTTCCGTGCTATTATTTTTAACCTGTTAAGTGCGCAGCTCATAATTTCTTCTGTCTCCCTTTTACAGCTTTCGCACAAGCAAAGGCATCGGCTACTCTGCACACTTTGTCGGTAACTGCTTGATCGTGACATCACTCAAGTCTAAAGGAAAAGGTTTCCAGCATTGTGTGAAGTATGATTTTCAGCCAAGGAAGGTAAGACCATAGAGATGGACGGTGCCTCTCTACTTCCTCCCATTCTACAAACATGAAGTTGAAATTGGTAATACATTTACAGACAGAGTCAAGGGTGGATTTGGGGGTGGAGCTGTGATATTGAGGTCCTGCCGATACACATGCTCGACCAATCACAAGTCAGTCTTTGATGTCAATCAATCAATCAAGTTTCAACCCAATTTTAATATATTAAAAATATGAATTTAAACTAAACATATCAGAAACATGAACACATATGTAAGTCTGATAAGATCTAACTAAAATGAAAAAGATAAAATTCACTTGACATGTGATTTGACTTTTTAGTTTGGTCCATGTCCCATCCGCTGACATAGAGGCGGCCACCAGGGGTTGATGGAGATGTTTTGGCTTCACTGTCATGTCGTCCATTGTTATATCCATGTTTTTAGATCCATATAGTTTATACCCATCGGTATGAAAAGGAAAATACATCATTTTGAAGCCATTTGAATTGAAATAGTGGAGACTCAAGACAGGTGCTTTGTTAACCACATCTACATTAAGTGCATTAAACCATCCGACTAAATGCCAGAACTGCATCTGGTTGTGACACGAGCTGAAGGCAAACAGCGAAAAGGCTTTTAGTTTTGCTCCAAACAGAAATCATTCTGCTCTTTTAAATCAGCCTGCCCTACTCACCACCTGCTCTTTTATTGGCATTACAACGTTGCACATGAGCCTGAAGTGTTTAAGACCCCCAGAGGAGTCTTACTGGTGTAATTGGACGTAAATGTAGATGAAAAAAATGAAACTTAATCTAGCGTGGAATGTCAGTGTAGCATGCATGTCCCTGCACAGACGCAAAACTGGCTCAAAACATGTGTCAAACAATTAGAGCTTTCACACAACACCTGGGAACAACTAGTCACCCCAGTAGCACTGCTCCAGCGCAGGTATCATTCTGTTGAAGCTCTTAGAAGATAAAAACCCATTGAATTACGTTTTTTAATTGATTTTGGGTCCAGACATCTGCTGGAAAGTGCCTTTCTAAATTACGCCCGGGCCGTTCGGCCTCTTCCCCTCAGCCATGAATCCTCTTCCCAGTGTCCTCACCTTTTGTGTGCAGGCAGTTGTAATTTCACAAGACGGCTCGCTGTGCCCTTCTGTGGTCAAACCAATAAATAGTGGGTACATAGACACACAGGAGATGCTGTGATTGTCTGTGTCAGTCTCCTCCAATGTTCATACCGAGCAGCTGGATTGTGTCTAAGTGAGTCACTCTGCTCTGTGGCACCAGGATGAAACCATATCATTGTCTGCAAGCTGCTAAAATGTGTGTTTTTTTGCATGTTACGCTCCTGTCACGGTTTAACACAGGTACCAATCACACATTGGTTGGTAGGTTTTGACCTTTCTGAGCTTTTAGGAAACAATGTCTTGAGAAATTGAATCCAGGCTCTTCAGGCTGGTTATACATTGTTGAAGTTTTCTCAGCTACTTGAAAATATGTTTGCGCCCATGGCTTATTGATGGTTGTAATTAATAATTATATGAAGGTGAAAGAAAAGGAACCCCTCGGGGGAAAATTCGATACACTTTCTATACTAAAAAGCTGCCAAGCACCGTGTGTAATTATGTTTTCTTTTCATATGTTTTTTGATGTGTGGTCATTTGATCCACCTCTTTTATATTCTGAAGCTGTCCGGCACAGAGGTTTACGGTCATGCTGCAGCCTTTCTTTATGTATCGAGTGTTTAAGGCTGAATCCTGAAGTCTAGACTCACGGCTAAACTCAGCCCGTCATTTCCAACTTTACACTTCAAAGCAAGGAGAAATATAAGGAGAAATATTTGGACAGACTTTCAATGTTAAATCAAAAGAACTAACACCAGTTCTCGTACTGCTGCATCAGCAGCGCAGAATGTGAGATAAATCCTCGGATAAAAAAACAGAGAACTTGGAAGAAATAAAAATGAAGCTCCAAAGCGATGGAATGAATAATGCATGGACGGGTTTTTGGATTAGAAAATATGAGCAAAGCAATTTAGGTTTAAAATTGATTTGTATAACTTTATGTATGGCACTTAAGGCCGCATTTACCACTTTATTGACTTGGTCCAACAATTAAAATGGGTTTAGTGGAGTATATAATAAAATCGATCACATTTGGGAAAGCTGTTACAGACATTAAAGTCTGAAACAAATAACTTGCATGTTTTCATTTTTAATGTAGTAATAATTGCTTTTGTATTTTTAAGTAATGTGAAATGTTATTTGTTTAAAGATGAGTTATTCATTTAAATACATTTTTTGCATCCCATGACATCTTTAAAACCTCTTGACTTTCTGGTGTCAGGTTAATCTTCATCTCCGGCTTTTAAAAGAAACAAATTGTAGTGCTGAGCGTAAATGTTGGATGTATTGCTCTATTAACCAGCGTAGTTAAGTGTAAAACTGCTTAACCTGTTGTGTGGCTCACTTATTAAATCCCTTCGATCTGACTCTCTTCTCATCCTCAGTGGTACATGATCAGTATCGTTCACATCTACAGCCGCTGGAGAAACAGTGAAATCCGATGCTACGTTAATGGACAGCTTGTGTCGTACGGAGACATGGCATGGCACGTCAACACAAATGATGTGAGACCCATTTCTTTTCACTCTTCCTCTCCGTTGTCACGTTTCCCCCCTGGTTTTAACGGTTATTGGCACTGGACCGACTGAGGCTGCGACGCTGACGTTTTGAATGGCTGGAACTTGTGAGGGGGAAATCGATCAAACAATAGTGCTCACTGAGCAAAAGAGGTTTTATTATATACACATGGATGGGTATAAATATGACTGATGGTTCAGCGGCAGTTTGAATATCCATTTTTCAGAGAATTGTGCCGCACTCGACGGTGGAATTTGGAATATAGTATTACAGATTTGAATAAAAATACTTAAATCAGAGTAACCACTGCAGTATATATGTTTGCAGATGATATCGTTACACTAAGCCTCTCTTTTTTTAAATGTATGAAAATATTGTGGATGTTAGTGTAACCGTATGTTGTTTTCAAAGGTTTTTCAGACTGTAGCATTGAGTGCATGGGATTCTTGCACAAGTCATAAGGTTTTCATATATGTGTGGTTCACGAAATGATACTTTATATTGACTTTGGTTCTTTGTGATGGAGGAGAAGGTTTACCAAAAATATATTTTTAATATAATAACGCTTCTATGTCCTAAGGTTACTCGCCTAGAGATGTAGAAAGATTAATGCCTCTGTTCTTGCCGGTTTAAAAGTTGGACTGAAGCTAGAAGTCTTTTGGATAAGCATAGTGTTACATTTTGTTTGCGTTTCTAACATGGTCTAATGAAAGATGAGCTTAATCAAGATTTTGAATTCTCTATAAATAGACGCGATCGTTTAGTTTCAGTTCCACTTGTAAAGGTCTTCATGCCGACTGATTCGTCAGCTGCTTTGTAATTAGCTGCTGACATTTTAAGTTATCCTTCAATTTTATCCTTAATGTAATCGCAGCACACATTCTCCCTCTTTGCCCCTGAGGTTATATTGAGGTTTCATATCTTCAGAAATCAGCCATAGTTTTCATTGTTCAGTGGGAGAGTTGTCAAGGTAAGCACCGAAACAAGATAGAAAGTGAAAAGACGACATCTTGGTCTGGATGCTCCAGACATTTTCCAGTGAATCAGCCTCTCTTTCTGTGTCCCCCTTGCAGAGTTATGATAAGTGCTTCCTCGGGTCCTCTGAGACAGCGGACGCTAACAGAGTATTCTGCGGGCAGCTGGGAGCCGTCTATGTGTTCAGTGAAGCCCTCAATCCTGCACAGATATTTGCAATTCATCAGCTTGGGCCAGGCTACAAGGTATGTACCGGAGGCTGACTGAATTAGATTACATGTAAGCAGTTTGCATTACCTATCAATCTGTGGAATCAGGGCCCAGCTCTGCCCTGCCGCAGTTCCTTCAACTTGTGTCTCAATCTTGGGAGTTTGGGTTTTCCTCCCAGATAACCCGCCACATAAATTACCTGCTTCTGAGAAATAATGGCACAATACACGGAGGGAAGCAGCGGGCGCTCCGAGGGGAAAGAGTCCTGATCCGACTTATGTCTGCTGCAGCAGATTTAGTGCTCCCAAGCCCTCGCACAAAGACCAAAACAGTGAATATTTGGTTTGCATATTTTTATTTAAATTCGTTTTATTTGGGGTTCTACCTCTGGAAGGGTTGTTTTTGCTCAGGTTTATTATTAATAGGGTCACAACCCCAGAGCGGATGAAGGAGAGAGGTGCATCATGGGAGTTCCCCTAACAGTATAGGCCTGTAACTCGGGGATGGTGTAAGGCCAAGCCTGAGCGAGCCCCAACTATAAGCTGTATCAAAGAGGACATTCTTAAGCATACACTGAAATATGTAGACGTGACATTTAGCTAATGCATTGGTTTCATCTGGCTTAATTGATAAATATATCTGGGTATCATCTACATAACACTTTAAGTTTATGATGGGTTTTTTTTCAAATATTTCCATAAGGAAGCATTTATAGAGTGACTATACAACAGAGGAGTCTTTTCAGACAAAGTGGCACTCACATTTAGATTTTGAATTTAAAAACTGGTCTATAACATTTTAAAATATTCAAATAAAGAACTGAGTGGTGCTCAACAGTGGTCATGCTATTTCTTCTCAGCGTTAAGCTTGCCATTCTGTCACAAATGGAGGAATTACATGTACTGACAAATCAAATTTAAACCCAGTATATGTCCCAGATTTTACAACACCTCCGGCCATTTTACACCACCTCTGTTTGCTCTCGAGCTGCTTCTCAGACAAGTTTTTTTTTTTTATGGCAGGAAACAATCACCGTCTGTGGTATTAAGTTACAACTTCCACAGTTGAGCATTATGAGATGGATGTTTGTGATTTCAGTCAGGTCTATAAAAGCCTGGAAATTCCCAGTAGAAGTCATTGTTTGGTCTTTCGCTAATGGCTGGCGACTTTCCTTTTCCCTCCTTAATTGTGACTCTAGACCTTCTATTAGACAGGTAACCCACAAAGGATCAATCCTAGAGATTTCTCAAAATAATGAAGAGCGTGTCCTGGGGAGACAATTACCCACAATTGATGAAGCTGTAAACGGTGCTGGTAATAGTGAGGGGGACCGAGCCGGCCAGGTGAGTTGATGAGGAAGCTCAGAGAGTTGTCAGGCTCACTGATTGATCGCTGCAATGGGAGAACTGTCCCGACGACGAGAGGCCTGTCTGTTCTGATTGAGAGCTGCTGGTCCTTGAGTGCAGCAGGTTACAGCCGCTACACAATGTTCATCAGCATTTCTTAACATCTGTTTTTTATGCAGCTCCATTGACGAGCTGCTTTGTGATATGTTTTCTGATCCCTGGTCCCCTCATCCGTCCTTGATGTTTGACACGCTTCCCTTTGCTCCCACGCTGCATTGAATAAAACTGTAACGTCTGCAGTTAGTTGCTATGCAGAGATCATCGCTGCCTAGGGTCACTTCTTCTACTGCACATTTTGATTTATGGCTGTAAATCTGACAGACCTGTTAGTGGAATCTGTTCCCCGCGCTCTTTTCATATCGCTGTTTGCACTCTGAACTGAGATGGCACCAGACAACGTGTGCTGTATATTGCTATTATGACTTGAAACCTCACCAGACAGAGATAGTATCGAGGAGCAGTGGTGGGTCTAGACGCTGAGGCTGGCAGCAGCTGGCTGTCATATCGAACTGTCATTCATCACTTCCGCTTCAGCTGGGAGCTCATAAGTCTTTGGGGAATGTCTCGGAAATTGCGGGCTGAAGGATTCCTATAGAACAGAATCCCAACTCTGTGAGATGTACATTTAATGAAGATTTTTTAAAAGCTCTCTTTAGGTGTTTTTTATAGACATGAACTCTGTGAATTGGGTCTGGACATTGTCTGGATTTTGCTTTTCAGGAACACAGCAGGAGATTGTCTGAGTCAGATGGGTTCTAGAGCATTCAGATAAGAGGTGGTGCCTGGGAAATCTCCTGTTTTTGATTACAGCACATCCATAATGTCTGGAAATCGTACTGCTGTATCTTCAGATGGGCTCACTCAGAGGCTCCGGGCTCCCGGGAAATGTCGGGACTTAAATGCACGTCTGAAAGCAGCTTTCTTGTGTTTTTCCCTAGATATGTGCTGTACTGTATCTGTAAAATAACCCGCTCTGGGTTCATTAAGTAAGATCCGTCAAAGAAATATCCAGTGACACCTTCACTGAACACAAACTTTTAGCCACCGACTTGGCTCGTCAAAACAATTAAGCCCTGACTTGAAGTCTTCTCATATCATGTACTTAAAATTATTTCTGTCTTCATTGTCATCGCTGCTGTGTGTGTTCTACAGGAGGCGGCTCAGCTCATTGAATTCGTGCCAGCACTGCTCTCCACAGCTTGTTGTAGAAGAGACTGAGGAGCAGCCTAGTTCTGGTCCTCCCTTGTCAGAGAGGACAAATGTTATCTCTGTGTAGGGGCCGTGCAGTAATGTAATATCTGAGGTACAACATTACACGACAACCTCACAGGTGTCAAAACGTCTGACATATTAGGCAGCTTTACATATATACCTGCAGATGGAGGCTTATTTTATTTTTTTTAAACCTGCCTGCCTGTAAATGCCTCGAAGCTGTCAGTGCAGCAACAACACCGTAGTAGAAATCCCACGAGGCTCCGCAACAGAAAATGTTAAATGTTGTTTTTGTCTGCGTCAAAATACACTTGACTGGTACAGACAGCCCTGGGATAAACAGGTTTTATTTCATTAAAGTAAGTAAAGGAAATAGATGAATTGTTCCAAATGTCTGTGTCTTGCAATATGCAAAAAAACCCTGAGCACTTTCTTGGTTCTGGATCTTTAACAAACGTAATCCTGGGCCACTGCTGACATCCACTAACAGCTTTTTGAGATACATCCTGCTAACTGACTGACAAACTAATTTGCAGTGCTGAAACCAAAAGGCATTCGAACTTAAGATGATGGAGACAACCTCTCCATGCTGCGTGAATTAAAATAGAGACGATTCATCACACATCATAGTTGAGTCTTCAGAGAAATTGCTTCAACTTAAAAGAGCATTTCATCAATTTAACTCGACATCACTGCATAATTGACTAAACTGTCTCAATCCGCAGTGATGCTCAGCCCGCAGGTAACAAGGAACTGTCCCTGGCTCTTCAAGACTCTGCCCCGTTTCTTGAAGGGAGTTGCGGGGATGAGAAAGTAGGAACTGTGCTCTAATCCGTTTAAATGACCGGCTGGTCCATGGAACGATGCTGTTCCACTACAGGGTCCGTGAGCCAAAACCCTAGAGATCATTATTTTCACACTGCGACAGGGCTTCCACTAAAGTGCACGGCACTGGAGCTTGTTATTTCTTGTCACTTGGTTTCCATGAGCTTGGAACCTTTTGAAGGATGTTAGAGACTACACGATGAGATGCACGCTGGCTGTTGTGTGGACTTGATCAAGGCAGATGAACATAAAACCCCTTATGCTTTTTCCATCATCTGACTGGAAGGAGATGTGTCATTAAGTCTGGCTCCACCCTCTCACTTTCCCTGCTGCACAACCCTTGCTCGACTTCTGCTGCAAGTCAAGTGTCAGCATTCTGGCCACTGGCGTTTGGAGCCCGAAATTAATTTCTCAAAGTAAAATGAGAAACACAGAGGATAAAGTTCTGCTTAGGATATTGACATTTGAAACTCTATGTAGACAAGTTGAATCCACTTACTAACTTAATTAATCCTTAATTCAGGGAAGTGCATGAACCCTGTTTGCATGTGTTGTGTAACATCCTATCATATCTTAATGAGCTGGATGTCTCTCCACTGTTACTTCAGCTGCTGCTCTCGCTCTCTATCTTATCTTCATCCGCTCGCTGTCACTGAATCGGAGAGGGAAGGAAAAACATTTCTCTCATCCATAATTAATTCAACCCTTCTGATTAGAGGAATTGATTCTCTTATTAAGCATATTCCATTCACACTGCACTGATGGAGTAATTCAGCTCCTCTGTCAACAGCTAATTGATTCAGTAAATTAGGACTAGTCTGTTATCGATCAGCTATTTGTTATGTTAGCCATAATGAATGTGCTACTGAGACACTGACTAATGGAACTTGCAGGGTTTTTTTCACACAGCCATCCAGACGTGTTGATGAGATCTAACTCACTTTCAAGACACATATGACGTATTAAAATAATATAACACAAGACACCTCACTGATGCCTCTGAAGAGAAGATTAATCATTGAAGTCATTAGGTCTCCAGCGTATTCCATTCAGAATTAAAGCCACAACAACACATACGATTTGCTAAAAGGTTTATTGATTAATCTCTCCTGGGTGCAAATTTATTATATTATTGTTTCCTCTGTTTGTGGACTGAACGTGAAGTAGAAATTTAATAAATCCGATGAAAGTCTTTATTGTGATCTCAATAAACGTTTGCGCAATGGTTTGATATCTTCATGTTTTTAACTGAAGTTGTTTCCAGCCATATTGAGTACAACTATTTTTATCTGCTCCTCTACCAAAAGGAAAAAAAAACATTTCTTCAGTAAAGAAAACTGTGAAATTATAACCCCTGTGAGACACAAAGATAAAAAACAATTAATATATGTGCACTGTGAAATATAAACTTTTAATTAGAATGTTTCATTTACTTGGTAATGAAATTGCAGTCCCTGTTTTTCTTGCTTTTGTATCTTCTTGCACTTTAAATGTAGATTTTCTTCAACAAAGTAACATTGTACTTCTGGTTAATTTGCACACCTGCTAATTTTGTTACATTGGTTTGTACTGTTTGCATCACTGATACCATGCAAATAGCCTTTTATAGAATCTAAAAAGACAAAATCTCAACTTCTAGAAACGTGTTTGCTGCTACAAAAAAATATTAATCTTGTCATTTGTTATTCTCAAATTGACGGGCTGCATGAGCGGGAAGGAGCTGCTCCCTCTCACCATCCTCTTCTCTTCTTTTCAGAGCACATTCAAGTTCAAGTCAGAGAGTGATATCCACTTAGCAGAGCATCACAAGCTGGTGTTGTACGATGGCAAGTTAGCCAGCTCCATCTCCTTCACCTATAACGCCAAGGCCACTGACGCTCAGCTCTGCCTGGAGTCCTCGCCTAAAGAAAACGCCTCCATCTTTGTGCACTCGCCACACGCCCTCATGCTACAGGTCAGTTACTTCACTTCAGGCCATCTCTTACTCTGTGTACATTATCTCAGGCTGTGATTCTTTCAGTTCTGCTGCACTGGTTTTCAAAATGTCACCGTATAGGTGTGTTTTTATTGGGTTTCGTGTTCTCCTCGCAGGATGTGAAAGCCACGGTGACTCACTCCATCCACAGTGCCATCCACTCCATCGGTGGGATCCAGGTGCTCTTTCCCCTCTTTGCTCAGCTGGACTATCATCAGCTGAACGACAGCCAGGTGGAAACCACTGTTTGGTAAGAAATAGAAATATTACTGGTTGCACACGACAATTTTTAATTTTGCAGGTTGAAGCATTAGAATATATACAAATGGGAATTGTAGGTGACAAAACTTTGGATTTTTTTTGTCCTGAACCCTCTTTTGCAAAAAGGTTGATTCTTCCATCTTCTAATGTGTGTGTTCATCTTTATTATCAGCCAAAACAAACGTGGGGAGGCATCTTATTTATTTGTCCTTTCTGGGATGTAATATACTTGAAGTAAATTATCATCACTATTTTGGTGGTGTTGTGGTTACAGGCACTGAGCCTCAGGAGCATGAGGAGAGAATTCAACAAAAAAAGGCTCCAAAAACAGCAGAGAGCAAGGACTTTATTAATCCTGATGGGAAATACAGTGAGGATTGAGCAGTGCTGAGTTTGCTCATGTGAAATGATGTTACATAAAGTCTTGATGATACGGTCTCAACCTCCAGAATCTATAAACAGTGTGGTGATTAAAGTGTTTATTACATCAAGCACTTTTTTCAGCATAATTATATTGTATATATTAACATGAAAGTTTTAATCTCAAATTTAAAGTCGTCTTCAATCCAGAATAATGTTCATTTTGTAAATGATGGTCCCATTTAAAGTGAAATAGACAATGGATACCGTGTAATTGACAGCTTGTACCGTCCAATGGGTGCAGGTCATGTTACAGGTGTCCTTGTGCTCTCTGTCAGGTTCCTCCCCCCTTTCCTCCCAATATGGTTACTTCTGGTTTCAGAAAATAAAAACAAGAAGGCGCTGGACAAAACGCCAAACTAGATGTTACAAAACTGCAGTATGCAAACCAATGGATGACGTCATGGTGAGTCACAGTGGTCAAGCTGTAGTCAAGTCCTTATTATCTCTACTCCCTGGTTTAGACTGGTCCCAACATACTTAGCTGGTCGGTCCAAAGCGCCCCCCCCCCCACTGTGCCCTGAATGGAGTCTGAGCTCAACTCTCATCCCATGTTTGTCAGCAACAGCAGTGGGACTAGAAAGACACAAGAGCGACCACATAGCAGCACAACACCCCCCAATGCCCACAGCTCTGTGCTTCTGTAGTTCCCTCTCATCTCTGCTCTCTGTCCCTCCTTCTCCTTCAGCATGCAGACTTACTTTGTCCTTGCCTTGGCTTGTACACACGAGTCCATCTAAAGCCTGGTGAGCCGAGGAGTTCAAAGCCTCGGTCACAATTATCTCTCTGCCGTGCCTGTGGATCTGCTGCGGCCTCTCTCAACTGCACTGGCGAATATATCGATTTTATAAACCCAGTACTTTTTTTTTTACCACCTTAATTTCCAAACTGTGCTGATTTAACATCTGCCACTGCTGCTCTGCCAAATTAAATTGAAGCTTTGCTTGCTGTAAAGGATCACAGTCTGAACCAAGAGAACACGGAGCAGATTGTTTCCCACTTCTGTGTGTGTTCCCTCACTGTCGGAGCAGAATTGAGAAGCTACTTAATTAATCTGACAAGGTGGACAGGCACACAGAGCGAAGTTAACACTGACTCAAATTAGTTTGTATGCATTTATGCAGCGTATGTGCAAAATGTACGGGCGAGCCTGTGCAGGAGGGATAGTGTCTCACTGATTGTTGTGCTGGAGCAGAGGCCACTCGAGAATTTGAGGGAAAGCCGATTAATAAGTGTCACCGAGCACCAGTGTCACTCAGCCGAAGGCTTCGACTGAAAAAACGCTGCAACAAAGAAGAGCAAAAATCCTTCTGCACTCCCCTACCCCCACCTCACACACACTTGCACACCACTCAAGTGGTCTCAGACTTTGAGACGCACACATCATGTTTGAACTTTAACCCCCACACCACTGTGTTCCTATAGAGCCCAGGGAGCCTGCTTTTTCTTTCTGAATTGAAGAGGGATGAAAGTGGCGAGCTGGAGTTCCCAGCTGATTACTGACATCCTCTGAAAATGACCTTGTTTTCTTCCCCCCTCTCCTCTGCTCCACTGTCTCCTCGTGCTGCTGTTCTTTGTAGAATAACTCCTTCACCACCTGATGAGTGAGTGGATAGATGACTTTTTTTTATTCCCTTGTGAGAACTTGTGCTCTCTTGTTTCTCAGTGCCACTCTCCTGGCATTTCTCGTTGAGCTGCTCAAGAGCTCTGTGGCCATGCAGGAGCAGATGCTCGGGGGAAAAGGCTTTTTGGTGATTGGATACCTGCTAGAGAAGGTATAGTATACTACAGCCTACAGTACATATCGCCACTGTTTGGCAAATTCAGTGAATCATTAGTTCTCAGGTAGAAATGTTTATTTAATTTCACCCCAAAGATTATTGTCTTGTTTGCAGGTAAACGAAAAAGGCTTTTTTCACAGCAGACATTTTGACATTGTTTTAGTAAGAAAATCAGTTTTAAACATGAAAATGAATAAAGGCTGATTGTCAGATTCATATATTGTATACGTTAGATTTACATATGTTAAATAAATGCCAAATAAACTCTTTAATTCCATGAAATGAATGGGAACATGCCGCTTTCACATATTTTTCCACTGAACAAGCCTCTGTTTTTGAAATGTGTTTCACCTTCCTCACTATCAAGATGCATCGTTTCCTGTCTGTACTCTCTGAGCCTTGTCAACACTCTGATCTTCCATTGCCTGTAGCAGGAACCTGAACGTGTCTTTGAACTAGACAGAGCTTTAAGAACAACACCACAAGACGACATGCCTTCCTCTCCTCTCCCCTGTTGGTTTCTCTCTCTTTCTGCATCAGTCCTTACTCTATTTACCCATTTTGTGATGCAGATCGAGCTCCTCTCTCCCGGCCTCCCCAGAGTGTTGGCCCTTTTGGAGTCACTGAGAAATGACTCCACTTTGTCACTCAGTGAGTTGCCTGCCTACTGGCTTCAGCTGCTGTTAACTAACAGCCAGACACAGTCGGCACCTGAGGTTTTTTTTTTCCCCTTCCTTCCCCGCTGCCAGGTTTCACATTTCCACATCTCATGCCATCTGCTCCTGATCTGTTTATGCCACACCTCCCCTTCTCCCCATGCCTTCATTTTCCGTCTCACCTGCCCGGACCATGCCGCCACATGGGAGGAGAGCAGGTGTTAGACAAGAGCAGTAATGGTCCATGTCAATGTGAAAATCACTCAAAGTCAAGCATTTACAAAAGTGCCCTAATTTAGTTCATTCATTCTTTTTTTAGATTCATTCACCAATACCAACATGATACAACAGAACCTGGAGAACACACAACTTAATTATCCTTTAATTAAACCTGCACACCAGGGGGGAAAAGACCGAGTTTTGCAGTAACTAAATTATTTGATCCATTGTTTTTTTCATGATTTAGCACCCAAAGTAAAACAAACAATTAGTAGCGTCTATTAAATACATACCTAAGGAAACATTTTTTTCTGGCATCTCTCCATTTGCTCTTCATACTACAGTCAGTATCAAGATGGTGGCGACCTGCTCACACCGGAATAGACCTTGAGATAAGATTTGCTCCTACGTGACTCTGTGTTTCTTCCCGCAGTCGTCGCGTGCCCACATCAGCAGGTCTGTACTAGAGCAGTTCCTCTCCTTTGCGAAGTACCTGGACGGTTTGACACACGGGGCACCACTGCTGAAGCAGCTGTGTGACCATATCCTGTTCAACGCTGCCATCTGGATCCACACCCCTGCCAAGGTAAGCTCCTGCAGGAAACGCAGCCCGAGAGGGGTCAGGTGTCTCTGGCTTCATGTAGCCTTTGCATCATCCTTGTTTTTGAAAAAAGACGAGAATTGAAATTGGAAATCTTCACGTGCCCGTTTTTTGTAAAATATATATTCCACTGGTGTCTGTTTTGTTTATATTCCCTATGATAGGAAATGTTTTAAAACAAAATGGTGGTAGAATATGATTTCAGGTGGAAATACCCATATTTTTCTGTGAGAGCAACTTGTATTAATGAGCCAAATGCAAAACGACCCTGACTCTGTTGGTTGAGTTGTCACATTAAAGGACAGTTTCAGCCCTTTACGGCGGTTTTGTGTTAAGGAGCCATCTGACATTCACCCACCAGCTGCTAAGTGCCTGAGGAGTCCTCAGTCAAGTGGAGTGGAGCACATACACCGGCTACAGCATATTCCCATATTTATAAGATATTAAATTATCGCATGGTTCATTGCTTGCTTCCACCTTCCTTTCCTCTACCTCAACCAACTTTCTTAAATGAATTTTGTCTCCCTCCTTTTAAATAATGACCCATGAAGAAACCGGATGAGGTATATCAAAGAAGCCCAGTTTGCGCGGCGAATCCATTTGCCTCAGTAATGTTTCTGCTGGGTCCAAGCCGGCAATAAATAAAAGGAGTAAATTAATGCAAAAGTGTCCGCAGGCTTGTTTGGGACACTCTTCCAAAGAGGAGCGTAGAGAAAAGAGAAACACACTGAGGTAATGAAGTGGGTTGGGGCTCTTTTAGCCACATCAGGACAGAAAGCTACACTGGCTCCTTCCCTGAGGACGTGCAACAATCTCCACATTTGGTCTGTCCCCATCTTCAAGCTGCACCGGGTACAGAGAGCCAGCTGTGTGAATGATGGCGATGTGCAATACGCGTTCATTTCATGGGCTCACTGACCTTGTCCAAGTAGACAAATGTGGTTTTGCGAATACTTTTTATTTCTTTTTAGTTCTCATGGAAATGACATTACCAACAGTGTGGTGTTCGGTTATCTCCAGCGCTTAATATCAGTAGCCTCAAACCACGTCGCATCACACTCACTTCATAACCACACTGCCGCCTTTCATCAAGACTCACATGTGACTCATTAATATCCTATAATTCATGGCATAGTGGGGAGAAAAAGCATTTAGTGCCAGAATGACTGGAGTGAGATTAAATTCATGTCAGGCCTGTTGCTAATTACAGAGGACAGGCTAATCATCAGTGAACAGTGTGGAGCAGCGACGGCTATGAAATGAAGTAACATAGGGTCAGTGGCCGTCCCTACCATTCGAATACAAGGATAATACGGCTCAGCCAGTGCAATCCTCCTTGGTAAAACGTCTTGGTTCTTCTACACGGTTCAGAGGATCACGCTGTAATTTTGTATATAAGTGTCCTGGCAGTGTGCGGGTTAACAACATGAACATGTGTGTGTGTGTGTGTTCAATCTCCAGGTACAACTCTCTCTCTACACATACCTGTCCTCTGAGTTCATCGGCACGGCAACCATCTATAACACAATTCGTCGAGTGGGCACGGTGCTTCAGCTCATGCATACGCTTAAGTACTACTACTGGGCCGTCAACCCTGCAGACAGCAGCGGCCTCGCTCCAAAGGGTCTCGGTGAGTATATGTGTAATTTCCCCCCAAGGATAGGTCAAGCTGAGGTTATTTGTTATCTTTATGCCGTGGAGTATGATTTGATTTGCTTTGGCTTGTTTGTATAAACTGTTTCCCATCCGTCTGAATGCTCATCCAAGTGAAGCTCATTGTTTTAGAAAGGAAATCACAGGGTGTGAACCAATCACGGCCGTTGTGAGTCGCAAAGCCTGCAATCGAAGTGTCTTCCTGAAGTGGCAGCAGCTCCAGAGGCCCCCCCCCACACACACACACACACACACATTTGAAATGACTCATCTCCACATGGAAGTGTCAATGCCTGTCAGCTGTTAGGACCGTGGCCATCACTGGAGATGACAGTGAGGCAGACACACCACATCAATACTGCCATCTCGATAGGGCGCTCGGTGTGGGCGTCGGGCCTTTGAAACCTGGGCCAATAGTATGACTGGCATCGTCTGTCTGTGGAACAACAGTATGTCACCAAGCAGGCTGCTCTGGAAGCGAGTGTCCTTGAACTGTCGTCGTTTCCTTTTTACCTTTTTCATTGTACAGGGCATTTTATTTTTATTTAAAATGCTTTTTCTAGAGCTCACTTTAAACTGCACTTAGGAAATTTACACCCTGACGGGTAAAGGTTCTTCCAGGAAAAAACATTTTTGATTTGCTTTTACCAGCATGGGCAGGAACACTGACAATTTCTGACACATGAGAGCTTCGTATTTATGTACTCAGCAAGAGGAAAATATATATTCTCACAAGCACCATCAGAACTGGGCGGATGTTGAGGCATTTTAGCTTAAATTTTCTGCAGCCCACATCAAGGCACTTGGCCTACATTTGTGATCTGTCAGGAGTGGGAGTCTTGATTTGCTGCTAATAGTGGCTGCGACCTTTTAGACTGAGGTTAGCTGGGACAATATGGGCACTCATATCTGTGATTTAGGTCAGACCACGAGCCCCTTCAGTCTCACTTCTCCTAATTTTAATTTCCTCCTTAGCCCATCTACTTACACTCTGCAGCAGTGTCCCTTATCCCTTCTGATGCTGTGCAATGGAACTTTACAGGACTTAATAAGTGATGAAAGCTCAACCTATCTGGAGCTCATGCTCTGGGACATTGAACTATATTTAGCATTGGCATCAGAGGAACCTCTGTAATGACGTTATTTCTATAATGTCCACTACCTCAGACACTCGTAGTTCTGCTATGTATTACAAGAAGCCATGTTATGACACTGATCCTGACCTTCGGTGGCGAGTACTGATCCAACACTAGTGCCACCCCTCGAAACTGAAGTCTTGCATAGGCAACACTTCAACCTTTATTTATTTGACAAACTGCTGACAGTTGGATGGATCTGATTAGTGCTTCACTACCACAAATTAAAACATGTTAAAAACAGTAATTGCCAGTGGCAGTACATTGGAAAGACGTGAAAATATTTCCGCTTGATGTGGTATCGGATCAGTACATCGATTTGCAGTATTTGAGGCATTTCACTCACTGTAGTTACTCGTGTCAATGCTGTACAGAAGAGCCACACTTCACACAGTCATATCAAATGAAGAACTGTCAGTGATGTCTCCATTGAGAGGAGACTTCATGGTCTTTATTCAGAAATGCAATGCATATACAGTTCACATGAAAGCAAACTCTATCACAAAGAAATTGAGATCACACTCAGACTCCAAATGACGTCAAAAGCACAAGACAATAGCACCTGTGTGCAGGATATTTTTATCTTCACTTTTGTACAACAGGAGGAAGAAGAGACACTCAAAATGTAGAATTTTCAAATCGAGCTATAAATATGGTGCTGATTATTGCCGGTGGATTGTTACGGGGACTTTGTGGGGAGATATTTTGAAATGGATCACCTTCATTTTCAGCGTGGGCCTGGTTCCATTTATCTGCTCTTTATTTGCAGGGCAGTTTTACTCTCCGTCCTTCTAAACTGAGATATAACCCCCCCCCCCCTCCCAAAAAAGGCATAAGTAGAGGGAGAGAACCGAGAAGATAATGAAGTGTTCAATTTTAGGACACGGAGAAGACGTTTAAAACAAAGCTCCTGCAGCTACCTTTGTGGAAGTGCCTTCTTTTCCCCCTCAGGTCTTAATGGAAAGTGCTATCAAATTAAAGCCATGTATCATTCGCTTATACACAGAATCACTGCAGGCCCTCAAAGACAGTTGCCCATTGATCAATATTCCTCAGCCTGTGACATGCACCAAAGCCAAATCATAATCTGTTTCAATCTCCATCAGTCTCCTTTTTGTCTTTGTCTTCGTCCCGCTTGTACTCTACTAAATAATGAATAATGAAACGAGTAGCAAAGCGGTTTGGCCAGTCACCACGTTCAATCCAAGCTGGTTCTGTCTTGTTCCCATTATCTGAGTGACAGATAGGTAGAGGAGCCTCAGAGGAATAATCTGATCAAGGCTTGTGGTTGAATTGATTTTGTGTGCGCCTTCATTCTGATGAATTAATCTGGCATAAGACACAAATTACTGATAACAGGGAGGTCAGGGAACGGTTTGTCACATGAATGCTGCTCTTTCAACACTGCCTTCATACAGACTTACACTCCTGGGAAATCCTCTGGATCAAACAGAGGTGAGGGGGTGCAGTAGGAAAGTGGTTGAGAGATGGGGCCCAGCTCCTGCACTTATATTTGCCCCGTGTCTGTCTCACCAAATATAAAGCAAGGTATTTCAAATACTGTAAATAGCAGGAAAGCAGATAACACAAGTTAGAGCCTCAAGAGAATTGTGGAAACCAATTATATGTGTGGCCTCAATCAAAAGTGCTGTTGCATGTTGTAGTGTTTTATCAGCCTGTGAGTATACAGGATGCATATTGTGGTTGTTGTGAACGATCATAAGTCATAAGCTGAAAAAAAAAAAAAAAAAGGTTCCTTCATTAATCACATCGACATGAATTGTTTTTCAATAAACTCTTTCTCCCTGTGCCCTTGGGAAGTAAAGTAATCTGTGATTGAGAAACAAGAGCTGCTGAACATAATTGGTTGTGAATAACTTGGATGCAGTAGCCGTGGTAATAGTGTTTTTATCATCCCTCCCATGTCAGGGTCTGTCCCTGCACTGGTTTTTCTCCTCTCACTCTATTAATCAGTGTCAGCATGCAGTGGAACTTGCCATCCTCCTGCAACCTCACAGAGCCTCATCATTGATTACACCGACTGACTGCTGGAGCTGCGGGATGACTGCTGCTGTTTTATCTGTCACCGTGGCACTGGCCCCGTTTCAAACGAACATGTGTTCGGCCAGGGTGCAGGTTTGGGTTTACAGAGGTCTGCAGGGAGAAGACAGACATTGGGCAAAGAGAACGTCTCCCCCCCCAAAAGGATTTTGCTGTTGTAATGGGCCATTACTGTTTGCTTTTGTTTTGCAATTGCTACCTCCTTTGCTACCGCATATGCAAAACACTTTCTGATATATCTGCCAAAATGGAGCCTTTGTCTGCTGCTAATCTTCAGAGGATTCATGTTTGTTAGTTGCGAGTGGTAACGTGTACCATACCCTGTGTTTTCTGATGTGTCTGACTCTGTGTGTTGTATTGATATATGCCTGTTGCTTCAGCCTGTTACTGCGCGTACTCAGTATATGATAAAGCATATCAATTAGGATCTGTCAAATTGAATTCTATCTGATTAAACCAAACCACTACAGCAGCAGCAGCTCTGTGATGTGACAGTGTGTCGATGCTTTCTGTCATATTTCTGTCATTCCTCTTTATTTGCACGCCACACATACACCTGCTGACGGCGGTCGGTCTGTCAACGTGTAGAAATGAGATTCGTGACGGGGATTGATCGCAATGTGGGGCAAACGTTGAAGTGCCAAAGTGACCTTAAGTTGGCCGACTCACTCTGGGAAGATTTTAATGAGATGTTGGACAGTGTGATGGGCAGGTGGGACCGTGCTGACCTTGGGCCGGCTGCCTGGGCACTATGTTTTGGCCGAGGCTTGCAGAGATGCGCACAGACTCTGGACGCAGTATAAGTGATAAATTAAATTGCCGTCCTGAACCGAAACCCCCCCCCCCCCCCCAACAAACTACATTCAGCCAATTGTTAATGTAGTTAAAGTTTGTTTTTCTTGCTTAAGTGGGAGATTGGGTCTATGAGCCACTCTCTGTCGGGGTCGTTGGTAAAACCTGGTGAAATCTCTGCTCCATCCTCAATCCAGTAACGCTGACACAGCAAAGAAAACTGTAGATGACTTTGAAGAACCCGAATATGTCGGCATGAACTTAAGACTGAGACTGGAAAGCGGACAACATGAAAACAGGGAGATATCTTATTGTTTCCACTAATCTTCTTTCTCATTTTTCTTGCTTCTCTCACTATCCCTCTTCAACTACAGATGGTCCAAGGCCGACCCAGAAGGAAATTACTTCTCTGCGGGCGTTCATGCTTCTCTTCCTCAAGCAACTCATCCTGAAGGTATGTTCCACCTGTGTTCATGCCTCGCAGCCCGAGAAAATATGCAGGGCCGCCGATAATCATCCTTCCATATTCTGTAACGGGCTTTACCATGGTAAAGTCAAAAAAGCGAGCTCCTCTCCTCAGTAGTCCAGCTGATACTTCCTGGAAATATGCCCCCATATTCGAATAATGCACCTAGTGGCTGGTCTTTTTCCTCCCCTTTTCCTCCCTAAAACCAAGTGTTGAAGACAGAGGCTGAATAGAAGAGCTGCAGCAATGGACAGTGTTAGGAAGGTGGTGCGTTTTCTGATAATTATAGCATGAAAACCTTTTCAAGTAATAAGCCAAATTAAAATAAGGAACCTGACTATGAGTATAATATTTCTTCAGTAACATTAGACAGAAAACAGGTTTAGCTATAACTAGACAAGTTATACCTTTTATAATGCATTGACCCTTTTCCAATGTTTTGCCTTGTACGTCATGTCTTCCTGTTTTGCATTCTTTCAGGACCGAGGTGTGAGGGAAGATGAGCTGCAGAGCATCCTCAACTATTTGTTAACAATGCATGAGGTACATGACAGTCTATCTGCACTCTGAGTGAATTCACAGTGTGTTAGTGTGACACATTGCTGCAATTAGCTTCAGGGTCACATTTCATTTCCACTGTTGCTATTCTGGGAGAAGTATATTTTTTGCAGCATTTGAACTAATCACCAGTATAAATTTGCCAGTGCACTTTTCATTGTCCAGCCGCTGCCCCCAGGGGTCCAGTTGTATTCTGCAATAGGAGATGATACAGTAGCAGGACACATACTTTATCTTTGCTGCATTTGCAGTTACTGAGCAAAGAACAGGATATTCTCTCTCCTCACCTGCTTCCTACTCTGCCCTTCTTTCTCTTTATCATGGTCCCTCTCTGCTGGTTTATTTACAGGATGAGAATCTGCATGATGTGCTGCAGTTGGTGGTAGCACTCATGTCTGAGCATCCCGCCTCTATGATCCCTGCTTTTGACCAAAGAAATGGAATACGGTAAGCCCCCTCGGGGAGAAACACAATCCCTTTGCTGTTCAGGCACAAAATGAAGAGGTGATTTCGACAAAATAAACCTAAGCACCTAGCGCGTGTGCTGCTTCTGTGTGAAGCATGAATAATTCAAATGTTCAGTGCGAAATAAACTATGCATGGAAAAGTAACAATATTAACATACTGATTTCACAGAATGACATAGATGATCAAACTTACCCCATGTGATCTTATGAAATATAAATGCACACAGCGTCGTGCTCACGACTTGTGCGTTCTGCCGCTTTCATTGGGACATTCATTTATTGCTAATGTAAATTTACTTTGAAGGAAAGTGGTTGTCAGCTTAGCAGCGCAGGGCCTTTTCATCATCAGGACTATATTTTATTATGTCAGAATCGTGTAGTGTTGCCAGCTTTCGCTGCTTGTGTCTATTCCAGGGTGATCTACAAGCTCATGGCCTGTAAGAGTGAGAGCATTCGAGTACAATCCCTCAAAGTCCTTGGGTATTTCCTCAAGCATTTGGGCCACAAGTAAGTAACTCCATTATATTGTGTAGTAGATTGTAATTACACGCTAAGTCTAAGTCTTTTTTATAATGAATAGCCTGAAGATATATAAATCTTATAATGTTTTAAAACTACAGACACACACAGAAAGTGGGAAGTGACATAATGTTTAAAAACTGGCCAGCATGGTGGTAACTGTTGACAAATGTACATAAGCCTTTATCTGATGTAAACCATCAATTTGGCCAAATCTGCAACCTCAGCACTCTCGTCCAGCTGTGTGGAATGATGGCGACTACTTGTAATGCGCTGAGTCAGTGTTTTTACGTCGTGATGTGTCATTATTACAGTAATTAATTAACTTCACGAGGGCAGTTTTTCTTACGCTTAATTTCTTTTAGTAGATATTTCACACATTCATCCCCATACCACCAGTGGGACATGTACCATAGTTTGAGAAATTTGGTTTTGGCTCATACATGTTTAATGATCTCATCTATTATATATCGTTTTTGTCATTTCTAGTCTGTCCGTGTCTATGCAGTGTCCATCTTAGCAAGTTGTGACGGCCTATAGAAACTGAAATGTCATAATTCAGGCTTTACATTCGGAGACATGATTCATCTGTTCCTGTCACTGGTTTGAAAGATCGTACAATTAGAAGAGTCAAACACTTTTGACTGGAAGCCAGCTTTTAAACTTATGGTGCATTTCTTTGTAGAGCACCTGAATTCTTGGCATTTTACCCGAACCATTACTTCACTAAAGAGAAGGGTGGAAGAGTTCCAAGCTACTGTCCCGCAGAGTGAAATAAATTCTAAACTACCCACGAGGATGTCAGCGCATCGTCTGCACGCTGCACATTGGAGAGGAGAGGAGGGAATGCCTTTGGGTGGAGAGCCTATGATTCAAGATGTGGATTGCAGTGTTGGGTGGAGGATACTATATGGGGGTTGGTGCTGTGCTCTCAGTGGTGGGGCAGCAGGTGTTGTGGTATTACTGGTGCCTGCTGAATGTGGAGTGAGGACAGGCCACCACGGGCACAAGTGAAAGGCCTTTGTCCTCCAGGGACACGAGTGCTTTATGAAATCCTGCTTTCCATTTAACCTTTGTTCATTTAACTTTGAGCTGTAGTGCTGCTCAAAATGAATTAAACATGTTTTCTGCTTTATTGAGCTGCTTTTTTATTTTTCATTTTATTATCTCATTTTTGTAAGATATTGGTAACTCTGTCTGGGTCACATAGTCTGAATAATATGATATACAGACGCATTGTACAAATTAATATTTTCAGGGCCATGTGGTTGAGGAAAATTAATAAAAGTAAAATAAATAAGGCTCAAGAGTGAGACTAAAGACATATTGTTTGATCCCAACTTGTGACTTTCCTTAGAATTTCAATCAAATAACTAATCAAAACCAGACTAACCAGAAACATTTGAACTAAAACAAACACCAGTCTGATAAGAACTACCTAAAATAAACCAGGTAGTGACATAAACCATCTTTGAGAAGAATGTATTTGACTTGAATTGTACTTTGACTTTTTCGTTTGGTCCATGTCCCATTTGCTAACATGGAGGAGACAGTGTTTTTTTCGAGCTATACTGCATCTAGTCTATGCTCCATCCCTAGAGTTTCTTACTGAATAACATGTATACTATTTTTCCTATCCACCCATTGTACCTTTATTTTAACTGTGTCTCATTTATACTGACAATAAGGCTCAACCTCCCACAGCATGTTGATTGTGGTAGAGCAGATTTGCTGCACACCACCATTAGTCTGCCCTTTTCTGCCAAATTTCCACATTTAAGCAGTTGAGAGCAACACTACTCTTATCCTAAGTGTCCAATTTGCCAGCCTCTGCAATATTATTAAAAAAAAAGGAAATGTCGACCTATTAGGAAAGTCCCAACTCCTCCTTAGGCAGTTGCAGCAGAGTTGTGCAGCTCTGGCTTAGCGTGGCGACAGCCGTCCTTGCACTGTTTGCAGGAATAGTTTGTCACTGTGCAGCCTGGTCCTGCCTCTGTTGTACCTCGGTGCCATTTCTTTGGTGACAGGCTAACTTCGTTATCCTACACACCTCCGACGGAAATTTCCCCAATTTATGACAGCAGGCAGTTCCTGACACTTGTCTCCAGAGCCCGGCTCCCTGTGGGTGAGAATAGGGTAGCAGGCTGACGGCACCCACTGATCCTTTCAGTGGCTTAGGGAGCTCTAAACAGGCCACTTTTACCATCATGTGTCTGTGTGTGTCTCTGTGTGTGTGTGTGTGTTTATCCGCAGGAGGAAGGTGGAGATCATGCACACACACAGCCTCTTTACTCTCCTGGGAGAGAGGCTCATGCTGCACACCAACACTGTGACGCTGACAACCTACAACACTCTGTACGAGGTAACGACACATTTTCCTCTCAAATGTCCCGGCATTGGTGCACCATTGCTCTCTGTGTAGAGCCTGTGAGACTGGTGTGTTCTCACTACTTCTCACCGCCAGATCCTGACAGAGCAGGTGTGCACGCAGGTTGTTCATAAACCTCATCCGGAGCCCGACTCCACCGTCAAGATTCAGAACCCAAGTAAGCAGCTCGTGTGGCACATTGGGTTTTAATTCCTCCTGAAGTATTTTCCTTGACAATCTGTTTGTATTTGTGTTTTTGTGCGTGTGACGTCAGTGATCCTCAAGGTGGTAGCGACCTTATTGAAGACCTCTGCCCACAGCACAGAGCTGATGGAGGTGCGGCGACTCTTCCTTTCGGACATGATCAAACTGTTTAGCAACAGCCGAGAGAACAGACGGTGAGCAGAGCTTAAGTCGCCTTTTACCCGCTTATTCCATCAATCATCTCGCAGATTAATGTATCAAGGAAATAAGAAAAGAGGGACACTGTTCCTTCTCATGTTGAATAGGCTCATATTGATGGTAAATCATCGTTGGATGTGCACATGTTGTCCAGCAGATGTTTCCATGACAGTTTCTCATTCCTGCTTTCTCTCTTTTTCACTCTCACACCCAACCTCTTCTTCTGATACACATACATACTCACTCTAAGACACATTGCAATTAAATTATAGGTCTTAGGAAACCACTGACCTAAATCAACAACATAATTAGCGGAAAATTAATAGGCACGAAGTGCTATGTCAAGTCAAACTGTTGAAGTGGTGAAAAAAGAAAACAGTTAATTGTTTTTTAATTGCTGCCCCTTTTCTGCCTTGGCTGTCACTTTGTTTTGGGAGCTACTGTTGCCAAATAAACAACCCAATGAATTTATGGATGGCCAAATGATCAAAACAATCTGTCGCAATGTGAATAGCAAATGCCCTTTAGAACTGCTGTGCACTTTTGACACAAAGAAAGATGGAGGGGGAGTAGGCAGAAAGAATGATTAGCCTAATTCATTTTAAAATGTCGACAGAAAAAGCCACAGTAGATTTAAAATGAAATCTTTGCCAAAGATGACAGGATCAGAGTTTTCTTAAACTGCTCAGTGGTTATGTGTCATGCCTGCTGCTCATTTGTGGTGATTTTGAAGTGATGTGTGTGTGTGTTTTGCAGGTGTCTTCTCCAGTGCTCGGTTTGGCAGGACTGGATGTTTTCTCTTTGCTACATCAACCCCAAAAACTCTGACGAGCAGAAGATCACCGAGATGGTGTACAACATCTTTCGTATTCTCCTCTACCACGCCATCAAGTATGAGTGGGGAGGATGGCGCGTGTGGGTGGACACGCTCTCTATAGCCCATTCTAAGGTGAGTACTTTACTGCACAACAAAGACCTCTGCTGTCAAGGGAGCCAGTTTTATATCTGAGCTGTTGAGCTTCTTCTGAAAAGATCCCTACGCTTATTGCTTCACAAATACGCAGCTAACATCGCAATTTTATTTTTTTCCAGGTAACATATGAGGCACATAAAGAGTACTTGGCTAAGATGTATGAAGAATACCAGCGTCAGGAGGAGGAGAATATTAAGAAAGGGATAAAGGGGCTGGTCAGCACCATCTCTGGTCTTTCTGCTCAGGCCTCTGGCATCCAAGGTGCAATAGAGATCAGAGAAATGGACGATAACTCCCGGACACCTGAGAGCGAGACGGACTTTGAGAGTGCAGACTCGCGCAACCTGCTGGCTGAAGGGAAGGGCCCGGAGGAGGGTCTGGGCGGAATAGAGGGTGTGGTCGACGGGGTCAGGGTCGAAGTTCACGACCTCCTGGTGGACATCAAGGCTGAAAAGGTGGAAGCCACTGAGGTTAAACTGGATGATTTGGACTTGTCGTCTGAAACTCTGGGAGTATCCGAGAATGGATCACTGGTGGAGGTGGATTCACTGTTGGATAATGTTTATTGTGCTGCTGTGGAAAAGCTCAGCAGTAATGGCAACAATGTGCTGTTGCCAAAGAGCAGCATGGACGACCGGAATGCAACCCCTCTCATTACACTCGATGATGACAGGGACATTATCGCTAATGACAACAACTTCCTGTTTGGCAAGGTGACAAGCAGCATGGAGGACAAGCTCCTGCCTGATCTCAGTCCAGCTGGGCCTCTGGTCCTGCGCAGCCAAGAGCCTCCTGTGCACACCAGCGCCAGTGATGAACTGGGCCTTCTAGCTCACATGACAGGCAGCTCTGAGCTCGGCTCCTTACCTATTATCCTGGAGAAGGATGAGTTTGAACTGCAGGCAGCCTTGGAGGGCATCAGCTCTGTGGCTGGTACTGAGACGGAGGCTTCATCCAAAAGCCCGGAGGTCACTAAGGGAACAGCTGCAGTGGTATCTGACGGTGAGCCCTCCGCTGGTAGGACCAGCAGCACAGCAGACGCCACAAGCAACGCTTCTGACACGGAGCGATCGGATGACGGCAAAGACAAGGAAATAAAGAAGATTCAGACAACTGCCACCACACAGGTTCGTCTGCAGCTAAATTGCTTGATAGAATTAGTTCAGAAATGTAAATTGAGTTATGCGAGAATATTAAATTCTAGACAGTACTCAGACAATAGTAGCAGAAATAGAAGCGATTCACTGACTCCACCACAGTCAAAATACCCGGCCAGCTCTTTGCCAGAGGGAAATCTAACCATGAATGCTGAAACATATCAGTCAGGGTCAAAGGGTGGAAAGCGAGGAGGGGAGACCATTTGCCTTTGTGAGTCATTGTGTTGGCCTGTGGTGAAGAGTTCTGTATTATCAGACCCACAGGGATCATTCAATCCCCAACTCTGCTTATAATGGGGACAGGATGGCCTGGTGCACATCAGGCTACATCCCTCAGAGACTCTGGAAACTGGGTTGCTGGAATCGTTAGCTGAGCCAACAGGAGAGCAGAAATAGACCAGGCATTATTCTGCAGCTATCACCTGGGATTTGTCCGATGCTCTTCTTCTCCTCCTCAGAGGTCAGGCTCTTTGGCCCAGACGGGTTAACCAGTGGGAGACAGGCTTTATTCTGAAACCTCACCGCCCTGTCTTGTAATTTTTAATGTTAAATTTATTGTTACTACTTTTCCAGGCTTTTTTGTAGCACCTTCTCGACTCATTCCCATTATGTATAGAGGTTGCACGGAGTTTGTTGTCAGCAGTAATGCTCTTTGACGGTGGCCAATAAACCGAACTAAGAAGAAGAAGAAGAAGAAGCTTGTTGTATTTCTTTTTTTTTTTTTTACTACCCACAGGCACAAAGAGGTCATCTGAGGACTCACTCAAATCTGTCAATTAATCTTTCATCTTATTAAGTGTGCACTGTTAGCAACTCGTCTGCGTACAGTCTCTCAAGATTGTCTATGCGATAGTAGCTGCAATCATTTAGTGTTGGTCTCCTTACAGAGTCTACACGGCCGCCACGCTCCTCATATGGAGAGGGACATCCGCGTGGACCTCGGCTTCAGGGGCACGCCCATGACAGAGGAGCAGCGGCGTCAGTTTAGCCCTGGCCCACGAACCACGATGTTCCGTATCCCAGAGTTCAAATGGTCAACCGTGCACCAGAGGCTGCTCACCGACCTGCTGTTTGCACTGGAGAGCGACGTCCATGTCTGGAGGAGGTGTGTGAAGCGGATATTTATTCAATCTTTTCATTTTTACATACATTTTTATATAAATGTTTACTCCACAGTAAATTGCCCTTTTATTTTTGTGATGTGAAAAATGCCCGTAGCTTTTAATAATTCTGTTTTTCATCCCCAACCTTTTCTTTCAGCCACTCCACCAAATCTGTCATGGACTTTGTGAATAGTAATGAAAACATAATTTTTGTCCACAACACCATCCACCTCATTTCACAAATGGTTGACAACATCATTATTGCCTGTGGAGGGATTCTGCCTCTTCTCTCAGCGGCCACCTCTCCTTCTGTAAGTGCACTCTACTGTCTTCATTGAAGGGATACAATGCCATCTAGTGGCAGATTATTATAAGTGCTTAGTCTATGGTTGTAGTTCACAATAGTTCAACACTGCACCTCAGGGAAATAAGACTAGTTTATGTTTTTTTTAATTGGGTTTTTATTTGCCCAGCTTCATCTTGTTGGAATGAAAACATTTTTGTTGTTTGTAATGAACTTCCCTGTGTGTCATTTATTTTTAATTTGTAGCCTTGAATTGAAATTGATTCTAATCATATTCTTTTGTTTATTTTGTCTGTGCATGTCTAGAGTGCCAAGGTACGTATATTTATGCTATTTTGATCCCCCCCCGTAACCAATTTGTCTTCAGTCTTGTTTTTGTCGTTGTTCTTGTTTCAGTCCTCTGAACTTACACCTTCTACAATATTTTTCTTAGAAAATCCTCTCAGTTTATCTCCACAAAGGAGACGAGAGTTAAACTGTCCCCCAAAATGTATTTGATGAAATACCACCTGGTGGACTGAGCTGCAGCAAACTTTTGATCAAACACCAATTTCTGAGATGAGACCCAACTCATCCTCATATAATTATAATGGCTGATGATCCTGCCCACTTCCCCAGCTGCCACTGAATGTTTCTCTATAAATCTTTCTGTATTTTTTCTTCATCTCTCTGAGAGCTTTTAGTCACAGCTGCAGGTTAGACTGGAGAAGAGAAGACATTGCTCATGTGCATTTTGTTTTTTTATGACTGGTGTGTTCCTTGATGCTTGTGGAAGACTGAGTTGGACAACATCGAGGTGACACAGGGCATGTCCTCGGAGACCGCCATCACTTTCCTGACCCGCCTCATGGTTATGGTGGACGTGCTGGTGTTCTCCAGTTCCCTCAACTTCAGTGAGATCGAGGCTGAGAAGAACATGTCCTCTGGTGGCCTGATGCGTCAGTGCCTCAGACTCGGTGAGATCACCATTGTATTTTTCCTGCTGCAGATTGTCAGTCAGTGCACTTGGAGGAAATGCATCTTTTTGTTGCCACACTGGGAAATTGATGAGCTCGAAAATACCATGACAGCATTCTCTTCACAC
This sequence comes from Verasper variegatus, assembly GCA_026259375.1. NCBI lineage: Eukaryota > Metazoa > Chordata > Actinopteri > Pleuronectiformes > Pleuronectidae > Verasper > Verasper variegatus. The sequence continues at coordinate 20,399,980 of CM048047.1, forward strand.
ACTAATAATTTCTCTAATCCCTGTAAAGCCTCTGTTTGATCAGCAAAGCTAATTAATTTGAGAGCCCTCTGCTAATTGTATATTAAATTGGAGAGTGCTGCCGTTTTCCGGCTGTAGAAAATAACAGGATCATCACTTTGGAATTCATAACAATAATTCGCAGTGCAATCAGGTACTCTTTGCAAATGGTAGCCTTTGTGTCTGTCATTGGTTTGTCTCATAGGACTGCATGCGGTCCTCTCTGCCATAAAACAAGATAACGGCTTAATTCAGGAATTCTTAAAATGTGAATTATAGTGTACATTTCTATTTAGTTGCTTTAGTGCAATTCTTTGTTGCAGGAATCAGTCATAGAAACCTTGTTTTATTTGTCTTTGTGCATGATTGTATCCGTTTCTACATTTGTGGATTCTGTTGACTATCAAGTTGTGGTGGGGGGGGGGTTGCAGCAAATAGCCGTCAGACTTCACGGTTTTGCCCGTTGCAAACATGCAATTTCTCATCACAGGCGTCAGCGTGAAATCGGTCTGGCTGCTGATTTTACTCCCAGTGTCCGCCCCTGCAGCCTGGAACAAATAGTCATCATGGATAACTGATTAGTTTTAAAGAGGGTCATGCATGTTATTAACAGTTAATTTCCGTCTAACTCTGAGATGAGAGCCTATTTGTATTCTCCGTGTGTGTGCGTGTGTGGGGGGTGCAGTGTGTTGCGTGGCTGTTAGGAACTGTCTGGAGTGCAGGCAGAGGCACAGAGACAGGGGGAGTAAGTCTTACATTCCCAACAACAACAAGACTCAGGAAATCCTGCTAAATGCTGTGACTTCCAGCAAGGTAAGGATGCACCGTCATAACTATTCTTTCTCTTCAAAGTTCTGTCAATACATTACATTTCACCTTAGGAACACTTTGCCCCATGCTTATTAACTCAGTGTTCCTGATCTAATTCCTAAAGTGTCAGATATCTGCTTTTCAGTTCCATTTGTCCATTTTCTAATCCCAAAAATTAGGTGGAAACAAAAGTAAATACGTGTTTAACTGAGCGAAAAAGAGTTGCATGTCATATTATGTTATCTCTCCGCTTTAGACAGCCATAGAGATTGTCCCTTGTAACCTGTCTCCCATCAAGGACCCCGATCGCCTTCTGCAGGATGTAGACATTAATCGTCTGCGAGCTGTGGTGTTCCGTGATGTGGTGAGTGCCGGCGTGCGTCTGTGCATGTGCAAGCGGTTTACTTGGAGGACATGCATGTGTTTTGTCACAAAGACCTGGCTGCAGATAGAGAGGATGGAAATAGGATTTGCTTTTTTTGGCAGACAAAAAGGTGTGCGATGTAACACCCCTCAATCAACAGGTGAAACCCTGTCGACTGAGCTGCTGTTTAACACGAGCCTTCCAAATTTCAATGGATAGATTTCAAAGCAAGTATGAGACACGTGTTAGAGAAAAAAGAACATTACTTTGAATGTGTTTCCAAGGTGAGAGAAACACTTCAGGCAGCAGCAGCAGCAGCGTTGGATTATGTGAAAAAAAAAAACCCTCTTCTGCATATGGAGAGTGACATGAGCATTTTGTGATTCTTCTCCACAGGATGACAGTAAGCAAGCCCAGTTCCTGGCTCTGGCTGTGGTGTACTTCATCTCTGTCCTCATGGTCTCCAAGTACCGCGACATCCTGGAGCCCCAGCGTGAGACGGCCAGGATAAGCAGCCATTCAGGCTACAGCATGCGTCAGGAGATCAACTCACCAACCAGCACAGGTGTTGACAGCTGTGCCCTGCCTTTCTTACACCCGTCCCTCGTGCTCGCTAATCTGACCTACAGCTGATATGAATGAATGTAAAGTGTCCTTGGTCCTTTTGGTACTCTGCTGCCAGCCTGAGCCGAGAGCTCATTCAGTAAAATAGCAGGGATACCCTGTCTGCACTCACCTATGATTTATTCATGAGCTCCGCTAATTGCACCAAGTGGAATTAAACGTGGAATCAAACTGGGGCTGGAGATGGTACTTTACGAACTTGCACAGGCATCATCAGTCCCTCTGAAATAAAAGGTAGTATACGCCTCGAGTCATAAATCATACATTAAGTCACATGAAAGGAAATCAGCGGCTGCTTACACAGGTTTAACACAACGTCTGCTGCTTTTAGGAGACGCTCGGGCGAATATACTTCATCATCTTCCATTCAGATGAAATGTGAAGTGAATAAAGGAAACAAGAGAAAGAAAAGGGAGGCCAGAGGAAATATGAGTGTAATTTAAAGATGTAGGATCACGGCAAATGAAGAAAGAGGAGATAAGATGGAAAAGCAGCATGCTAGCTAGCTACTGTGGGTTTTTGGGGCAGTGGAGCCAGGCTTGCTATTTTCAGCCGCATCTGTCAGTGCCCATTAGGCAAGCAATCCACCAGAGGAGAATGGGATCATAGAGGTTGCTGGGAGGAGAGAGGCACACTGCCGCCTTCATAAATTTCACCAGAAAATAGGGGAATTTTCCAGACGGCATGTGGCAGACGATTGTCTGATGGACCAGGAAGCCAGAGGACTCACTGGCTGAATCAGGCCCTGCTGACCTCGTTAGGGGGCACGTGATGAATATGAATATGTCTCCGGCCTCACGCCAAGGTAACCACTGGATCCGGACGAACCAACAATCCAACCAGAGGGTCACCTGTGCCGACTGATGGAAGAATCAACATCAACGTTTCATCGGGTCAAGTTCATCTCTTTAATGTTTTCAGTGTGTGAAGAGACCAGATGTCACACTCAACATCTTGTTTATAAAGAAAAGTACAGTCTATTATGAACCAGAATAATAGAGCAGCTATCTGACAATACACGTGTCTCCCTGGGCTTTAGGCAAGAGAACGCTGAATATAGAGGATTCATGTTTTATTAGCAGAGAAGAAGAAGAATGTAGATGGTCTCAGCAGATGATCAGAGCTTCTGGAGAAAGATCCAAGAATCTGTGCTGGCACACGAACGTCTACACACGCTACATTTACTCTTTGATGAGGAACATATATCTTACTTCAGTTTTAGTCACCGTTGTTGTAAGACTACAATAAATATATGGAATATGTTGACCGATATAGTATAGTGAGTGACAGAAATATTAGTATTTATGGCACTACTGTATTTATCCAAGAAAAACATCAAACATTCGATGGTTCCAACCTTTCACATTGTTTCAGTTGCATTTTGTTTGACTTTCATTTGATTGTTTTTTTACTTAATCAAGCACAAGTGAGGATACAATTTCAAATTGTAAAGAATATAATATATAAAGGTTTTAATCAAATTTGACACAATTATTATTTTGTCATAACTATTTTATTATTGTACGTAGCTGACGACAGGGTCTGTTTTCTGTGTGTGTGTGTTCTACAGAAACACCCCTAGCATTCAGCAGCAGTAAGGATCATCTTGGACCATCAGAGAACCTCCACATGGAGAGCTCTCTGCCCCGCACAGACTCTGGGATTGGAGAGGAGCACGTAGCCAGCATCCTTAACGGGTCTGACCCAGATCCCGGCGCCGGAGGGCCGGACGCTGTGGGCGAGCAGATATCCACGTTGTCCTCGGAGGTGAAGAAGTCCAGGGAGAGTCTGTCTGAGTCACCCACTGTGGAGGTGCAGAAACCGCCCTCCTCCATCAGCAGCATTAGCCAGCCCAACAAGGGCATCAGTGTCAAGGAGATCCTGAAGAGCCTGGTGGCCGCTCCAGTGGAGGGAATGGAGACTGGGCTGGAGCCGGTGTCCTACCCAGACCCTGCTGCCCAGGCCCAGGCCATGCTGCCCATGCAGTTCCACTCCTTTGACAGGTGAAATGTTTTCTGTACAGAACTGTACCAGAGGTTTTTTACATTTCAGTCCCATTTCCTTCAGATCATTAACACAGTATTGCAGTATTTAGGATAATTTACACTCTTTCCATCACAGTGAACATTAAGGCTGCATTATTTCATTTAAAAAAAGTCCCATTATTATTGCTGGGTAAAGTATGACGATAAAACACTGACACTGACTATGATGAACTGTAGAGCTCATAAGTAAAATCAATTGTCTACTGTTCAAAGTAGACAATTAGGGCTAGAATTAAGTAACAACAACAAGAAGAAGAGGAAACTTGCACAAAGTCGTCCTTTAACTGACCTTAAGTTTTGTATAGTTTCTTAATATGGAAATTCAACTTTGTAAAAGCTACAAAACAAACCCTGATGATTTAAAACAAGATTGACATTAAACTATGAAAGATGTTTGAATGTGTCACTGGCGCGTGTGTGTGTGCGTGTCTATCCATAGTTATGGGGTCCATTGTTGGTTCAATACCATCATTGTAAGGACAGTTGGGCTCGTCCTCACAAATTCAATGGGCCGTTTTTAGGGTTAAGACTTGGTTTTAGGGTCAGGGTTAGAATTGGGTTAAAGTTAGGGTTGGAGTAAGGGGTTAAGTTTAGGCATTTAGTTGTGAATGAGTGTCCTCACAACTATCAACAGATGTGCGTGTGTGTGTGTGTGTATCATGGGGGTGGGAATAGCACAGAAAACTGATGTTAATCCTTTGGGTTTATGTTAGATACGTAGTACACCACTAATGTTTTTTCTAAGTTGCATGTAACTCATTATTCATCTCAGACCACTTGTATTGGACCCATCCCTCATTGCCAAGAATTCCTGTGTTTGAAAAAAGCCTCTGAAGCACCGTGGCACTGCTGCGGTTTATTTACATTCCTGGATCAGATAAAACCACACAGTAATCTGTCTGGATTTTAGAGTTTACAAACCTGTAACCTCCTGATCCCCGTCTCCTATGGATGATAAGATGTTAAAAATCATCATTTTTCCAGAGTTGAGAGTAATTTCAGTTGATGTGGCAAAGAAGAAAAACTCCTCCTGGCCTCTGGACGCCGCTGATGTGCTGGAGTTTTTGTGTGTGTGTGTCTGTGTGTGTGTGTGTGTGTGTGTGTGTGTGTGTGTGTGTGTGTGTGTGTGTAGTCACAGCCAGGCTGCAGAGAGAAGGCAGGGGACTCAGTGAGTCAGGAGGAACAATGGGGCTTCCTTTCCTTTTTAATGCATGCACACTGCCGAGCTGGGCTGAGCCGAGCCTGATGAATAGGGTAGAAGATGGAGGAGTTTGTGGAGAGAGGACAGCTGAGAGGGTGGGGGTCTCCAGGGTGTTGATGACAGATTAAACAGAAGCGGCCTCACGCCACACCACGGCCGGCCCTGTCACCCTCACCACTCACACCCGTAATGGGAACTGGCATCCTGAAATGAGTCGCCACGGCCAAGTGTATTATTTTTGAAATGCTTTCACGCAAACCCTCCTGACCACATATACAACTTTGTCTTGTGCTTTTCATGTCCCTCCACCCCCCACCCCACCCCAGCCTCTATTTGCTGTGTCTAATTGTTTGCCACCTGCCAGTGAAATGAGCTGCCAGCGACGGACGGGCCTTTCATTTGTCTGTCAGGACGGCAATAGATTGGGAGTGACAACATCAAAAAGGAAAAAAGGGGGTGAAAAATGGCTTAAAGTGGAGTGCACGGGGGCAGAGGCCCCTCCGCCAGGGAAATTCATACAGAGTTTAAAATGCTCAACATCCAGATTTCCATTCAGCCAGATGGGAATAAAGTCCAGAAATACTTCAGTAATCCTTAACTTCCTCCCTTTCTCCATCTCCAACCCAAAAAGTATCCCAATCAACTGAAATATAACATATTTGATTTTTTCCCCGTGATGAAGAGCATCAATTATTGGTTTTAATTGAATTTGCAAGCAGAATGTAAACACATTTCCTCTGCGTCTATCCTCAGATTCCTGAATTAAAACCCGATTAGATTAGATCCCGTCTGTTGGATTCATAAAGGAAACATTTCTTTGGTTATTCTTTACGGCGCAGTCATCTCCCACAGCCGAGGACTCCATTAATATTCACCCCAAGATTAATCCTTTGCTTTATTCTCTGCAACTCAATTAAGACAATCCTATTAATAAAATATGCGCTAGATAATCTATACATGATTCATGAGGACTCGGCTTGTGAATTATTCATGACGAGACATTCGTGTTTTATCAACATCCTGTAGATCCGGTGTAACGTCGAGGAACGGCCAGGCTTCCACTGGGGGTGGATTTGGAAAGCAAAGATTATCTCCACGCCCAGTTCCCTGCAATCACAAAAAACCAGAGTGATGTCCCGATATCTGTGGATGAGATTTCACAGAGGAGAGAGCGGCGCACAGATCCGCTAAATAAATGATACTTGTCATCAGTGTTCTTCAGAGCACAGCTGTGTCTCCGGAGGGATTAATATTTCAGCGAGTTTTCAAGTTTTCCCTCTGACTCTGGCTTATGCTCCCTTGTGTTATTGAGTTGATTTTGTTTTACGCTAAATCTCAGATATTTTATTTTACTGCTTTGTTTTGTATTGTGTGCCTGTGCGGCGGTTGTTAACTAGGCAGCAGTGTGTGTCTCTTAATGTGTGTTATCCATAGAGAGAAACAAGAGCCGTTTCATCTTTTAAAATGCTGAAGCGTTGATAATTATTTTCATGGGAAAACGAGTTGTACAGTAAAAGGGATGTGAGATGAATCCCCCTGAAGCCTGAAATATATCCAGTCCAAAGTTAGGGTTGTTTCCCATGGCTTCCAGTGTGTTTGACATCGTGTATGTGGATACATAAGAGCAACATAAAACAGTATAAGTCTGTGTTTTGATGAGGAAGTATTTCTGGGGATTTGCTTCAGACGACAGCGGGCTTAGCTCGTGACAGAGCCAAGGCCTGGCCCGTGTCACCCAGAGTAACTGCAGGGGATTGGAGGAGACATTATATGGCACCCTCGCAAACCCAAAGGCCAACTGCAGACCTGATAAGGACAAGCTCCCCTTCTCTTTGCTGTCAGGCAGCTCTCGCAGGGTCAAGTTCACTGCATCATCTTTAACCCTCGGTCAATCAGATTGCATGTGAACGGAGGTCTGGCGGGTTAGTGGCGTGTTTGTGCTTTCCTGTGCTGTTACACGAGGTCACAAGTGTTACTTTCATCTTAAGCCTGCTCAAGCTTTTTCTCATGTTTCTTTCATGAGCTTTCTCCTTTCGCCCCATGTGATGCTTGTACAGTGGCTTCTACAAATAAAAGGGGAACCACTGTGATGTTCTATGTTCCTTCTTGACTTGATGTTTAAGTATTCATGCAAGATTCTGACCTTTCAGCTGTTTGGTGTCATATCTTGTATATCTACGACAGAAAGTCTCTCGGGCGGAGAAAAAAGGGGTTTATCTAGGAACCCAATACAAAAACATTGCAGACTGCCGACCAAATATACCTGCACTCACCGTGTACTTCCTTTCACACAAATGCTGTTCTGTGTGTCTGTGCCGTGCAAATGCCAGAGAGAAAGGTCTTGAATCTCAAAGGCAACGAGGTGTAGTTCTGTCAGTTTGAACACAGCTGGTAGCAATGCAAATGCGCGTCGGTAACAACTGCCAAGTTCCTCTGGGAGAGCCTGTCGTTAGCTTTGAGGATATTTCCAGCTTCTCCGAATACAGAGCAGAGGGCAGCACGGGGGCCTCTGGTGACAAGAGCAGATTTCAGGGAAAGTGCAGTAGCTGCCTGGTCGGCCTCTTGCCCTCAGGTTTATTTATTTCAGCCTCTCGCATGTGATTGCATTGCACGTGCTACACGCTGAATGATGGAGTTGCAGGTCAGGATGTTTACCTTTCCCAAATGTCCTGGGCATTCTCATCAAGACCATTGCTATTCTTCTTTTGCTCTAAAACATGTGCACAATTTTAGTTTTATCCGCTGTGGCCTTGGGGTGTTTCAGATAAGAGAATTAGAAAGTTACTGTTGGAATCAAAAGTCAAGGAAATGCCTGAAAGTCTGCTTTTATTTTGACATCTTCTGTCCCCGCAGCTCATTTTCTATAAGGCTAATTCGATCATAACCCCTGGGCTCGGGCTGGTTGGGCTCCCCAGTGGCCTGAACTATAACCTTCCTACAAAACTGGAAAAATGCCTTTCACCCACAAGCCCGGCAGTCATTTTAATGTTAGATCAAAGCCACGAGTTTATGAATAATGCTATGACCATATCACAATTTGAGTCTTCAGTTACCATCTGCAGCTGCTATCGCCTCCTGGAGCTGTTGCAGATTTAGTGTGGTTTTGTGTAGTAGTGCATTTGTTAAACAGATGTCATAATCACACATCTCCCCTCTCATTTTTGGATTCATATGGAATTAATTTACTCTAAAACTGTATAATTTATGTTTCTAATACTCTAACTGTTCCTTTTTATTGTGTGTTCATACTATGTGTCCGCGTGCATGTGCGTGCATGTGCGTGCATGTGCGTGCGTGTGTGTCCTGCAGGAGTGTGGTGGTGCCAGTGAAGAAAACGTGCCCTGGCAGCCTGGCAGTTAACACAGTGGGGAGCAGCAGCAGCACCTCGGCCGGCCTGACAGCTGGCAGCACCCCCAACATCTTTGCCTCTGCCACCGCGACCCCAAAAAGCATGATCAACACCACGGGTAGGTCAGGCACAAGTTAACTTGGAATATACTTTATTTATTCACACGGGCAACACACCAGGGACAGCTCAGGTAATTCAGGATTTCAGAGAGGTTCTATTCAGCAATCACTCTTCATCTATAGATGCTGTTACAAGACTAAAAATAAATTTCTGTCTGAATCATGTAAGGCGGTATGCCTGTGCAGGGGCTTATTGTTACCACTAGATGGCGCTCTCTATCTTCCTTTCAGTCTCTGCATCAGCTCAACGCCTCAAAACCACTTGGTTCCTCCTGATGCAAACACATAATAAGCTCAATTTTAATCTCTCTGATTCAAGTATTTTCAAGAGTAAAAAATAATTTGTACACATGGCTTTCCTGTGTGTTCCTCTCTCAACCACCGCCCTCTCCTTCCCCTGCGGTCACTCTCCTTCTCCTGGGGCTCCGCTGCTCATGGTTCCGCCTCAGCTCTCCTGTCCAGGGTTTCTGAAGGGGACCCACTTAGCACCAAGAACCATCAGGAGCTCCAACACATTTTAAAATGTGCTCTGTCGCCTTTTCGGACCTCCTCTTAGCAATGTGAGAAATGTATCCAAGTTAAAAGTACGCGTTCAGCTAAAGCCACAGGCCCTCCCCCAGATCCCACTTTCTCACAAGGACATGATAATGATTTTACACTTGGACATTACCCAAATGTTTGCTTTAATTCTAACAACAAACTGTAACTTGTACAAATTCAATGTGGAAGTTGTTTTCAAATCTCACTGAATTCTTCATCTGTGTCAGTTTTCTTCTTCTGGTTTTTAACACCCAGCTTGGTGCACTTGGATCTAGTTAAAGATTTGGTGCAGGATTTGACACCGTTTTCCATTTGTTTGACTTGGTTGAATTTTGCGCTGACTGCTGGAGACTGTCGGGAGCCAGATTGTTTTGGGTTTTTATAAATGTCCCATTCTGTTTCTTTTATTTTAGTCTGTGTGCTACAAAGAATCTCTGCCTGAAATCACATTGAAACCTGAAACGCATTTCATTGATTTTCTTAAGCTTCATCATTAAACTCTGACAACTAAACTGTCCTAATATTAAAACACTTGAAATATAAATTACTTTAATGGTGTTTTTGTTACCTTAAAGTCAATCCTCACTGTTTCTGTAAAATGGTTAAAGATTAATACAAACGTTATATATTTTTTTGTGCTGCGCTAATGTTGCATGTCTCTGCTGGTCTTCCCTGCAGGAGCCACTGAGGCTGCCCCCCCTACCTCCTCATCCTCCTCCAGTTTTGTAAATGGAGCCACCAGTAAAAATCTGCCTGCCGTGCAGCCGGTGGCCCCCATGCCTGAAGACACAGTAGAGAACATGAGGTACAACAGCGTCCTCTCTACTCACTTATACTACTTTATTTCCTTAAATTAACTAATTAATTCATTTTATTTGAGCTTACCTTTCAAAATAATCCTCCTTGTTTGTCTTTGATTTCATTGATTGAATGATAATATTTGAGGAAAGTCTGCTGCCCACGATTATCAAACTATGGTTCATTGGATTTGATAAAATTAGACATTTTCTTTTTCTCTGAAAACAATTCAAAACATAATTCCACAAATTACATGTTTTTTGTTTTTGCGTTTTGTCAAAGTTCGGACAAATTTTGCATGTGCAGTTGTGTATTTGTATAAATGTTCTTGTGACCTTGACTCGTCTCTCTCTCACTCGCCCTAACAGTTTGTGACAGATGTCCTTAGTCTTGCTCGTCCACCGACTGCTGAACGCCCAGGTCTTTCTCCAGACTCTCTCTCTCTCTCTCTCTCTCACGCTTTCTCTCTCTTCTTTCTCTCCTTCTCTCCGCCTCAGCATGTTCTGCTGGAAGAACAGAGATTCAGTTGCCATGGCAGCAGTAACTGACATCACTTAGCGTAACGGTGAAGTCGATGATAGTACTATCTCGCTGCAGACCCCGCTCACGGCAAACTCACATTTTAGATGAGGAAAAAAACAATATCTGAGCCAGAGAGTCGGGTGAACAAAAAAAATATTTTATAATTAGTTCATTAGCCCGACGCGTAGGTCACAAAACAGCATGAAGCAAGTGCTGCCTGTGGTTTTATGTTTCTCTCTATTTCAGTGTCTTATTTGAAGTGGACTACGGAGTATCCACTACACCAGGGAATTGCACCTCCCGAGCTCCAGTCCCTTTAGCTCCCTGACAGGATTGCATGCAGCCTCCAGAGGTGCAGACCAGTGTCTGAGGCAGAGACATTTCTGTTAGCCATATGGACCACCTGCACCCTGTGTTTTATACGACTCTGTCATCTCTCTGCTGTGTTTTTCCCCGGGTGCTGGAAGGCAAATTACACACACCGCACACTAATACGAATCCTCCCCTCGCTCTGTTTTTTCTCTGTCCTGCTGCTTTCTGTCCATCTTTGCTGGGAATTCACCCTTCGGCTCCCCTTATGTTGTCTTATATCTGTGGGCGTACACACCGGAGCACAGCGGAGATACTGTATGTTGCAGCTTGAGTCATATCTCTGCCCGCACACACTCTGAGCTGCATGACTCCGGTTCACTGTTTCTCTGAGGTGCTTAGATAATGTCAGACAACAGCGTGTACCGAGTGTGTAGATAAGGAACTTCCCTCCGCAGAACAACCGTGAACCCTTATCTGGTTACATGTCTCCAGAAAGAATGCAAACAACTGCTGAGAAATCCTCTTTGAAATAAAACATAAAAAAAAATGTTTCAACGTGAAATCTTGTCCAGCGATAACAACCATATCAGGCTCGGTTCGCATCCACTCCGATGTGTTGGTTCCTCTCTGCACCCACCGGGACTCCGACAGCCCGGAACACACACTAACTAACACTAACTGCTGTGTGCACTGGGTTAACTGTGGGAGTCTCACTGCTTTTTTTCATGCCTCACCCTTCATGGAAGCGCCACCTTACCCACCTTCTGTCTCGATGTGTTCTCTTGACAGCATCACTACAAAGCTGGAGAGGGCCCTGGAGAAGGTGGCGCCCCTGCTGAGGGAGATCTTTGTCGACTTTGCACCTTTCCTATCACGCACCCTGCTGGGCAGCCATGGTCAAGAGTTGCTGATAGAAGGTATAGATGTTGTTTAGGGTTTTATTCTCAGAGCTCCGTGTGGCGTCCTGTCCCATCACCCTATTGTTGTCTGTACGCTCCTGGCTGCCTCGTTGATGGATGCATACACAGCAGTGGTCGGTGTTGACAGGAGAGTCACTGCTTTGCACTCAAGCTGGGGGTCTTTCCCCCTTCATTTCGTCGCGTTGCGTATTTTGTCTTCTGCATGAATCATTTAAAATACATATTTTTTAAATTCTGAATGCAGAATTTTAAACGTTAGTGTTCCACAATTTGAGGTTTCTGCTGCGGGTGATATTTTCAGTGTTCATATTTCTCAAAACTGAGATCACATTTCCAACATGACTGCATGCCATTGTGGGAAAATCTGAAGCTTAAGCTGTATTTATATTGGAAGAACAATGAACCTTTTTCTGTTTTCTGCCATAAAGAATTTGACTTTTCTGCAGAGTTCGATCCAAAACCGCTCACATGGAAAGTAAAGTGAATTACAGATGCTTACAGAAAACCTGGATTCATGAACGTTGCAGCAACGACCTGATACTTTCTGTCACAATCTCACAGCCTTCAGGATTAATGTCTTCACCATAATACCCTGAACATTTTCATTATAAAATTGCATTACATCAGCCACTTTGTATATATTTAAGTTCTGGTCTGTCTGGCTTGGCTGAGCTCGGTGTTTGCAGTAGTGTGCGATCCCTCTGCCGCTGCCCTCTGCACCGCTCTGGGCTCTAGTCCTATTTCCCGGCGGCTGTGTGGAGGCTCTCGGTGGTGTCCTCTGGCCTCAGGTTGGCAGCCACTCACAGGTCTACTTGTTCCCAACCTCAGGGACTCTGCCTGCATGTGTGGGCACTGCCACTCTCCTTCTCAGGCTTGTGTTGGCTCATATTCACAAGAACATAGTGCCACCGTAACCTGTGTGTGTGTGTGTGTGTGTGTGCGTGTGCGTGTGTGTGTGGAATATATGTGGCCTTACAGTCTCACTACTTGCAAAAAATCCCAAATCTCTCCTTTTAACTTTAAACTAGACTGGGTTTCTGTATGAGTTCCAGATGTCCACAGACTGACAGAAGACTGAGAGAATAACTTTGTGTGACTTTATTAAAGCCCTCTGACACAACATGTGCTTTTTCCTGAACATAATAAATTTCTAGTATTTTATTGTCATATCAAATTGTAGTTGTAGTTTTTGTAAAGCTTGCTCATATTATTAATAAGCTGCTGAAACTTGAAGAACATTTGATTACTGGTATTTAATTTAAGCTCAAGTCTCATTCATAAGCAGGATCTTATTTATTTAAAATAAACCAACACTGTCAAAAGCAATTGGTCAAATTGTGAATTAAATTTTCTCGAGCCATTTCAGGCCATTTGAGGAATATTTCCATTCCAGCGAAAATTACACAAACACTTTATTTTTCCTCCTCACATCATGCGTACACCATGCGTGTACATATGTAAATAGACGTGATGTGCACATGTGGCTGATGCTACTTGCACAAGCTCAGAAAAATCAGGTAGCGTAGCCTTGACAAGTGCGAATATGTCTGTTACCCTTTCACTCAAAGTCTGTCAGCGGACTGACTGAGCTGACAAACCAGAGCCGAGTTGAGAGTGTAACCCCACAAACAGGGTTGCAGATAGACAGCTCGGGCCTCGGCACTCCTCACCAGTTTAACCCTGTCTGGGTCTGTGAAAAGTGCCTCCTGACACGGATCAAACAAAAACCAGTGCACAGATTTACCAAATGCACGTTAAAAGCTTGAACTACTTTTGCTGTTTCTCCCTCTCTTTCTCCTCTTTTTTCCCCGGCCCTCCCAGGCTCACAGTTGAAATACTGTGCTGTAGTGCAAAGGCACTCCATTTACGAGTAATTACCAGCCATCCATCACTCCTTAGATTGCCCGGGGTCGAGCCCTCCCGTGCCCTGCGTGCCCCTTTGCCTCACCATTTTCCTCCACCCCCCTGTAGACATGTGGTAACTGCAGCAATTATGTTGAGTGCATACTGAGCTTTACACTTGGAGTTGGTGGGTGAGGCCTGTGTGTGAACACTGCCGCTGTTGTGATGCCTGCCGCCTGCTTCTTGCTGGCCCCTGAGTGGCCCAGCTTGCCGACACATCACCCCACAATGCCACATTCACCCGTGCCTTAACCCGGCCCTGTTTGCAGGAAGGGACTGGCAGGGCATGTTTAAATAGAATGCATTTAGTTTGTCTACCAGCACAAGGCCAGGGTCAGTTGGCCACCTGACTCCTGTGTCACACTGGACTGACTTATGGCTCAGCATGTCACTGCTATAACAAGGGGTCAGCCGCGGCACTCGGAGAGGATGTGGCCCTTCTCTTGTGCACAGAGCATTTACAATACACTTCCTCTGACAGACTGCATGAATGGAGATGGGTTCAAAAAGTAGTGACCACAAGATCCTTCCAGTGCTCAATATTCTATATTCTGTTGTCTAGTTGACCCTGAAGGCCCAAGTGTTGCTGCCATAGGAGCCTGAGTTCAATCTCCGTGCATAACTAACCAGTTTTAAGTTTCTTAACCCATCACTGTTCACAAACACGTCTATAATTCTATTTATTACCTCTGCTAAAGAAGCGATCACGCCCCTGTCTGTTTATTTATTGGATGGTTCTGCACAAAAACTGCAGAACAGATTTCATAAGAAAAGAGAAAACATGAATATTTGTCACATATCTAGACAAACAAAAGGAATTAACAGTAGGATGCAGATACTGTTGTCATTAAATCAAAAAAACTAATTCAGTTTAACATTAGTATATTCTCCTGCCACTGCCATTCAGGATTTTCAATAAATCCATCTTTGAGTAAAGTAACAAATTTCCCTGCTGATAATGTCTTATAAATAATACATATTTAATATTGTAGATGTAGTATATTCAGTGTGAAACCGATTTTTCTAAATATATATGTGGCACAAATCCTGGATGAAGAATTTGTTGCTCTCTCTCTCCTCTGATTGACACGGTGTCATACCTGAGACAGTCGCAGCCGCGTGGCATCGACTTCTCCTCCCTCCTGCCTATAATGAGACCTGCAGAGTTGCTTTCTTTTCCTCTTTACTAATGACTGCACCTTAATTGTTCTCGCCCCAAGTGCAGCAGAAGGAGCCGGAGGTGCAGAATACGGGAGCAGTTGTAGCCATTGTCTCCGCAAATGAACTTTTCACACCTGCCCTTGTTTCATTAGAGAGAGCTGTCTGCGGCTCAGCATCGACGGATGAGGGAGGAAGCTGTGAATGTGTGTGCTCACTTTGTGCTTGACTGCATGTGTGAAGATAGGTGTGTGAGTGTGAGTTTGTGTGGGGAGGGGGTGTTCACTTTTTACATTAATACATCTGTTCCGCACACCTCTACTCCGTGCAGATGCAAATGCCTTTTTTTGACAACAGGCAAATTGGGAGCACAATTTAAGTGCCTTTTCTAAAATGTGTTTTAATGCCAAATGCCGCACTGTATGTCTGAACTTCAGCATAGACTCCATTTATTATTAAAACCATATCATAAACGTGAGAGTCTACCTCCAGATACTTTTACCCGCTGACCTTTATGGTTAATATCAGTTCATCTGCTTTGCCGCCACAGGTCTCGTGTGTATGAAGTCGAGCACTTCAGTGGTGGAGCTTGTGATGCTGCTTTGTTCTCAGGTGAGCTTTTTTTTTTTGTCTCTCTCTTTCTCCTCCTCATCACAACTCTCTCTCTCTCTCTCTCTCTCTCTCTCTCTCTCTCAGATTCTCTTTGTCTTCTTTCTCTCGCTCCCGTCTTCTCCTCTTTCTCTGCCACGCTCCTAATAACATCCTTAACATCATCTCTTTTTGAATATGAACTAACACATTGCACAATCACAAATGGGAAATTGCTGTGCCAATAGCCCCATTTCATGCAGCTGTAACTCTTTCCAATCGTATTTTAAATGCACATAAAATCGATTCCGTCTTTATTCCTGTCACAACTGCAGACTTTTAGCGCATGCATAAATCTAGGGTTAATCACTGGTTAAATTCTTAAAGGGCATATGCTTATGACGTATAGCACAAGTTGTTTGAACTCTGCCGGAGCTTCTCTTATCAGTGAATTCTTCCTGGGAAATGTTCCATAAGCCAATTGTCCAAACCAGTGACGACATGCAGCCTCCAAAGTCTCTCTGAGAATCCGGCAACTTTCTCACTACACCCCAGAGCTTTAATTCCCAGCCCTCCTTTGAGCGAACGAGCCCCACCTCGCGCAGCGCTGCTAGTGACTGATCACCTCTGAGCTGACCCTCTGAATCTCTTGTTAAGCCCTTGTTTTAGAGAAGGTCAAAGCCCCGATGTAGCAGTTAGAAGAGAAGATATTTAACATACCTTCTGTCAGCCCATCAGTCTTGCATTGGGAGCCCATAAGGAAGCCATTACTTGGTGCCTCTCTGTGGATCCAGACGGCAGAGCCACAGCCTTGAGGAGGTGGAATTGCCACTATGTGTGCTCCGCAGTATCCGCAATCCGAAGCCCACTTCAGCAGGGAGCTCAGCCTCTGTTATATGGAGGCCATTATTCAGTGGCTCTCCTCCAAAGAAATGCACATAAATGGGGAAGCCAGCGCTGAGTTATAGTCGAGCTTTTCAAGGTTTTTTTTGACGGACTCCTTTTTGTGCTGCTTTTCTGTCTGTGGAGTATCTGTGGGAAGTTGCCTTTTCCAGATCTAGGATTTATTGCAGACGAGAGCGTCAGCGTGCTGTTAAGGGTTCGAGTCCACCCCCCCTTTTAAACAGATAGCATTACTGCGGCTCCAGAGGTTCCTGCCATTAGGGACTCTAGGGATGAAACCCAGGCTGAGATATCGATCAGACAGTGGGAAGTTGAAACTGCAGCATATAGCTTGATGTCCTTCTACCTTATAAACAGCAATGAGCCATTGCTCTGTATTCTTACACTGTACCATTGGTAATTAATCCAGTTATGCTGTCACCTAATATGATTTAAAAACCATTCTGTACTGATAGATCATTGATAATCTGCGACTTCTACATTATTTCTCTTAGGCGACAAAGCTGATATTTATAGATTTACAGTTTTACCATGAGCAAATTAATTTATTCTGACTGATAACTACGCTGCATTATAGTAACTAATAAAATCTTTGGTATCGCACACAGTATCTGAAGCGCTTTCAAAAAGAGCAGCGTCTCCTCTCAGATGCAGTGTGATCTTTGGCTGACATCACTACAAAAATGCCAACTTCAACACATCCCTCCCATATTTCAACATTAATGTTTTGAGACAGCCAGGAGGGCGTTTAGCTGACCTTTAGTCCCCTTCTGTTTTGTGACCTGTCAGTTTTATGAATAAATTAGTGCTAATGATCTGCCTTTCCTTATTTATGCATACTAATCACAGCAATCATTGTGCGGCTGGCCGCGGCCGCAGACACTGTGTGTCTCTCCTCATCTCTGGCAGCTGAATGAAAAGGTCAAGCAGCTCTGTTTCTTGTAACAGCTTAAACATACAGGGCGGGGGTCTCGAGTGGAGCCACAGAGATTTAGTGATGGAAGGCCTCCAGATGTGCAGAGCATAACAGAGAAAAGCGCAGCAGATAAAAGCGAAGGCCCCCGCGCAGTGACAGGTTGGATTGAAACACCACAAATACTTAGTGGCCTGCTGAATTTCACCGAGATGAGACTTCTCAAGGCCAGCAAGCTGTTTCGCTCGGTGATGGGACTTATGGGGATTTGAGGTCCACAGAAAGGTGGTGGGTTTTTTTCAGAGATAGATGGAGGACTGGTACCATTGCCCCGAGTGAAACTACAGTATCATCCATCACTGTCCAACGTTTCCCCATGTTGTATGTTGCGTCAAAGAATTCCCCGCACAGATTTACTATGTTCTTCAGTTTCATTCCTCTCATTAACATTTTTTTAAGTTAAGTGTATACAAACTGTTTAACAGCGAACACAGAGTTAGAAAGCAGCGCGGGGAGTCATTCTTCTCAGGCATGTGAGGAGACTAAGCCTTTAATATAGAATGAATGACTAGTAAACGCAAATTTGTCCGGTCTCCAAACTAAAAAAATAAAATGCTAACACTTGCCGGATTTTTAATAACATCTTTTTTATAACGATAATAAAACGGGACAATATGGTGTCACTCTGTCGCCCCTAAAGCGCCAACAGCTAAATTAGTCCAGCATTAAATCTCAGCTTTTCATATACAAGCAACTAGACAAACTTCCAAAGGCCAGAGGTGCTTCACTTTGGTCATGGTCTGCATTTACATCAAGGATCACATCTCTTGAAGGAGGCGCACGTCAGACCTAATTCCCTTCAAATGGGCAGCAGAGGACTTTTTAAAAATCCCTGCAATCAAAGGCAGCCTCCTCTGGGAGCTCTGTTCTCCAGTATTAAAGAAAAAAAGAGAGAGAGCCTCTGAAGTTCCTTCTCAGCTGTCAACAAGCATACCCCGGACAAGATAGCAAATTTGACTAGTTCACGCTATACCTCCGCCGACCTGCTGCCATTTCCCTGGCATCGCCCGAGTGTCACATCTGCCTTGATTTCCGTATTTATTTTTGTCACGTGAGCGCGGCGCGAGTTGAGCCTCAGAAGACTGGCTGTACATGATCCCTGTCCAAATCAGGAACAGCTTATTCCAGGCAGATCCTGTAGCAGTGGAAGCGGGTCATGGGGAACATTTGGAGACCAGATGCTCAGCAGTTTGTCGGCACCATCTCCCTGACTTAACGCATCGCAGGGTCAGGCTGTGTACTCTTGCATGAACCGGTATGTGTCAGGCAAGACAACTACGTACAAAAACACATGCCCATACATAATAATGTCAATGTCAGTTATTCAGGTAGTTTACACAACAAAAGCTGCTTATCTTGCCCAGACAGGGACAGAGAACAAGCAGCATTGTTTTACATGTATATGACTACAGATTGTACAGTAGGCTACTGTATATCCCTGTATATCCTTAAAACAATAGTATTAATTTACCCCTAATTTCACGTGATAGGATAGTCACATTTAGATGTTACTTATATGGATAACGTTGAGTTGCACGTACAAAGACGTCAGCCTGGAAATCTATTCCTTTCATTTCCCCCCTCCTCTTTTGAACTGTGGCCTTCTCTGTTTTCTCTTCCATTTGTACCTCAGTGAGGATACAGGAGAGCTGAATTTCCCACAGTGAAAGGCGCGCTCTCCAACTGCTTTTTAATCATTTCCAGAGCATGTTGTGAGACGGCAAGTGCTGGCACTCTGGCCCACGGCTCGGATCCCTTCCAGGCACACTCTGCAGGGCCCGGCGAGCCGGCTCAGTAATCTGTCACTGTAAGGGACAGAGGAAATGGCTGTTTTTAAGTGAGAGGATATAGTTTCATCCCACAATTACATCTCTCCTGTGCTTACAGATCTTTTTCGCAGAGGAAGAAATGATAGTCACACATGTGGTGCAGGATTTCAACCTTTCATTTTTTTAAATAAAGGATATATTATAAACTAAATGCTTTCTTTACCTACTTGGATTACAAGCTATTAAAATGTAATCTGAATGATTACATTGGCGGCTGAAATGTGATTCCTGTGATGCATTTCTGAAAGGTCTGGTTGCAAAGAGGATCAAAAAGGGTAGTTTGTTATTCATAGTCACATACATACTGGGGAAAATACTCTTTGCTGTTAGTATTATGGGCTTAAAGTAGCCATACTGACAAGGTGGTTTTCTTAAACCCACCTCTAATATCATATATTGTTTTATTCAGAACCTTTAACTAACAATTTCCAGCCCATACTCAAAAATAAGATGCAGCGCTTCTGTCGGTAACACATCACAAACTCCTTTATTGCAGGAGTGGCAGAACTCCATTCAGAAGAACGCCGGTCTGGCCTTCATTGAGCTAATCAACGAGGGAAGGTAATGTAACCATTCACTCCATTCGTTGTAAATCACACAGCAGCAGTTTATTTATCTCCTCTGTTTTCAGTTTGTTTTCTGCCCGGCAACAATACAAAGCTTGTTGGATTAAGTGGCAGGACGTAGATTAGCTCTAAACCTCTTGCCCCTGTTGTCTGCTCTGTTGGGGTTCAAAGGTAAATAAGACTGTTGTGTCTGGATGAAGTAACAGTATCAACAGTAGAGCGCAGTCAGCCGCTCTTATTGGCTGCTCCGTTAGATCTCCGTCTGTTTCACTGTCCATCACCAGTGTCCGTGTTTCACTTTCTGTCTCCCTCCCACTTCCTCTCTGGGTGTGGCCAGACTCAGGGATTTCCATCGAGCAGATCAGGGGCGGCTCAAACTCCTTGTCCATCTGCTGACCCATCTGCCCGGGCCCTTCCCCGTGCCCTGGCGCTTGTCTCAGCCCGGCCAGGCTTCCACTACCGTGTCCCCCGCTGGCCCTGGAACAAAGAGTTTCAGACGGCGGGGCCACACGGTGCTGTCCAGGGTGCTGCTGACAGATACACAATTTCCCAGTCAAGTCGCCGCACACCTGCTCTGCTTAACTAGACAGCTCTAGAGGTAGTTATATGCTGGTAAATCTGTTTGCCTTACGAGGCGTGGCTGACACAGACGCTGTATCTGCTGCATGTGCAACAACACCTGCCGCTGGTGGCTGTGTGCCGTTCCTCTGTTTTATGAATCCCGAGGCCACTATCAAATAATAATAATTCCCTTTATTAAAACTGGTGGATTGCTAAAAGTAAATGATCAATTTACGTTACTGTAACCACTGCTCCTGCTACCCCCTTGAAAAACGGAGAGAAATTATCACACAAGATTTAGCTAGTGTTTCCCCAAAGGTAGAATGATTAAAAACACTACGAGGGTAAAATAAGAGCATTTAGCGACTTGAATATTAATTATGTTACTTTGTGAATATAACAGGAGTTGAATGACGATTGTAAATGTAAACTAAAAGTATTCTTAACATTTCAACCCCTTTTCACCATATGAATGATGTTTACTATTTAAGTGCTTTCTAACTTTCTAACCCCAGATGTTAGTATCATTTCTAATAATGAATTCACTGTTATTTAAACTACTGTTTAACTCTCCTCTCAAGCATGTCTGTGTGAGTAATCCATCATCTATGTGAGGGAACTGCCCCAGGTTCGATAGTGTTCTGTTCATACAGCTCCGTTAAGTGTCTAAAAGCTACAGCGATCACAGGTGTTAAGACAAATATGGTTTGAAAAATCTAATGATAGACAAACTAAACAATTAGAAAACCTCTGAATGTGTTAGATGGGATTGTAGTTGCTCCGTCTTCACATGATTATGTTTTTTTCAGTCACTGGACATTCAACCTTCAGACCTGCACAACTGTGATGGTCACTGATTTTACACAGCAGCCTATGAACAACACATTTATATCATTTAATTCCGACAATGTGTGAATATTGTATCGTATTAATTAGTGTTTCCTTTGTACAAAACACCAAAGCAGAGGTTCTAGTAGAGGACGTGCATGTTTTTTTTTTTTTTCATTTCCAACTATCACTTGTCAACTTGCTTTCTCATCTATTCTTGGTTTGAAAACAGAGGTTGTCGTTGTGGGCGTCTCTCTTTAAACACTGTACGTCTGTCTATTAATGAGTGCTTGTCAACAGTTAAAGAGGCAATAGCAGCTGATGAATGCAGCCTTGGGATTACTGCCTCTCCTTGGGACAGGAGGGAAATTACACTCTGTATCAAGCACTGGAGAGGAACACGGGCCGCTTTAATTAAAACAAAGCTGGCCTAATGGTGTGTAAAATGGCATGTAATCTACACAATGGCCAGGGTGTTTTCCATTATTAAAGATACTGGAATTTCAATGTGAATATGGGTGGAGACGGCAGAGCATCGAGAATCAGCCATGTGGGGAGTTATCCAGACTTGTCAGCAGCGCGGGCGCCCGGGTTGATGCTCTGGTCAGTGGGAAGCGATGCTCAGTCAATCAGGAACGTGCCAGACAGGCTTCAGTGCTCTAATGACGCTCCATTCCCTCCTTAATGTTACAGAGGGATCTGTCTCTGACCTGCTGCCGTGCACCATAACACAGACAAATGATACTGTTTACTAGTGGCCCCTTTCAACAATGTGGCCCGACAAGCTATATTGGCCTCAGACCTGCTCCGTCATTACCGCAGCTTTTGGCCAATAGAAATAATACGTTTCCTAATTGATGATTAATATGTACGTGAGAGTGCTTCATTTAACGTTGTCTGCAATGTGATAGGTTGCTCTGCCACGCCATGAAGGACCACATAGTGCGGGTCGCCAACGAGGCTGAGTTCATCCTGAACAGGCAACGAGCGGAGGACGTCCACAAACACGCAGAGTTTGAGGTATTCGTCCTTTTCCTTCACCTGAAATTACACATTACATTTGGGGCAGAGAGTCACAATATTGTGCGGAAGAAACTATAATTGTCAGCGCTTGTTTGACGTCACCGCTTCGACAAGGTCAGATTTTACAATTTGCTTTGAAAATACAATATTTCTTGTGTCTCCTAATGAACTCTAAACAAATTACGCTCACATAAATCCGCCATTAGTCCCTAAATGTTAAGTAATCATGTCCCTCTGTGTCCTCGTGAGGACAACTCACCCGTTCTGCTCTTATTGAGGAATTTAATTACTGGTAGCAAAGGGATACGCCAGCAATATTAATTTAGCAATATGATATGAGCTTTTGCTGACCAACTCGGGGGATATGGTCTGTATGTAGCCCGCCCACCCACATGAAACCCCTCCTGTTTCAGACAAGAAAGGAAAAGCTAGTGAGTTTGAGTTATGAAGGAGTTACTAAGACTTTATTTTCTTATTATTATTATTATTGAAAATAACGAGAGAAAAATAATCTTCTTCCCGTTTTTATTTTCAACAAAATAGCAGGTTATGGGGCAAGAATAATATAAATATTTTTGTATCATAGTAGACGACTGTGGTTATTGTACAACGTCAGATGCACACACACACACATACACGCACACACATGTAAGGTAATCACACAACCCTTCACACCCACACTTCCGCTTCCTCTGTTAGCAGCTTGTACATGTGAGGAGTGATGAGTTTCTTATCTGGGGAAAGCAGCCATCCTCAAACAGCTGCTTGATATACAGTTCTTGAGGATCCTTGACCCGCTAGATAAACTGGAAGAGACGGCTAGATATGCAATGTCAGGAGAAGGGGGAAGTGTACCTGGCCCCATCCGTTCTGTCTGTCAACTCCAGACAGTCTACACTTTTCATCTGGCTCTGACGTTACTTTATTACCCGCTCTCCAAGATGGAAGATTCACGACGCGGATAAGACATTTTTACAATTAAGTTGGTGTCAGGGCGAAGCATCATGCGCTTTAAAGTGATAAATAACATTTGATATTTGTCAGAGCATCTCCTGGTAACGTGAGGTGACAAGCAGAGATTGAGTTATCCGCCCTATGAAGAATATGTTAAAGTATAATATCTGACAGAATTCAAATTTGAAGCAGGGAATTCGATTAACTTCCAGCTTCTGTTAGCAAATTAGATTTTGAATATTAGCAGGAGTTTCCCCCCCGGGTGGCACAGTGAGACGATCCAGGTGACTTGTAGCCACCTGGATCGCTCAGAGTTGCTCTGGCTTCTAGAAATTGATTTTAAATCATAATTTTTCACATTTTATCGTCCTGACACTTAAATATTTACTCAAACATTGTTTGGAACATTGTTTTTTGACTGATTCCTTTAATATTTGCAGAATCATCAAAAGACACTGTTTTTAATGGGGCTTTTTGTTTAATAATGCACAATGCACCATTTCTATCAGGCGACAATAACATATCTCTTGCTATAAGGGCACTGTAGCTTTCTAAACCTTGACAGTCGATATTCTTTGTGGATCTATTAGAGTATTTCCCCTTCGCCTCTAATAGCACCATCCACGTATCCCTAGCAGGGAGCCTCATCTGTCCGCGGAAAGGGAATGGGCTGCCTTCATGCGCTTGCCATGATTTACTACACTCCTCCAAGGGAGCAGAAATATATCTCTCAGCTGTCCACTAATATCTTTATGCACTCAAGTGTGTTGAATGAAGCAATAACATTTTTCAGGGTGACAAATGCTCCATTAAGAGGCTCTATATTCTGGCTTTATTCAAGTAAAACATTCTCTAATGCCATAAGCACAATATCAGATATCACTTTTGGCAGTGGACACTGTAGCTAAAGCCATTAATATACAATGAGGCTCATACTATGCTTTTCTTTTGAAATTAGTCCAACTGCGCCCAGTATGCTGCTGACAGGAAAGACGAAGAGAAGATGTGCGACCACCTGATCAGTGCCGCCAAACACAGAGACCACGTGACGGCCAATCAGTTGAAGCAGAAAATCGTCAACATCCTCACCAACAAGCACGGCGCCTGGGGGACGCTGGCCCAGAGGTAAGCTCCTACACCTGGGACACACAAAGGGGAAGCTTCAGGGCCAATGTGGGCCAAGTTAAGTCTTCGTGCTGAACCGCTGCTACTCCGTGTAAGGTCCAACCAAGGGCACTAAAGTTACCTGTTCTGGAAAACTCCGCAGTGATGGGACAGGACCACCGGTTAATGTCATTTTCCCAGGATCCGATAGGGTCAGCGATCGGGTCAGCAAACGCAATTACAGTGCGGAGTGGCTTAATCCCCCGGGGACAGCTGATTGGCCAGTCGTCCGACATACTGGGGTGGAAGAAGGGGGTTGGGGGTGTTTCCACAGTGTTGTCCAGGCATTCATTGACCCTCTCAGTAACACAGCCCAGCACCTGGTGTTAGTTGCAGACTTCCCCACGGGCCCTGTTAAAATAACTGCGGGCTCTCCTGCTCTACCTCTCACCTCCACCCACATGGTCGCACACATACAGGAGTGGAGCTGCGTACATCAGAAGTGTTACAACGTACTTTATATGTTGTACCGAGCGTCGGGTTTTTACGATGAATCTATTGTTATGGGTGAAACAGCACACATGCAGTTGTTATAAAGAGAGAATTGTTCATCTTCAGTGGATGCTTGCAGGTAAAGCAGCAGTGGGTTTTATTTTAAGACGAAAATGTGTCTGTAAAAAAAGACACAGACAAGATGCAGGTCCATAAATTTGCAGTAACTTAAAAGATAATACTGCCCAGGCCCATTAGTCACCTGACATCCAACCAGTCTAAACAAGCCTAATGCTTTTATAATCAAGTTCCAGGGAAAACAGTGGAAATGTAAAAAAATAAAAGCCCTGTCTCACAATGGTAAAGAAAGCGCTACACTATTCCTGGATACGTCCCCAGTTCTGGACTCACACCCAAATGTACTCAGTCTGTCCCTGACCCAGGACCACAACCCTCCACTGAGTAAAGAACAAATGGACAGGGGTGGTCCAAACTGTTTTATTTGCACTGTGAGCTGTATTCGGCGAACCTCCACTGCTGATTTGTCAAAACCAATTTGGTCTCTTTGCTGAAACAGTAGCTCTAGTTATGGGTTCAAGTTTTGAAAACACAGTGCAGATGTTGGAGCATGTTTGCTAAATTTAGGTTTGTTTCATATTTTGCCATCATCAAAAAATCTTCTAGCTGGTCTGATTTAATTCTCGCAGCTGCACGGATCTTTGACTTGAAGTGACATTCAGAGTTTCCACCCAAGTAGCAACATTTGGTTTCTGTTCTCGCGGCTTCAGGAAAGACTTTGCAGCGTCTGTTTACTTTATAAGGATTTCTACATGTTGGCTTTATCCAATGTTTCCCTTTCAATTTCCAACAGGCCATTCATTTGTGGTAATTTCAGAATAAATGCAGAGAAACAAAGCATGTACTAGTATTGTAAAATAAATACTTTGTGTGTGAGGAGTTTACGGTGCAGATTTTAATAAAACTGACTGAATGGCAGTAGCCCATGACAGAATCTGTTGGATTGAATTCTGGGCTCTTGTTCAAATATTTATGGAGCCCCTCTCGGAGGCGAAGCATTTTGCATTGAAACAAAAGGTTATTGAGCATGGGTGCATTGTAAATGATACTGCAAAACTTCCAACAAATTCAAATTTAATGGTAACCTGCTGGTGAAGAGAAATGATGCAATATGCTCACGAGCTCAAGGCAGTGTTGCAGTTCAACAGCTTAGTCTTATTCAATGCTACATTAACTTTCCCATTTATGCTGCTGTTGTAAAATATAAAGCCCTCAAGCATTGTGAGGTGTCAGTGTGTGTGTGTGTGTGTGTGTGTGTGTGAGAGAGGGAGAGACTTGTTAATGTTTGTTTTCACCCCCATGCACAGAAATTGCTTTGTCTTTTACTCCTAAGTTCTGCCTGGAGACACGCCGAAGGATATTTATCATTTGTGTTGAATATATTATCAACACAATTATTTCTAGGCAGGAGTCTGAACGTGGTATAACCTATATATTTATCATTTCATTTTTTTACCAGTGTGTGTTTACAACTGTGTGCAACTACCCGGTCTGCCACTAGATGCATCCATTTTTAAATTATGAATTTTAAAAATTGTTTTTTGACATCTTCACTGATTTCCCAGGGACGATTCAAGGGTCTTGATGAAAAGAACCCTTCATATTAAATTACAGATTTCTATAAGTTTGTGCAATTTGCTGCAGCTTGATAGAATTCAAGGGGACGATTGGGCCTTTTTGGAGGTATGCATTCTAGTTCATCCTTTATTTGAGGGTTCCATTGAGATACACATGTTTTGGTCGAGATGGGCAGCAAGGGAACAGAGAATCTTTCTTATAGAAATACAAGCAGGAACAGATTCAAAACACAGAACAGACCCAGAAGCATACAACCGATGGCAAAAAAATCATTATGGAAGACAAACTGCACTTGTTAAAAGCAATGACATGAACATTGATAATAAAAGGTTTTGGTATTGTAATAATTCCAAGTTTTAAAACATTGTGCAGCTCATTTCAAGCATTTGGTGCAAAAGGCAGATTTACCCAGCTCTGTTTGGATGACCGGGATCCTAAAGAGAATTGTCTCTAGATAAGATTAAGTAACAGGACTGGAGAATAAGCTTTGAGGTAACTTGCCCAGTAAAGCTTTTAAAGTAAAATTAGGAAATGGGTTTTATCCATTGAACCAATATCTGAATTCCAGGGCCGCTCTATTGTGAGCGTCGATTCTCTTTGTGGCAAACAGTGTAAGAAATTGTGTGGCAGCAGAAACAACAAAAGCCGGCGATGAGAAAATAATCTGTTCAAGGCTCCAAAGCAGCTGCTCTGCAGTCATGTGATCTGAGTGGAGAATAAGCAGATCAGACCCTATGGTGGCCTGGTGGATCATACTATATGCTTGCTTGATGATGAATGTCCCCCTGTATAGAGTCAGCATAGGAAAATCAATACTCCTCAAATTGAAACAGTATAGGGTTGTATTGATCCGCTGTGCTAAATCAGGAGAGGAGGCTTTGATACATCTCTCCGAGACAGCTCCCTGCCCAGTAATGACACGCTATCAATTTTAGCTTTGCACTGATAAATCACATTGAAAATTGGATGTCAGACTTTTTTTCATGGGGGAGAGTGATTTTCCCTGCCCCCCTGGTCCCCTCTGCTGTTGACCTCTGAACCGCGCCAGTGGATTATAAAGTTCAGGCTCGTCTAAAGTGAAAGTAGATGTCAAGGCGAAGCTGATAAATTCGTTGAAGAAGAATAATGCGCAGAGAAAGACCACCTCACCGTCTCCGCACTGTAAATTCTCTCTGGTTTTGCAGCTCTCTCTCTCACACAGCGCCAGACACAGCTGAAGAGTGAATTAAGCAGCAAATGTTTGCAACAAAAATATGTAAATCCTCAGTTTAAAATACACTGTCAGTTTACATGCCTTCTTTTGTCTTATCACATAATGAGCTTTTACTCCATTATCCTCTTCGCAGGATCTATTTTTAAAAGACAGACAACAAAAATGCGATGCTGATTTATTTATGTGTATCGGAGTTTGCACCATTTACACATAGAGCAGTTAATAAAGTCGCACACAGATGCAGACGCTCCTACATGTTAACGCATGTATTCACACTCCGAACTTCGGTGGATCTCTCTCGTCTCATTCGCCATGCTTCATTCTCCGGCTCTCCTCTGGTGCTAATTGTCCCGACACCATCAGCCCAACAAAAATGTAAAAGGGGCTGAAGGAGACAAACCTCCCTTTGTTCCCAGGCGGACGTCCATGTTCACATCAGCAGCATCGGTGACAGCTGACGGAGGAGCCTCCTCTGGCCCCCCACTGCAGACCTTAACCTTACCTGACTAGTCTATTGATTGTCAACATTTCTTCTGTATAATTACTTTTTTTTCGGAGCGGGGGAGAGAAAGGAAAATGGCGGCGCGTATTGATCCGCGGCAAGGCAGTGAAACAGCCGTTTCCCTTGACTAACAGTGAGTTTCACCCCTCGCATGTGATGAATGGTAACAATCCGCCGTGGATAATAACTTTGTGATGGAATGAACCTTTTTACTCACGATATGCCCGAAGTATTCGGTCTCGCCTGAAAGGGTTATCAATTCTAATAGACGTCCACGAGCACAAAAGGGGGGGGGGGGGGAGCACCTTTTAGACGGCCGCGCAGCCTCAGAGGGTTCAAGGTCTGATGACCCCTCCGAGGCAGAAGAGAAGGGCCAAGGTCTCTGGTGGAGCCTGACTGTATAAACAAAAATCAACCTGGAAGGGTATCACGTATAATTCAAACATTTGATTCGCCTTTGACGTCCAGAGGAGCAGCATCTTCTTTGCTCCCTGTGCAAACGCCAACATCCTGTGTTTTCCATTATTGACATATGTGTGTTTAAAATCCGTACGATTATAGTATCATCTGGTAATTCTAGAAATCTCTATAACATTGGTGAACATCATTGTGCCAACATTTTGCTTTGGTTAACATGCAGACTTCAGAGGTTTCTACTCTGCCCGCTCCACTAAACCTAAATCCTTTGAACGCACAGGCCCTCTTTCATTTTTTTTATGTCCACTATCTCAATATGTTATTCTTCATCTCGTATACGATCTTATTGAAAACTCGATGCTGCTTTGTTCTTGCAAGCTGATATCCTCTCAACCAGCACTTGTCCCTGACCTACACCGAGCTCTACTCCCTCGAGGTACGCTTAACCTTGCACACTGTGCTAATTATCTCTGGAAAAACGCCCATTCACACAATCATCAATTTCACCGGGCGCTGAAATAGAGCCGGGCATCGCCTGACTGTGCCCCATTTCCGATGAAAGATGGAGGATCCGCGGAATCAGGCCGTGCAGGGGAGTTCACCTCCGCGTACAGTGCAGCTCCTCATCCCTCGTCTGAACGCGCGCACGTCTGTCTTTGTTACGCCAGATGACCTGGAGTTAATCTCGTTGCTGCTGTGTTGCTTCCCTTTCGTCTTTGTCCAATAGCCATTCCTCATTGGGTGTCCTCTCTTATTTCTCAATCTACAAACGAAATGTCATACCCAGTAACTAGAAGCATTTGGATCTTAGCTTGGTGTCCTCATGTCTGCAGCTGTGTTGAGTGTGGTGATGATAAGAAATAGTGGAATTACAGAGATGAAAGTCGTGTGTACTATTTGTGATAATCTGATCATGATGTCGGCGATACAGTCACTTAACACTTGGCATTTGACAGGCGCATGATCAATCCTGATGTATTTTCATAGGGGAAATTACTGTGTATTTTTTTTTTTTCTCTGAGTTTATAGTTTACTTTGAAAGCAGTGGACTGAAATCACCATATGGTTGCCAGTCTTCACTTTCTGATGCACAGTGCATTTTTTGTTGGTATGCTTTTCTTCTATCTAGCAGCAGTATACAGAAGAATGTGGTTCTGATGTGTTTCTATTTACTCCCTTTTGGATTTTTCAAGTCTTCCATATTTTCTGACGGTTTTCATGACGTTACAGATCCAGATACAGATTAGGATCACTCGTTCAATGACAGTGATATTTTTGGTCTAATGAGAGGTTGTGTCTTGTTTGGGCAGGTCATTATAAATGTAGGTGTATATATATATATATTATTGTCAGTTTATTAATTTTCTTCATGTTTTGTTAGTAGTGCTACATTTAGGGTTCAGCAGCATTTGTGCCTCAAACAAGTTCCTCATGTTCTTTTCAACTTCTTATCCGAGTCTGTTACGACAACTGAAAACGTAAGAAAAGTCCACTTGTCCTCAGAGTTTCTCTAAAAGTGACATGTGTTCAGTGTGTGTGTGTGTGTGTGTGTGTGTGTGTGTGTGTGTGTGTGTGTGTGTGTGTGTGTGTGTGTGTGTGTGTGTGTGTGTGTGTGTGTGTGTGTGTGTGTGTGTGTGTGTGTGTGATAGAAACCAGTCACCATGCCTGTGAATAGAATTGTCACTGATTATGGGTATTTATTATAATTACCCCCTGCTCATGTCACCAATGGAAGCTTTTAAAAGGAGTATAATGGTGTTTTATTGAATCAGCATGGCCCTGTCCTTTCTCCCAGCTGCCTCACACAAATGCTCTCTGAGCATAAATAGAATAAAAGGGGAAATCTTTAACCATGAGACCCTCGGCTTCCTGCAGTCTGTCCCTGTTCGTGTTTAAGTGCATTATTCTGCTTCCAGTGACCTAAAGAACATGAAGTTAATTATTTCTATTGACAATAAATTGTCGTTATCATTTTCTCAAGTCTTTTATCTCAAGTCAAGGGATTTTTTTATGTCATTTGCAGAAGGAAATTGCAGGAATTTGAGGACCAAGCCCTCTGAAGTTACTGATCTGTAATGTATAGCTTGTATTAGCTTATTATTTATATTTATATAACCTGAGCATGAGATGGTCTTTTCCGCTGACAATCAATCCAGATCCAGATTCTATATTTGTATATATATCAAAAATGTTCCTCCTCTTTCCTCGTCGGGCTCAGTTAAAACAGATGAGAGGATTTCAAGTTCACCCTTTTACCGGCTCAAGTTTATCCTCATGCCTCAAACGCCATTCTCCAAATAATCTGACAAACTATGAGGAAAGAAAACAGGGTCTCTAACAGAAGCACTCCCTCTACTCCGATATGAGCCCTTGTCAGCTGTCAGAAGCATCTCTCTTTTCTAGAATGATGATATAGTTTCCTTTCTGTTATCATGGCTTTTATTTTTCCTTTTCCTCCCAATCTTTTTTTTTTTGGAATTATTCCTGTCAGCTTTTCCTTTTACAAAACAAAACACATTCCCTGTAGACGGTGGGATGGGGTGGGGGGGGGATCTGGCACCTCAAAAACCTCAACGCTGACTCCTTGAGGAAAGACGTGCTTTTAATACCTATTTGAAAGAGAGGAGAATAGATGATAGTCCTCATACACATTTATCCTGCCGCACTTAGCAAGTCTGGATGTGTCCATAAATAATGGTGCTCCTGTTTCCTGTAGGTTATCAGTGCTGGAAAATTAGCTTTTAAAATGCGGTTTGAAATCCATTTGGGTGATTGATGTGTGACAGGACTAATAAATTTCGCCACTTTCTAGGAGGCCGGCTTACAGCCATTCTTTACGCTTGTCACGAAGCCAGACGCATCTGACGTGGAAAATAAGGAGGTCTCGATCAAACTCGGCTTAATAAAGAATGTTATTGGATGGACAGTTGGTACACAGACAATACAGGCAGCCAGATTTCTGTTAATATTCTGAAGCTGGAATTGGGTTTTTATCACCGATGCTGAAAATTTATTGTCTGTAGCCTTGAAATAATGTACGGATCTCGATTGTTAGCTTTAACGGTAAATGGCACAAACGTGTGCGCCGTTAAATGTCTTGCTTGTTCGTCATTTCCCACCGTGCTCTTAAGACGTCGGAGGAGCTCACAAATCCATTGTGCGGGAGCTCAGTGGCTGCAAACTACATAGTCCCTCTCTGCTCTTTTCGGACCACCCTTGGAGAGGTGGTTCCCCTCAGCACGGCGCTTTGGCGCAGTCCAAATCCGGTCTCGCACTGACCACACAGTCTAGAATATCACAGGTTCTACTCACACAGCAGAACACCGCATTCAAACTGAAACCATCTGCACAGGACCAAGCGGAGGGGAAGAGACGTCAAAACGTTGCCGACAGACTCATTAATCAGCCATTGTGACGTGAATGTTACGTTTGTGCTGCATTTTACTACTGTTAAAGACAAATGCAGATTTTTATTTTTTTTGGCTTAAACTCAAATGGTACACAGAAGAGCAAACCCCTGAGCAGTTCAAATAAAATGCACCTAATGCCGTTAATACTGTTTATAAAGAAATCTTCAAAGTGGTGGACTTATCCCCCACCGGCATCTTCTGTCTGTTTGCACGAGGAATTAGGCGACATAATCTTCGGCAGTAATCGCCCAGTTGCCTACAGTGGATTTACATTTTTCACACTGTGTAATCTTGTGTTTACAATATCATTTGTGTGGGTTTCTCCTTTCCACCCACTGACATCTCTCTTCTCCTCCGTTAAGCTTTGAGGGAGATTGACAGGGGACAAGCTCAAGGCGTTACGGCTTGCTTTACATACAGCAGCTCATGATACTTTGTGCATACGACGGGCACACACACACACACACACACACACACACACACACACACACACACACACACACACACACACACACACACACATCACGCTGAATTTTGATTGATACTTTACTGAAACTGAGCTCTTGTTGCTGTCAGAGCCCGGCTAAGTCTCCTGAGCCTCTTGATTTCTGACATTTGTAGATATTATATTCACGGAGCATGGAGGCTGTATTTTGTGATGTGATCCCCAGTAACACTTTAATCTGTTTAGACTGCTTCAATACTGTGGCAGGGACGGGGGCAGACACCATACAATGAAATAGACGGCCGCCTGCCAACGTCTCCCTGAATCCTGCACACACTGAGAACTCTCCTCTCAGATTTGGACACACAGCACCAGATTGGTGGATTTGTTTGGAGGCTTTTTCTAGTATTTTTAGTTTACTTGTAAAATGGGAGGTAAAGACATAAAGAGATCTGTTATACCTCATTACATGCTTCATATTTGTGTAATAAACAGCAATAAAAGTGTCTGTATGAGTTACACTGGGTGGATATTGCTCTCTCCTATCCACACGCACAAAATGAAGCTGAGCGATGCCACATTTCTCCACGTTTGGTTGAAAGATGTGATGAAAATGAACCAGGATGATCATCTCCGTCAACTGCACACCAATTATTTGTTTTGAATCATCCTTCATCTTCATCCATCTTTCATGTTAAGAGTAAAAATCAAAGCAAGACTTTTTCTCTTTTTGGTGCATTTCCCTTTTAAGGAAGCACACATGCTTTGAAATAGCTCCAGCTAGTGCACAGTTGGACCAGGCAGCACTTAGTAACCTAATGCTAGTCCTGGTGCTTAATGGTTTGCATTAGCTGCAAGCAATAAAATTATCCCAGGTCCTCACTAATGTTGGAATAATCATTTACAAAGATGGTTACCACATGCTGGAACTGTTTTTTCCCCTCCCTCTTTCTCTTTTTTTTAACAACCCTAATTCGCTGTTATTAATAATGAATAAAAATGCAATTTTCTGTCGGGTTGCTCCAGGGCTCCGAGAATCATTCCAATGAATATTTCAGCACATTATTTTAATCATGGTTCCACATATGCAGGGAAGGGGAGGGGGCTTGTTTTATAGGCTCATGCCTCAACCAGCCCCAAGACCCCGATCATTAAACCCCACGCTGTCTGCGTTGAGGTTTCTACCTTTGATTTACAAGACTTGTTAAAAAACATTGTAAAAAAAAGGAGGCAAGCTGTGCCATTTATACTTGTAATTTGATGCTGTATTTGTTAATGGGAGTGCCTGTGATTTATGTGTGCGGCGGCGGCTGCTGCTGCTCCCTGCTGCTCTGATGCTATAGGCTCCAGTAGAGGTAACGTTACTGGAGCCTCTGCAGAACATGCCAGTAGTCAAGCTAATAAATCCACTATCTGTGACCTGGTTGTTCTCCTCGAGATGTTCTCCTCCGATAAACAATCGGCCGCTGTAATCCGACCATAACTGAGGAGCGTGTGCTCTGTCTAACCTGCCCCTCCTCTCGTCTCTGCCACAGTCAGCTGCACGACTTCTGGCGTCTGGACTACTGGGAGGATGACCTGCGGCGGAGGCGGAGATTTGTCAGAAACCCATCTGGCTCCACCCACTTAGACATCACGTGCAAGTCGCTGCAGGAATATGGTGAGTTGATCGTTGTTGTCACTAATCATTTTCAACCCACTAGACTTACCTCATGTTAAAAGTAGAATATCCGTGCTGCCATTAAAGTATTTTATAAAAACTTAACAGGGTATTAAAGTTTAGTCCAGGCTTGTCCATGTAGTTTAGCGTATTGCTTAGGATCAGTTTTATAGGTAACATATTTATGAGTTCTGTGAATTGAACATGACACGTCCATTTTATTGCACTTTTTAATTTCATCACGACACGTACTCAGGAACAAATTGGATCCCTCCCTTTCTGCTCTTTGCCTGAAACTTTTCCTATTGACCCAGGCAGTCTGTAGTGTCGCCCACCACCTTGTGTCAATTTTGCCTTATGTCATGCAACACCAACTTTAAAAGGAAAGCTGCTCGGTGCTGTTAAACTGTCTTTTCTCTCCCACTTGTAATTGAATAACAAATGTAGTCAGGGTGAATGTATTGATTTTGAAATAAATGGAGTAAGCACCTTTTTTCCAACTTTATGGGAAATAGAAAACAGGCAAAGCGTTATGGTCAGAGTTGCCTTTTTTAAATGACTGTACACTTACAGCAACACATCCATAATGAGCCCAATGTTCACTGACGTCATGCGCGTCTCGGCGCTGAGCTACAGAAGCCGACCGTTGGTCGCGCTCAGGATGTCATCTGGCTGCTTTCAGCCCCGGCTCTGCCATGGCTGCTGTATGAAGATCATGGCAGCTCTGCAGATAAACACATGCCAGCTGCTGCCTCAGCTGCAGGTGGTCCATATATGAGACACACATGCAGTAATTGCACCTTCTGCTTTAGATTATGTGGCAGTTCCATTATTTTCAGCCTTAAGCTAATTTGGTGAGCTTGCAGTGACGCAACGGCTCTGTTGTGAGGAGGACTCAAGTAAACAACAGTTCCAGCTTTTAGAGCTCAGTGCAGAAATATTTACAGTCTTTACAATCTGCAGTAATACCAGCAAAGGTATTGCATTGGATTGCATCAACATTGCCTACCTGTAAATAGCAGTAATCCTGTAAAACATATCAGAACATCATTAAAACCATTTCTGCAGCACAGTCCACCCCAATGTTCATCCACACTTTCAGAATCCTGCAGACTGTCCTCACCTCGAATAACCGTTATTGCAAATTAGTACAAGGCTTAACAACCTCAGGCTATCAGTCTTATTAATATGTTTTTCACATACTGTATAATTACTTTATTTTGTGTAACCTCAAGATATACTCAGTCCCGTTTAGAAAACAACCCCACTAATACACAACTTCTAACGAGTTCCTGAAGTATATATGTTGGCAACATAGAAGTGGTGTATTGTAGGAGTTGCTGGAATAACCTTGACGTGAACTTTCTGGTGTGCTGCACACCTCTGTGAGCGTTTATTCACATGACCTTTACACTGACAACAGACCCGACCACATGTCATCAAAACATCCGCTTTCAACCCCCGTCACTCCTCAAAGGAGCAGGCAACAGTGCAAAAACCATGTAAAACATCCGAATTGCCCAATAACTTAACCATCTATGAAAGCCAAGCCAAGCAGGCTTTGGTGAATTCTGTCCATGTAGCGTTTCATCCAAAGATTTCATTATCAACTTCAACTGTTTTGACGTCCAAAAGATAGATTGTCATTCTTTTTTGCAGTGATTAGCACTGATGCCTCACAGCAATAAGGGGCCCATGAACTGCCCTCTGGCAGGGGCCTTCCTCTGTGGAGTTCGCATGCTTCTCCTCGTGACTGTGTGGGTTTCCTGCAGGGGATTTGACTTCCTCCCACACTCCAGTGACATGTGGCTTAGGTTAATTGGCAACTCTAAATTGCCCGTAGGTGTGAATATGGGTATGTATATTCATTTGTCTCTGTGTGTCTGGTGACCTGTCCCGGTTGTGCCCCGCCTCTTACTCTATATCAGGTGGTATTGGCTTCAGTAGACCATCCATCGCATGGATGCATGAAACGTAACAGTTCTTTTTCCAAGTTATTTGCCTTTTGGATTTTAGTGACAGAAGATAAAAAAAACAGCGAGTGTATCCAATCCCTGTGTCCCCACTATTCAGTGGCTCAAATTACTGTGTGTGTATTGTCTCCTTTTGACGAATTACGTGACAGATATCCTCAACAAAATGCCGCGAATACACGCCGCGTTACTTTGTCCATCAAATCGACCAGAATATGTATTTCGAGCCGTGTTGTTTGACATTAGAGCCTCGCTGCAGTTGATTGAAGACTTGTTGAAGTCCTGCTGGCACGCGGCGGTTTTAATGAGCAGAATAATGTATAAATGTGTCAAGTGAAAGGGATCGCCTGCGGTCGGATGGCCCTCGTGCTCTCCTTGAGAGGTGAGCTGCACTCTCAGGCTTTTTCCAGCAGGCTTTGATGTGGTTGCACAGCGGAGGCCAGGTTTTGTTACGAGTTAAAAATGAGGAGGGAGCTTTTGTTCTTTTTCAGAGCTTCAGTCGATTCCGTTGGCAGTGACAGTTGGCAGTTTTTTGTTTTAAAAATGCACCGTGACAGACCGTGTGTTGTTTTTTTTTTCTTTTTTTATGAATATTCGCTTTTAATTAGTGCGGTATTAAAGATAGGACCTGTCTTTAGCGGATAACCCTGGTGCAGAGGCTGCGAGGTCGGAGATCCATTAGTCAAAACATCCAGACTTTGTTTCTGGGATTTGACAAGGACTCTGTAGAACGTTTTAGTTGGTTCCCGGCTGCACAGGCACCAGAGTAGAAAAACAAAGAGGGTTGTTTGAGTTGGCCCCTGAGAGTCGTTATTAAAGCTGTAAAATCCGTGACTATCGGAGAAGCTGTAGGTTGTCCAAATTGAATACACAGTTTCTGGTTTGACAGCAGGAGATGACAGAATACACTCAGCCACCATCTTGAGTTTGAAGAGGGCAGACTTGCGCGGTTGTTTTCAAAGTAAATGTCAGTCTTTTGTGTTCACTTGGGGAAAATGAAAGTGAGGAAGATTTATTTTTGTTTTTTTTCACAAAGAACAGTGAGTCTCACAATCCTCATTGTTTTCTTAGATATTCAGAAATACTCTTTTTATGCCATTTTATTAGTTGGACTAATTTATTAAATCGTTGCTTGGATTCCCAAAAGAATAGTTTGACCAGTTATTTTCACCACCTTTGGCTTTTTTGAAATCTTATAATGACTTGAGACCAAGTGGCTGTGGCAAAAATAAATCAGAACCCTGGCGTTGAAACTTCATTAAGATCCGTAAACATCTGTGACATCTGTCTAGTAGTTTTTGCATAATCCTTCTGATTTCTCTGGAATTATCATTAACCCCATTGAAACCAAATATAAATCACCCTCTGAGAACAGCTCAAAGTAACTTTTCTTTTTAAAACTCCTCGGAATGTATATGTCAAAAGAAAACTTTTAAAAATGGATATATTGGCAATTCCGGTGCATCATCGTGGAACCTTTGTAATCACTTTTGTGCAGTGTGCGTGTCTGCGTGTAAGAGTGTGCGTATACGCTCGTGGACATGTGTGAGTGGAGGTTAAACTCTGCCTTAAACTCTGCCTCGTTGTCTATTAGCAGCATTGACAGCTTAGCCAGCACATTCTGTCTCTGCCCTCTGCCTGTAATAACATGCCCTGTTACAGCCAGCCACGGCCCAGTATCAGAGTATATTGTTAGGTGATTGGAACTGGGCAAGCATGAAATGGAAGTCACGTTAATATTGATCCAAGTGTTTAACGGGGTGTTTTACCTCCGGGTGTCCTTGCTGTCTCATTTCAGGTGAGCAGCCTCTCTCGGAGCTGATTGCCCCCGGGCGCAGATCTTTACAGCCCCTCGCCGATGCAGAGGCAGCAGCTTGGTGATGTGATATTAACCTTCTCCAGCTCTGTAATCAAACCTATTACACTGTAACAAAGGACATCAGGGCATTAGCTCGCACGCAGATCTGGACATTTGAATGAAGTCACATGATATGCTCAGAAACAGTTATGACGAGTACCTAACGCTCGGATCATAGATGACATGTCAGTTCCTCAAAAAAAATTCTAAATCTTCTTGATCGCCCCCTGATGGCTGGCTGTAGTATAGGTCATAAAGCCCTACTCCTCCATGTTCACAGATGGGACAAAACAAAAAAGTTGTTTGTCTTCTGTCATGTTAGGTAGTTCTTATCACTCTGATATATCTTCAAGTTTGGTTTTAATTAAGTATTTGGAATGGGATGAAACCTCATGAGTGACTCGCGAATGGTCGAGGGCGTGTACAGGCTGAACCTCGATACTGCAGCTGCACGCAACAGTCGCTACAGCCACTGCTCAAACTCTGGCTCCAAGTGAAATCCAGAAGCAAGATGGCAGCACTCGTATCAGAGATATTTGAGCTTTTTTTATTATCGTATGGAAGTGGCGACGCAGCGTCCATCCATGGTGCAGATGGGGATTATTAGACTCTGCTCTTCGTGTTTTGGTGGAGAGAAGATCTGGTTGTTTGTAACCTCTGGCAGCGCAAGTAGACACACACTGCACATCCCAGGATATTGAATAAGGATCAACCCAAGAGGAAACGTCTGCACTGTATAAACTTCCCTACATCAAAGTTATTATGTTTACTTTTACAGTCTTAAAACACGTACTCTGCAAAAGGGATGGCTTGCATCACAGGAAGTTTGGAGCTGTCATTTTTCCCCCCCTCGTTTCATTTCTCAGCGCAGTGTAAATAAAAAGCGAGGAGGCAGAGGGCAGAATTGCATCGCCCTGGCGGTAACGCAACACCGCGGACTGGACTTTTTCCTCTCCGTGTGGAATGCGGAGCCCGTGGAGAGGGTGTGTAGGAGGACGGGATTTGAAACAGATACAGTCTGAGAAACGGAAGAGATATATTTAAAACATTTGTAGAGCTCACGACACTTGGCCGTCGGAGTGACTGCTCAAAACACTAATGTACATTATAAGATAGTGGAGTAAATAAGCTGTGGAGCCGAGGCTTACGCCGGAGCGTGTTATCTCCGGAGATCTGACAGAACGAGACATGAGACAGAATCACTCCTGCTTAGAGTTTAAAAGCAAGTTTCACAGACTTTGTTTGGAAAGAGGTCACGATTGCTTTGTGTCTCTACCTTGCGTCCGAAACGTTAGCTATCATATCAACTGACAAACAGTCTGTGACTTTTTTACGAGAGCCCTGTATCTGCCGTTTTCCTGCATATTGTCCAGATCTTTCCTTTCTGATCAAGCCTCCTCATGAAAACCTGAGGTGTCTTGTGTTTTATTTATAGTCGCGTATATTGAATTACCCAGAGTATTTGTGAGATCAGCCTTTTCTTCTTTTCTTCCCCCTCCTGGCTTGAGGTTCTCGTACAAGTCAGATGAACCTTAAGTAAAACACGATGTTGTGGATTTTTCTTTTTTGAGGAGAGGCAGTGAAGTGGTTGAGGCTGAGTGTATAATACATAGGAGACTTAGAAAAACACATGCTCTACCGAGGCTGTAAAAATGAAAGGCCAGTGCCACAAAGCTCTCCAGCGTTGCAGCATATGAAACATGGACCCTTGGCAGCAGGATTAGTTGATTTTAAAGGCCTTTCAACTCTTATCTATTCCATACTGAATAGTCAAACTACTGCACACTGAGATATTTCCAAAGTGGGAGCCGTCGTGAGAGATTATAAAGTTAATTTGAATTGGGCTTGAGCTTGTTCACAAGAGAACACATCTCCTCGATTTCATTCCTTTTTCACTCTGAGGAAAATGATTTCTTTGTCCCATTTGTCCTAACCGCTCCATTGTTCATTATAATGGTGAAGACCCAGTGAAATTGAAACTTTCACTTTCTGGAAAACTGTTGCCATTGATTTAAAAAACCATAATCTCCCCCCTCATCATCAAAACAAACAGCTGATACTGGAAAAACAGGAATTACACCACACAGAAAAACAGGCCACTTAAATCCATTTTTATACACTTACATATTATTTATTATCAAAATAAAACATATATAATCAAACATGACATTTAAAGAGCTTAGTAATGTGTTCAGCACAAAAAAATGTGTTTCAGCAACAACACATATTTACTCACATCATAACTTTTGGACTAGGTTGAAATTGAAAATCTGAAAATTATCTTGTCGTCGTATCCAGACCCATCATTTGTCATTCAGATTATATTGTGAAATTATGTTGATTGCACCACAGTTGGCTGTTGGTAGATACCCTCGAAGGAACTCGGGACCCCTGGATACCAGTTGAACCCCGGCGATGAGTGCTCCGGCCTCCCTCGGTCACAGCTGCCGCGTCTTTATCAGCCCGCGCCGGGGTCACGAAAGCTCTGCGAAGCACTTTACTGAGTGTAATTAGTGCACTGTGAGGCAGTTTCAACCCAGTGATTGAACAATGGGACCCGCGAGACCGGTGATCGGTGGCTTCTCCTGGCACTGATCCTGAAGAGCTCGAGAGCAGACGTGAAATGAAACTGCTGGGAATCTTTTTTTTTTTATTTCTTTACAGATGTTCAGAGGTCAGTGCCTGTGGCTTCAGATGGACTGTTCACTGTTTACAGTTAATCAGATAGATACTAAGAGGTATAGCAGCATTTTTAGAGGACATAACATATAAAATATGAATGTAAACCTAATCTAATACATTTTTATTTGGAAATGCACATCTCATAGGATTTGAAGGGGGAATATTTGGCACAATTGGAGGCTTCTAGAAACTAATAGACACATCTTCAATTACATTTCTCTGCAGTTTGTAATTATTTGTCAATGTTTGCAGTATTGTGTCGATCGGTTCAGTGTCACCACAAAGGTGATGAAAATTAAATGTGGGGTTAAAACTTCATCGTCTTTCCCCATGAAATCCTCTGAACAAAGAAAGTTTAAATCCTTCAGTATAGACACTGATTAGGTATGCACACAGTATCTCCCTCTGCCCGCACTTGTCTTTTGTTCTTTTTAATTTTAGGTCGCTGATGAGTCTTAGATCAAATATTCTCTTTGTTTAATTCTAATGAGTCTGCTTCGACACCACCGCACAGCGTGTCGGCTTCACAGTGACAAACTCTTTCCACAACAGCACTTCTCACACACGAAAACCTCCGAGTCAACGCTCACCAGGATTTTACTTTGTCATGTGCCACACTTTCATCCTCACGTCATTGCTCATCGTTCCTCGTTAATCTACAGCCATATTACCACAGTCTGTGAGAGGTACATTGCATTGTGGGTAAAGGTGGTCCTCCGCCCTGCAGAGTTGAGCTTGTCCATTTGCGTGCAGAAATCAGCAGAGTTTATTTGGTCAGCTCAAGCCTGTGCAGACTTGCCAATCAGAACATCCGCCTGCCTGCAGATCCTCACTTACTCTGAGCGTAATGATGGTTTACAGAATTACAGATTTAACTTTCTCTCGTTCAGCTTTGATCTCTGGCCGCTGCTTGGCTTTTTTCCCCCCTTAACATTACGCAGAATTCATTTCAGAAAACTCACAGACTCCTTCCCTCTGTCTGATGAAAGCACACCAGATATGAGACAGAGCAGGAAGCAGATTTCCTTCTTCCCGGTAGCAGTGTTGACAACAGTCAAATGTGAGCTCTTCGAGACAAGGTACATGTTCCTCAGGGGAGGGAGAGGCGAATTAAGAACTGCGCTGAAAGGAAACATGTCAGACGGGTGTCAGCCACCTCCCATTTCTTGACGTGTGCTCTTCCTCATCGTGCCGGCGAGTTTCTCCTCTGGTTATTTCCCACACTGGACTTCTCAAAGACAAATTCACATGAGCGTTTTGAGCGGCCGTGTGGCAGGCACATGTTGGATGTGGGCTGATTCAAGCTGATAAATGTGTCTTGAGACCCCCTTTGTTTTTCAGGATGTACGAACACATCTTTTTCAATAAAACGCGCTCCTCTATAGCTTTATGATGAAGTCGTGCTGTAAGTAAGCAGCCTCCTAATTGTGCTGTCTGTTCGCTCTCGCTGTTGTCAAGGCTCCAAAAGCGGCAAATGATATTTCTAATCGACTGCGAGCTGGAGTTGTTTCCCCCGACACAGCTGTTGGTCTTTCAAGATGCAGATTGTGTTTCATTGTTGACCTTGTCTAAAAATAAAAGCTCAAACACCTCTGATGTTCAACCACGCGAAATGTATTCAGTGAGTGAATGTGTGCCGTGACATTCTTTCATATGTTATGGCAAGTACATTAGAGAGCATCTCATTTCAGGTTCATCCTACATACCGTGTATTTGATGCAGAGATTGACTACGGTTTATCTCCTGTTGAAAGATTTTATGCAGTTTAAGAGCCTATAAAATCAGATTTGATTATTTGAACTTTCCCAAACCTGGTTTGAATAAATCATCGCTTTGTGATAATGAGGATTTGATAATGAGGACATGTGGCTAACATGAGTAGTAACACAAGTTACACAAGTGTGTGTGTGTGTGTGTTTACGAGTGCGTGTCTGTAAGCTTTAGAGGTGAAAGTGCAATATTCAGTGCTCTTTCTAAATATTGCATAATTTACAGGCTCCGTGGAGGATGAGGTCGTCAGGTCTAAGAAGTCCGTCCGCATCCAGCCCGTGACGAGCCAGAACACGGAGACGGAGCTGATGCTAGAGGGGGACGATGACGCTGTCAGCCTGCTGCAGGAGAAGGAGATGGACAACATGGGTGGTAAGTCTGCACACCAGCCCCTTCATCAATCCCCAACGTGGCCCCTGCTGGAGCGAAAGCACTTAGTTTTCTTCCTCTTAGCATTGTTACCGAATACAAGGACATTGTACACGTCAGTACAGCAAAGCAAGAGTTTGGATCAAGTAATAGCTGGTATAAATATTTGATAGAAGTTCTATTTAGTTTTAAATATCTGATGTATGTGAGGAGTGAGTTTACTTGTGTGCTCCTGCAGTTCTGATCCAGATAACTCTGCTGACCTCTGATCCAGCTGCATTTTAGTTTTGGTCAGATAAGTGTCCCTGTCTGTTTTGCTTTGGGTCTATTCAGCGCGGTTCCTTCCTCGTGTGTTTATCTCCAGAGGCAAGTCTCCTCAAGTTAAACTAACACTGGAAAGATGATCAGTCCAGATATGTCACAACTCATATTTAGGATTTCCCAAGAAACCAGTGATTACTGTTTGCTGATTCTTAACTTCACTGTGGCCTTATTTGATCCATCTGCCTAAAAAGCCTTTGTCCTATATGGCAGCTATATTGGTCATTATATTCTAATAAGGCCACAGTTAAGTGTCAACATAATCAAAGTGATCAAATCCCTTGATGATAACAATTAAATATTATTAAGAAAACTTGAAAACTCTGCATTCACACACGGATATTCAAACACGTGCATCTCCAAAATAAATTTACATGAGCAATAAACTAATTATTTGATATTCGAAATTATTGAGGTCAATAAAACTGTATACATGCATTTTCCAGTACATATAATCCACTCCATTGGTCATATAAAACCACAACACCTCGATAAAATGTGTCAAATTCAAACGTGTCAAATTTTTACTTCCATAGAAAATTGCTCTTA
Source organism: Verasper variegatus (assembly GCA_026259375.1). NCBI lineage: Eukaryota > Metazoa > Chordata > Actinopteri > Pleuronectiformes > Pleuronectidae > Verasper > Verasper variegatus. The sequence goes on from CM048047.1 coordinate 20,443,308, forward strand.
ATGTGTATTTTCTTTGTGGATGCGAATACTTGGAAAGTGAGGGAGAGCGAACAACAAGTTAATTATTCTGCTGGTGAACTCACCATCCTTCTCTCAACAGTGAACAATCACTGAGAGATGAATTGACCTTAACAGCTGCGGAAAGACAAATACAATGTTGTGATTGTTTTTTCTATCCAGTGTCTTAAATCAGCTTTAATACTCAGTCAATAGCGCAACTTACTGCCAAGGCGACGGTTGCCCAGACCATTTGTAATGAAACCAGCATCAAACTGGGAGTCTGAGCCAAACGGCCAAGCCATCATTGAGCTGCTTTAAAAGGTGAGTTATCCAGAGTTCAGTTGTGTTTTGATTTTTGAGGAGAAATGAAGAATGCTGCAACGTGTACTCGTCATTTAAGCCAAACCTTCACTTAACAACTCATACAGCTGGTGGTTGAAAGAAGCAGTATTTGTTACTGGTTTGATGCCTGATATAGGTTTTTTGAGTATCATATTAAGTTATACTGGTCGCTAGTGGTCATAATCAATTTTTATAAATATTTCCTATATTTCAGTGACAAAGATGATATATAAAGAATTAAATCAGAATCTCAGAGAATTTGGGAATCTGGACATTTTGCTTTTTGCATTGCATGCTTTTTGCATGTATACATTTTTTTTAATCTATATTTGTAATTAACACACACACACATACATACTTGAATATATACATGCTGTCTTAAAAACGTTTCAGTGATAACAAAGGAGAACAGGCAAAATGGAAGTTGTTCTCCTTTTGGTAATGAAATGGCAAAAAAAACCTTATCGCATTATCTAATATTAGAGGTTTTGTTACTGGATTCTGACAGTGGAATAATTCAGTGTGGAGAGAAAGTTGAATTGTTTTAACCAAATCTGCAGGATCTGGGCTGCCACTGACTTGCTTGTTAACAGTATGAATGTATGTGTGTAATAGATTCATTCCAGGTGCAGAATTTATGAAATAGAGCCAGAAACTCTATAGATTTCCAGACACTTACATATTAATCTCTGTTTCATCGCCCTGCGTATATAACCGAGTTATCGCGGCTCGGTAAATGAGGCTCAGGCTGAACAAGGACACTGCTGAGCAGAGAAATATCCCCTCTCATGATCCCACAGATGAATCTCAAAGGAAGATGCTATGGCCCCTCCTCTTTGTCCCAGGGCCAGCAGGCGGCCAAACACTGTCTGTCAGACCCACTGCCCGCTGAAAAGAGCAGGACAAGGGGCGAAAACACAAGAGGAGTCTATTCTCCTCAGAGATCTTATAATGGCCTCATACAAAACAGCAATGTCGAGACTGGAACATTTGTGGTGCGTTTACGACGTGTACGCATGTTAGAGATTATGAGCCAAACATTGAGAAATCTTTTTTTTGTTTTGCGAGCTGAAGTCATGTTCTCACCAACAGGGGAGCCGCCTCACACTGTAACATTTGGATAATGTTTTTACCAGGGTGCCCTGTCAGTGTTTGACCAGTATCCAATCACAGGCATGAGCAGCCTTAATGAGAGATCTGGGACGAGATCCTTGTCAACAACAGTCTTCCTCCTGCCAGCCGCTGGGTCAGTGCCTGCTGCCGCTGCCAAAGGGGCGGCGCCTGCACTCAAGGGCCCGAGCAGTTGTGGTTACTGAACCTATGATTAGCTTTGCTCCCCCACAAACATTAGAAAATGCTGCCCATGCTAGCATTAAATAAGCCTTTCTCTGTGAACGCATCATAACCAAAATTGGATGAAATGGAAGCGTACGATGAGCATGTGAGCAGCTCACAAGGCATTTCTCAAAGATGAGGTGGTACATTGGACCGTTCTCCTGGCAGAAACGTTAGTACACCCCGAAGTGTGGTTTAGCAGCCACAGCCATTTTGTTCTCGCTTAATTTAGCCCTTCTCTGTCCATGTTAGTCCCCATTCACAATACTGACATGTTTATAAAAGAGTGAAACCGGCACAACATTTCTCAGTGTGTAATCTCAGGGGAACAAAGTGAGAGAAAGACGAAGACTACGTGTGTTACCCGGCCTTTCGCAAAACCGAGGTTATAAAAAGTGTTTGTATTTTTCATTTAATTCATGTTTTTATTCCAATGTGTACAAGCAGAATATAATTTAACAAGGACATAATAATATAGAATGAGGATGAGATAAAACATTTAAATAAACAAAAGTGCTAATTTGATTTATTTGTATACTTAATTATTTATCTGTGTATTTTTTTTATTTGAGCAGTGCCGTTTGTATTCCTCGAGGCTCTTACACGCAGGTCGGTGTTTTGTGTTATACGTTGAAAGAGACATTCAGGAAAACAGTGGGAATGAGAGAAAGCAATGTTTCAGTGACTCAAATGACGAGGAAGCTGGTGCTGCTTTTCAGATACTCAGCACTGAGTACATTATAATGACTGCAGCTGTGTGTGTGTGTGTGTGTGTGTGTGTGTGTGTGTATCATAAGTCAGCGTGTACACGTTAGAAATAACATGTATGAGTGATAGTGCTCAGTTGTAGCATAGTGACCCACTTCCTCTTACATTCTCTCATAATGCACTTCCCACTACACCAAAATGAGACTTCATTGAACCAGCCCAGTCATTTAACAAATATTTGCAATATAATAAAAAAGCTTCAGTCTATATACACCGCGTATATTGTGTAACTTGGCCTTAATTTCATTATTCTCATGTAAACATTTTAATACCATATAGCCTAATTATGGAAAGATCCCTGAGGGGATTACTGCCTAATCCTCTTCCTCCCTATAGAGCAATGGATGCTGTGGCTTAACGCTTCAGGGCTGCAGTGTCTTTCTCCATGTGGAGCTCAGTGTATATATCGGGCTGCAGCACAATTCATCAGCTCAGGACGTGTTAAGAGGTGAATGAGTTTGTAATTTAGGCGCTGAAACCTGAAGAGGATTGTATTCTATTATGGCTCAAACACAAAAGGATGAATTGTCAGAAATAATAATAATAATAATAATAATTTCTTACTGATCTTTTTTTGTTGTTTGCCTTTTTCAAAATACACTGATTCGTTATCTGAAATAAAACAGCGTGAGTTTACTGCAGGTATTTACTCCTCATATGGAGCTGGTAAGCACCGTGTATTGGCTGCGGGCTGATAGCATCAGCAGATAGGATCACTGTTAATGGACTCGAGCTGAGGAGAGAAGAATGGAACAGGGAGGGCGGTTTGCCTGCGCAGCTCCAAGAGCGATGAAGGGGCGCTCTGGGACCGAAATCCACTTGTATTCCTGTAACACTATCGGCCATAATTGGCTGAGGAACGCAGATTAAGATTGATGAGACATTAAAGTGGCTCTTTGGAGTTTAGGGCGGATCGATAAATATCCGGATTTTGCTTCTTTGTGTGTGTGTGTGTGTGTGTGTGTGTGTGTGTGTGTGTGTGTGTGTGTGTGTGTGTGTGTGTGTGTGTGTGTGTGTGTGTGTGTGTGTGTGTGTGTGTGTGTGTGTGTGTGTGTGTGTGTGTGTGTGTGTCTGCTCCACAGCGACACTGATGCGAGAACATGGTGGATGAAGAGGTGCAGAGGGAGGAGACTGAAATAAAGATGTGATCACTATCAGCTGACCAGGGTCACACACAAAACACACAGTAAAACAACATCTGGAGTAGAAACAAGCGTGTAGTATTGTATGTATGCGCGTGTGTATAATAGGATATTGCATTAGCGGTATATACTGAGCCCACGTACAGACTGTCCATGTTAAAACATCCCTGAATATCAATATCAATAGATTATGGAGATATATAGGCTCTGGCCACGTGAGAATAATAAGGAATTAATTGAGCTAATTTTATATAAATTTAATAAACATTTAATTTCTAAATAGCGCTGGTTGTTTGGTTATAAAACATTTCGTATTATCACATATATAACGTGTAGGTTTAATATGATTTGATGCTACTTTATCGAGGCCTGGTTATTATAATGCGCATAAACCAAAGCGCGTTCCAAAACCTTTTGTCTGGTGAAGACTGCACTGCTACTACAGACATAAAGAGAAATAATGGCGTAGTTATCATAACGGACAATATCTGACCGAATTGTAGTCATTCATTTTAATTGTCTCTAATGTCTACACGCGCAGGATGTAGCCTATACTACATCTTTACGCACGTAGTGGTGTGGTGGACACAGACAGGCGTCATGACACCACCTGGAATCGCATGTATGCCTTTTACAGGATTAACCTCAGACTCAGTAAACACGTATATATATATTTTTTTGTACACGCTGATGCATCCTGCTCTGATCTGCAGGCCCCGTGGTTCTGAGCAGCCCGGCCCAGCTCGTCGCCCCTGTCCTGGTGGCCCGGGGGACTCTGTCCATCACCACCACTGAGATCTACTTCGAGGTGGACGAGGATGACCCTGCCTTCAAGAGGGTCGACCCCAAGGTGGGTAACACGCACCACGGTGTGCAGCTTAAGTTGGACAACTCGCAGTTTTGTTTCCGACACGTTTCACCGTTGTCTCCCATTGCAACAGGTAATAAACAGTCACTCTAGTTTACGCATTTGTTGATAATATCCTATAATAAATATGAGCGGATTCGCGCGTCTGCAGCGTCTCTGTTTTGCTCTGTCGTGTTATCAAATTGACGCCATATTTTCTTACTATTATTATTACGGCCGATTTCTATTGTATGTGTTTCAATTACCCGTTTTATTTATGCATTCGTTAAAAAAAACCTATAATGACCTTTGAGGCCTGTGCTCGTCGCTGGGTCAGCCATCACACAGCCATGACAGATTGTCCAAGTAATGCAACATAACTGGTTTTGCACATAATATAATACAGGAGGTTGAGGCTTTAAAAATAAACCAGACTGACCTGCATGGTTACAGATCTCTCAAAATGGCTTATTCCATTTCCCCCCCTATTTTCCTTCTTATGTGACACTTTTACCCAAAAGTAAAATGTCATATTAATTAGGCCTACTTCACTTCCGTCAAAACCACAGTTAATAAAACCATAATGGGACACAATTATAAAACAGCTCGTTTTATTAGCTCTTTAAATTAGACCAAAGACAGAAATTAAAAAAATCAGATCACAGATGTTATAATCCAGTGTATTTCAAGTGCATTTCTTTTCAATTAAACTGTAATATATATATATACTATATCTGTTATCATTTTTTTTATCATGTAGGCCTAAGAATGGTAGAGGAACAAAAAAAAAAACAACAACCAAAATATTAAAAGTTGGAATACTTTTAAATAATAATTCAAGTAAATCGATGGAATGTTCTCATTGTAAAAAAAAAAAAAAAAAAAATGCCGTATACGCCTACCATCAAAATGTAAACTTTCAAAAAATTAGGGAAAAGTCCATTGAAACAGATGAGTCAGACTACCACTGATGCAAGTATAAATTAAAAACGTTCCTACCGGATAGAGGAAAAAACAAAACCCCAAAAGGTTCAGAAGTAGATTTAAACAGGTGGATCCTATTTACGTGTCACAGAACAACATTCACAATTTTTTTCAGACCACTTGAATCACAATGTATGAATGTATTTACAGTATAAAATGTACAGATGTGTGTAAGTTGTTTTTAGTTTTCTCTCTTTTTCCAAATGGTGTCTCGTGGGGGCTTTATTTTAAAGCAAATGCTCAGGGGCTCAGACAAACCGTGTGGCACGGGTGGAGGTGGCCTCCCGGGTTAATGGTGGCCAATAATTTAAACTTGCTCCTAAATATTGACACCAACAAAAAGGTGCACGGGGAGGGGGTGGGGGGGGGGGGGGGTTAGAATATGAATTAAAAAAAATCATCATCTTGAAACAGGCCAAAACAAATTGAATGACAAGAGGACCTTTCTCAAGATTTAGCCAAATGGTTTTGGCAATTTTTTCTTTCCTGTAGGTTTATGAGCTCGTTTGGCCTCTTTTACCACACATTTTTGTTAAAGACGAGGTGAACTGACATGTCTTTACCTCAGAGTTTCTCCAAGCTTTTGGGGTTGGTCAGTATTTCTCTCGCCAGGCGCCAAGTCTGTTTCGCTGCGTTCTCTAGCGCAGAGTGGGGCTTTCCCTGGAACAGGTCTAAATTGGGCAGGAAATAATGCGGGCACCTTCGGCACTGCAAACACGAAATAAGCTGCAATAGAATCCCGTTCAGGCGGTCGCCGAGGCAGTTCTCGTCCCAGTCCGACTCCCGGGGATGCTTCTCGCACTCGTAGGAAACCAAACTTTTCATGTGGTAGTTGTTCAGCGGCTGTCCGGGCAGTTCCAGGTGACGGTCGCGCAAAGCTTTCAGCACCGACAGGCACTTCTTCCTGCACCCGCCCAGCAGGAGCCGGTTCTCGGCCTCGGCGAATTGCAAGACCCAGGCGTCGCTCTCCGCCGAGCTCTGCTTGCCGTTCAGCGAGTAGCACTCTTTGGATAAAAGGTTGAATCCCTCCGCTTTGACTTCGGCCACCCGGTTCGGCCCCGGCCACGGGATGTGCGGGAGAGGCCAGTGCGCCGCGCTCCGGGGCCAGATCCCAGTGCACTTGAACGCCGGCGTGATTTGCACCACGTATCGGTCCCGAATGCGCAACTTCACCTCACTTGTGTCAGCGACCATTTTGACAACATCTCTGTAGCTGCATTTATCCACCGCCTGCGCCACCAGCGTCTGAAATCTCGACCGGATCTTGCGCGCCGAGAGGTAACCGGAGGCGGTGATGAACTCAACCCAGAGAGACATGCTCCTCTTGCGGCCGTCGCTGAGCTTGAGCACGGCACAGCCCGGGAGAGAGCCGTCGTCGACAAAGTTGAATACTCCCATCTGATTCAGATAGAGCACCACCTCGAACTCGGTGGGGGAAATGACCTCCAGTCCCTCGAAACGATTATCCATCTCGCTGAGGGAGCTGATGAAGCGCGGCTCCTGCACCTCCACCTCCTTCAGGACATCCGAGACCACCTTGCACACCTCCCGGATGGACTTGGAGATGGCCGCTTTTCGAGTGTGGCATTTCTCGTTGTAGTATTTGTTTAGGTGGTACACCAACTTCGCCTGGGCGGCTATCATATTAGGGCAGAGATCCGGGTTGTACACCGGAGTCTCGCAATACGCCGAGGGATCCAACGCGGCTGTTTGTACGGGAGCCAATTTTAGAGAAGAAAGGAGTCTATTTAAAAAGAAAAAAGAAAAATAATATGTCTATTAATAAGACAACTATTCAAAACTGTGCGCTCGGAGCACGTGCGTAATGATCATATCATAACACGCACAGATGTCGCTCGGTAAACTGCATTGAAGCGCTCGGAGCAAGTCCTCTGAACAACCAGGCTGCTGTGATTTAAAAGTCCATTTCAACCCTGTGAGCTTCAGGAGCCGGAATATATCAAAAAGTAAAGAAGCCCGTTCTCCTTCTGTGATCACCGTGCCGTTTAAGGGTCCGCGTAATTGCGCAGAGTGGAGTGTGCGCTCCTGACGCAGCCGCCCGGTGTTGCTGTGTTTTACGACAGGGACACACACACACACACACACACACACACACTCACACACACACACGCTCACACTTTATTATAAGGGAGGAGTTCGAAGCCAAGATGTCCAATCGCCGTGTGATGCGTCACCACTTCCCAGTTTATCGCAAACAAATTCATCCTTGGGTTTTATATACAAGCCCAAAAGAAAAAAAAGTACAGGTAGTAGTAGAAGTATATCGAGGAGCGGAAGTAACACCTACGCATTTGGAGAGAGAGAGAGAGAGAGAGAGGAAAAAACAAAACTGCATTTTCTATGCGTTACATTTCTTTTCCTGGGACTTTATCTGCTGACTATTTTTTTTTTGTATAGTCCGCTATATTGAATCATATATAAAACAGTAGGTGGGCTTAGAATTGCTGATGCATTTTGCGTCTTCGGATAATAAAACATTAGAATTTTGCAATTGCATTTAAGTCTTTATTTCATTTTTGTTCCTGCTGTGCAACGAATCCAACTCCTTCCACATTAGACGCGTCACATCAAGTGAGAGTAATTTCGGGAGTTCTAGTCACGCAGATCAGTCATTTGTATTTTATAAATTGGGTTTGGCTTATTCGTGGGGTTTTGTTTTTGAAGCTTTAATGAGATAATCATGATTTAGTTTATCAATTAAACCCTTTTCCGGCTCTTTTTGAAATTATCGAACAGTCTGGTATCAGGTTTGTTGCCGAACTATGGAAAAGTCATTGCTCTGTTTATATTTAGCATTGTGATTGTCTTGGACACATTCATTCTCGTGGCTGTGATGCATGGGAGTGTGTGTTAGTGTGTGTGTGTGTGTTATCCTGCAGATCGAGGCTGTTTGTTTTGCTCTAACTGTGCAGGAACAGCCTGTACTGTGATGCGCAGTGGTTCCATGCCCCATGTATTTTAGCCGTTTAATTAATGGAGCTTATATTGAAAGAAAAAAAACACCTTTAATATTTGCGATCATGCATTTCCCTCTCAAAAATGAAAAGTAGCTTATATTACCATTACTAAATTCTGTAGTGAATTTATTGTGTTGTTTTCATGTGACAGAAAAAAAAATGTGTCCATCTGGGCTTTTATAATTATTTTATATATATTATTTTATATTTAACAATACTTGAAATGATTATTTTAACAAATGTTGCATATTGTTCAAACAACGACACTATGATACACTGGAATTGTACATAATTATAGTTTTATGATGGTTAATATATTTGAATATAATTACAGCAACAATAAAATAGAAAAATACAAACTAAGACAATTCAATTAAAACAACATTAAAAGCTAATAATTCAAAAATATTATTGACACGCAAGACCACTTTATATAGGGATGACGTGTTTAGCCACAGCTATGTTGATGTGACACAGTGATTCACAATAAAGAGATCCTGCCTCCACACTAAACCCTCTCCGGCTCTCATCATTCCACTGGCACTCCGTCTCTCAAGGTACAGTGTGCGCTTTGAAGAGGACTTCAAAAAGATAATGCTGCACGGATCAGATAAGGAACACAAAGGCGTTTACACTCATCTCTGCTCTCGTCACAACTGCACACGACCAGACATTATGGGGGCAAGGCGCCGCTCGTCAGCCCTGACTTTCACTACATGGATGCGTCTGAGCGGGAGGTGGCGTGTTCGGGAAGGACCCTGATAGATAGGTGACTCCCATTATCACATATATAGTCCCAGCCTGCCATGGACACACTGCCAGCAGCCTGTTGGCAGGCCCCAGTGATATGTTCACACTGTTACCAGGCAGAAATTACAGATATGGAGCAGCATCCTTTGTTTGTTGTCAATCTAATTTTGGATAGAAGCTTGTATAAAGGCTCATTCTGTAATTAAATGATACGATTAGCTCCATTCTCTTACTGATACATCTCTGGAGGATATGGAGTATGGCATGGACGATGTCATGTGGTGCGAGGTAGTAAAAAGAAAACCAAAAAGCCTCTTCCACTCCCAGGCTTTGATAGTGTTTTCTCTCACTCTCTCCCACTGTCTGTGGCCCAGCAGGTACTTGCCTCTTATTGGAACCAGACTGGCCCCACTTTCCAGGCCATCTTGCTCCCAGTCAGATACGTCTGAATCCAGTTGCACCTCTCGAGTTTGCGCTTGAGCCTTTTGCCATCCTTGTGTGTGATGGGGGGGGCGGGGCGGGGTGTGTGTGTGTGTGTGTGTGTGTGTGTGGGTGTTCATTGAGATTATCACCTCTTAATCTAAAGCATGTGGCTGCACACATCTCACAGTAACTCAACCTGCTCTGTCCTCCCAAGACTCCAGCCGTTGTCAGGTCCGTCCTATGAGCCGCTCCAATCTTCTTACACCAGTATCTTCACCATCGCAACATTGGAAGCTTTGTTGATTCATTTGCCATTCCGCCTGGGCCCTCGCACTCAAGTGTGAAACATAAGGGTGTGATTCCAGCACGGGCCTATTTCTGACCCAGCAAAATGCATGCATGAATGTGTAAATCAATACAATGACTTCCGCCTCCCCTAATTTTGCACGAGCATGTGACCCTGTTTTGAAGGCTTCTTTGTTTCCAGAGCATGCCTCTACACTTATTCATGTTCGCTCCTCCATCTTCTTTCCCCTTTCTTCTAACAAGACTGATCGTCCCGCTAACATGTTCAGGCGTGTCGGGTCAGTGGCACTTTTCTGATGCCTGAAATTGCCCTTTGATGACATCGCTCGTGCCTTTGGAGATGACGTTCCACTGATTGTAGCAGATCTCATTAAATGTATTTATTTCCTCCCCAAGGCTTCGTAGACCTTTACTACACATAAATTTATATATATATATATATATAGTGTACTTGTTTAACCAATGCACGGTATGTGTTCTTATACAAATAAGAGGAATCTGTGCAAACACATGATTATTTTATTGTATGCACAAAACAATATGTAGCCTCGAGCATTTAATAAAAAATTATAATATGTTGAAAAAGTGAGTCACACACGGGGGAAACTGAAAAACCCATGCTCCTCAAATATTGTTTATGAGCTTGTTTGACCAAAACCCAATATACAGAAGGTGTTACAGATATCTATATGCACTTTACGTTTTATTTTTCTCTATTTCCTCGTTTTAATTAACAAAACAGTCAGTGACATTATACAAGTATCACAATTAGCCGAGTTTAAGCCGGATCAAGACCCTTAAAACCACCAATCTTCTAATAGGCGACGTAATTATTGACGAGGCTGCATTATTTTGATAATCCTATTACACAAGAACAAATAAGGCCCTTTCCAGGCTTTTTTCATTACATTTCCGGGGTCATTTAGTATGTAAGAGAAATAATCTCAAGCCACGTCCCACACAAAGGGAGTTTACCAGCTAGCTCTCGAGCTAATGTGCAGATTAGTCAAAGTGGACTTAATAGGATGACATATTTCTATATAAATCAGATTAAAAGCACTGACACTTTCGGAGATGTGACATCAATACTGGCTCTCGAACTGGGTGAAATAATATACTTTAATCTCATGGGACAACCGCTCACTTTCACACGTTCTCTGTAATTTTATTTGTCATGAAATTAAATTGTCATTGGGATTTTTAATAGCCAAACATCATTATTCCAGGCAATATGTTGTCTCGGTAGGAGGCCAGTTAATTTCTGGGCCCAGAGCCTCGCTGAGGACCCCCTTTGGATTTTGCCCATTCATTAGTTTTATTCTGTGCCGTGTATTAGCAGCCTCCTTTGGAGAAGTCAGGAAGCCGGACCACATAGCCAGAGGCTCTCAGAGACCCACCAGTGATTAACTCAACAGGCTCCATTCACTGTGAACCGTATCAATATCACATAAACAAAAACACCCAACTTATCAACCTGAAAAAACAAGAGCCCGAGAAAAGTGTAAATTATGAAACCTAATTGATTGTCTCAGCATCATTTGGCCCTTCACCCCTCCCCTCTGCAATATGGTATGCTTGTCAGCCTTCGTGATAAATTACATGCATGTATTTGCATGAATTTAGCATTAATACTTTTGTTTGCCAAAAATAACGATCCAGAAAATGTCTAGTTCCCTGCACAACATAAAAAAAATGATAGGCTTACTTTGTGTTCCGTGCACTTCTTGGTTATATAGTCAATTTGGTGCCTTGAAGGTGCTGGTGCAATTCTTTCCTCTCGTTTTATGAGCATACAGGTCTGTCTTGTGTTTTGTTGTATATAACAATGCTTAATATTGTTTACATGCTTGTACGTGATTGGTAAAGGGGCGAAGATGGCTTTCATTTTGTATTATTTATTTATCTTATCTGTAAACATGCTGTCCTTTTTCATTTTCTCTTTATTCATCCTGGAAACTGTCTCTGACTTCCATCTCGTCCGTGGTGAAAGGCAACAATTCACCAGCGGCTCTGTGATTAATCTTAATGTCTGCGGGATGTCTACCATCTCAAGGTGGGCGCTGTAATCATCTGCCCACTGACCCCATGATGCTCTTCTACAATCCTCCTCGCAGTCCTTGTGTCTGAAGCCTTATTTCAAATATCAGAATAAGTGAGCACAGTTCTCGCCCACACGTCATGTGATCTAAGAGCAGGAGTGTGTCTGGGCACCAGACAAAGAGAATGGAAGAAGTGGTGGCATATTCCAGGTTTAAGGCTGCTAGTAATCAAATGTTGCTGCTGAGGCCTGTGATGAAATTAGGCGATGGTGCTTAAATAAGGGATGAAGGGTTCATAATTGCCAGTCCTAGAGATCTGAGGTGCCGGGTGCCAACTGTCAGAGCAGGGCTAATGATGACAAATGTCTCTCTATGCAGATTGCAGCAGCAGCAGCAGCAGCAGCTCGGGTGTGCAGCTGAGAGAGAGCAAGAAAAGAAAAATGTATAGGGCCTAATAAGAGAAAGCTTGTGTGCAGCTATTTAATGACCTACATAGAAACAAGCCTCCCTAACTGACGGGCTGACTTTGAAAGTACTCAAGCTCGATGCTGTTTAGACAACACTTGACTGATATTAATGATGGTTAATTGTCTCTGTGAATAGTAGGATTCATCCCTATCTGCTGCTTTAACCGATGCAGCGAACAAAAGTAGAAACTTACTATTGAATTTGCTTTGAAAATGATAACACAATAAAAAAACATCTTGTTTGAGATGTCTGTGCTATATTTAGCTAAACAATCCATCAGCTCTGGAAGAGAGGACACTTAAAGCCGGGATCAGCATTGTCCTTGTGTGCCGTTTCCCTCATTAGCTTTTCTTAACACATGCTGTGCTCGTCATTGTGCAAGATGAAAAAGTGTAGTAAAAATGTGAAACTGCTTGTTACTCCGCAGGTCACGTAGAAAAGAGCAGGTTGTTCCTAAACTATTGTTGGTTAACACGTTTTTTTTCTTTCTCCCTGTTGTATAAGTGTGTATGATTTTAACCACCTTTGCTTCAGGGAGCCATAAATCTGATTTCACTTACTGTGACGTAAGGCTCATGCTAATAAAAGAGCAAACCCCGAGTGTTGCATGGCCAGATTTCCCCAATTTGTTGCATGAATGGCTTTTGAAAGGGGTCCCTCTCTGTACAAAGGGAGGCTCGTCTTTGTTTGGTTTCGCCCCATCTGTGTCATCTGGTGGTCTGTGCAAGAGGGTGGTGTCTCGGGGTGCTCCCCAGTGGCGTTGCCAGTTGTTTTATGGACTCGGCGGAGTGGTGCTGGGAGTTCATAAGTTGCCTGGCCCATTGTGTGCTGAGCCCAGCTGACACGTGTGAATTGACTCCAGCATATTGACAGATCATTTCCATTAATGAATCGGAGGAGTCGGCCTTGTTTCACTCTGTGATTTATGCCCTTGCTTCATCATCCTCTGAGCGGGGTTAACTAACAAACCCCCTGAATGACTCAACCACAAATTGCTGGATGAAGGGAGTTTGCTTTGTTCAATAGATTTATGCATATAGTTAAAGTGAAAATGTAAGTGTTCTATATATTATTGAAGATTTGGAACACGCATATAGCCCAAAAAGATGTACATATATAGCCTAAACCCGAATGTACAAGTTTGTCTCAAAGTTATTTTATATTTAGAATCCCTATCCTCACTCTCTTAAAATCATATGAGATTGATTCGCATCTGATATGAAAACATCTTGATCAAAGCCTGGCATCATGTTTTTATCAGGAAATGATCTACAAATGGATTCTGCTTGTTAAAAACCCCTTTAGGAATAAAGTGGTGATGTGCAGTTGCTTATTAATAAGCCACACTAGACAATTAAGTTTATATTCATCAAAGAACTGGCTGTTTTCTGTTTGGAATGGGTGGGCCTTTTCTTGATTTGATATTGACCCGCTTTTGTCTGTAACCACTGGCGTCTCATCACCTCGGCCTTGATCCTCTATGGCGACCATCCAGCTTGTTCAAAGCAACAGCCACACACTGCTGATAGCGCTGGCCTCAGCCCGGCCTGTCACCCCCACCGCTGCTGCCACATGGAAGGCACATTTGCTCGCCACCATTTTATGCCGCTGTCACCCTCCCTTCAACAGCGAGGGGAAAGAGGGGAGGTGAAAAGGAAAGGAGGGAAAAGAGGGAGGCTCACCCTGAGCGGATGCTAGACAAAGATGGCAGCAGAGACATTTTGTCTACTTTCATTAGTTCTGGTGGTGGTGAGCTGTGCTGAATATTAGCCTGTTACTGGCAAAGCCACACATCGAGGAGCACAGACGGCGAGCATGTCACAATCAAATCTACCCCACCTCATTTCCATCCTCCTCACTGAAAAAGTGGGACATATGGGGCAGGATGCCAATTGCTTATTTTATACGGTCATTAACATCCCTCAAACCACATTATATGGTAGGTGTGTCTCAACCGTGACAAAGTTTATCTCACAGATTTACATATATATTCCCAGTAAGGTAAAATATTTTAAGATCCTCAAACGTTGCTGGTCGCCACGCGTGTGTAAAAGTTTGGTTGTGGCAGTGTCACGTTCAGCTAAACTCAAAAAGAATCTGAATCAGTGCTGTCATTTCCTTCAGTATCTTCTATCTGGTATCTGTCAGCTTAAATCTGGACCCTATACCCAGTGTGTGTGGATGTGTGTGTGTGTGTGTGTGTGTGTGTGTGTGTGTGTGTGTGCGTGTTTGTGAATGGGGGGGGGGTTTCTTTGTGCTAATGCCTGTGAAAGAAAGTTATATATATTTTGTGTTTACTTGTGATAAACTTGGTTGTTTTGTGTTGTTTGTGATCAGCAACAACACATTCACTCACTGTAAACCTCCTAATTTGAAGTTCAGCCAAAACACGGACGCTTCAGCTGGTTTCTTCTTATATCTTCCATCTGATTCTTTTGTTTACCTAAATAACAACATTCACACAGCGAGTCCCTGATCGGTGTGTGTGTGGAGTTGCATCTGAATGCTGTTTTGCCCTGCTGCGCTTTCATCTGTTGGACTCATTATAGTAGTCATCTCACCGGGCTCCATTAGAGGAGCTCGGGAGACAGGCTCCCCGTGAAAAGAGTCATGATGGACGAAGAAGTGCTGATGTGCAGCCTCCTCGCCTCCAGGCTTTCACCTGCTCAGGAGCAGCCCCCTAGGCGAAAAAGAGCGAGGCCGCTCAGACCGGCCAATGAAAGATTGAAGAGCTAAAGTCAGACGTTCTTGCTTATGCTTCATACTAAAAAAGTTAGTAATAGGTAGATTCATTTGACCTGAATCTCTATATCTGAATGGTAAAATAAAGGTGGATGAAAGCACCAAAAAAAAAAAAAAGAAAAGAAGCCTGATGAAGTTCTGCCGTTCTACCCTGTTAAATTTCAAACGGTTTTATTAGAGTGTCAGCTCTGTGGTCTTGGCAGGGCTGGGGGAGGCGGTGGAAGGGTGAGAGCATGTCGGCTGTTGACACCATCTAACGAAGGGGGGATTAGGAGTTTACAGAGGCAATAATATGATAGGTCAAAAAGAGGAGGCACTCCTCTACAGCACTTGGCTCTGTAATGAATGATTGACTGGAAAAGGAGAAGCTGCCACTCGCTGGCTGAGTGCTCATCTTGACGCCTGCCGCACCGCTCCACGGCTCCCCTTGATCACGTTTCACTGCTCCCTTCTCATCTAAGGCACCAGTCTGCAGGGAAAAGCTGCTTTTCCCTCTTATTTTATTCCCTAATTTACACATTTAAGACATTTTTGTTTGCTTATTTGCAATTCCATTTTTTTTTTTTTTTGTCAGTGAGCCTCTCTCTATCAGTCCTACTCCCAGCCCTGAAACCCACTCACACACACACACACACACACACACACACACACACACACACACACACACACACACACACACACACACACACACACACACACACACACACACACACACACACACACACACTCTCCCTCACTTACAACCTTCCCTTTCTCTTCTGTTTGCCTCGAGGCGGTGAACTAATTTCAGGTTCCATAATTGCGGTGTGTTGTACACCTGTCTGCTATTAATTCTCCCCTGTCTCTCATTCTGTCTCTTAATGAGATATTATTGTAATTATTCCCATTATGTTATTTTCTGTAATGAACTTGATTGATGTTGTTGTTCTGGAGCTATTTATTCTCTGTAATTAGTGTAAATGTGTTGGGAACTCAGACTGTGTGTTTATGGGTGAACTCGGCCCCTCATTCAGTCATCGGCTGACCCCGGAGTTCCCGCTAAGAGCAGAGTTTGTGTTGGATATGGAGAGGAGAGCCGAGCAGCCTGGTCACCACTGAATAGGGGCCCCGCTTGTAGCCATTTTAAGACCATTACAACAGTGAAAGGCTGCACAATGGCCAGCGCGGGGCTTTGTTTCAGCCTGTCACTTGCGCCCCTGTGAAAATCAAATAGCGCTTTGCCTTAAAAGAAAAGGTGAAAAAGGTTTTACCTACACTCCCAGTTTTTTAAGGAAAGTCCACTTGTGTTTTTTGAAAGGGCGCAAAGAAGTTTTCAGCAACTTGATTTTGAATGTTATTGTTGAGGAGGCAAACTACTGGAAGGAATGCTAAAGAAAACCTCGGCTGAATGAACAATGTTGAATTTTTTTTTTTTTCCTCTGGGGCTCTCAATCCAATTAGGAGTTTAATAAGGGTCATACATAGGGACTTCACGCTGCAGGTTGATTTCTTTTGGGCGCTGTTAGGGAGTCGGATGAGGCTAAAGTTGGGATAGGGCCTGACTGAAGGCTGGTCTCTTTAATGTTTAGCGAGGGGTCCAGTGCCCTGGTGAGTCATTGAAACTGTCCGGGGAGCACAGATGATTTTCCCGTTATTCTGAAGTTCCAGAGATAATCTGACACTGCGGGTAGAGTGGTTTCTTGCGTGGTAACAATTACTGGATCTCTCACATGCTCCACTGGTGTTGTCTCATTCGCCTTGAATGTTTCCAAAGAAAGTTCACTGATCAAATACTTTTTTCCAGTTGCCACTAGGGCCCAGGCCGTTATTTTCAGAATCCGATAATGATATATGGGCTGATATAAGTAGAGAAATTGGCAATGATTCCTAAGATTTTGTTAACAAACCCTTTATGATAAAGAAATGTAATTGAGGCTTGATATTTTACATTTTAACCACAAACTTTATTATAAATAACTATAAATAAAAAGAAGATGCAAATACAACAAAACATTTAACTTGAACTAAAATCTCTGACTTTTCTCCATTGATACCAATACTTCGTTTGGCTTTTTTGTATCTGCCACCTAAACTATCGGTCAGGTTCTACTTCCCACTATTTTATATCCCTTGTTTTTTTTGTATCTTACCTGGAAAAGCTGTAACACCTCTTGACAATTGCAATGTGAATAAAATGAAGAATGGGTTTTTAAAGGGGCCTTAGTTGATTTTAATCTCCCCCTATGAGAGGGAAAGTGAATAGCAGGTCTCTAGAAGTGAACACGTCCAGCCTTTGTGGATTTGCTCACATGCTGGGGAGCTTTGAGTGTCTGACAGCCGTTTAACTCCACACGACCTGGTTCTCAAGTGCCATCGTTTGGGTGCTCTTGAATCCTGTTAGGAGCCATAATTACAATTCATGCACTCTGTGTGCTACTTTGAAGAAGCATTGAGAGAGCAAAGAGGGATGTGGAGAGAGCTGGAGAGAACCCCAGCAATGCTGCTCCTCCACCAGTCTGCAAACTCTGTCAGAGGCTTTCAGTGAATGGCCTCAATACTATGGCCTGTGTTGTCATAAGCTACAACATAAAGTAGTTTTGTGTATACAGATCCTCAAAATGATGAAGAATTGGTTTATAGAACTGTGTAAAATATCGTTTACACGTGTACAAATAGGCGGGGACAAGTTTCTCATCTTGCAAAATGGAAATATACATTTTTTATATGACACATTTTATAAAATGGCCATTCTTTCAAGAGGACAAACAGCTTGTGAATTAAAGTGCGAGTGAAGTGAAGCACATTCAATGACTTTCAAAGGGATGGAGAAGAAAGGGTGAGCATAATGCCTAATAGGTGCTTTAGTAATTTCTGAGTTTTCATAGCTTAATCCGTTCTGAAAAGCTCAGGAGAAGAAAGGCTGCAAATGGCCCTCAGTATTAATTTGATGTGACTTCTGTACAATAAGGGCTGTGGATCCCAGAGGCCCATTTTCAAGCTTACCTTCTTTCATCATCCTCAGCCCTTGGAACTTTTGCCTAAATGTTTCATGAAACCAAGGCTGTAAGCCTCTTTGGTATTCTGTCTTTATAACGCCTGGTTTAAGACTATTATTACACCGTGTTCAAGGTAGAGGAGCACATACAAACAGTGGAGCTGCCTCTCCATTGTGGGAAACTTAAATTGATTTGGTACAATTGGGAGAGCACTTGTATTAAAACACACACATTCTATGGCTCATTTCCCCCCTTTCACTTTGGGGTTTTACAAATGCAAATGAGGGTCAGTTTCCCTCCTTCTTTTAACAAATAAGTATTCTTCCTGGTTTTCTAAGTATATCTACTTATTTTTAAATCAAATAATGTGTTCATTTATATTTATATTTATCGTGGATTTCAACAGATTGTTTCCTCAGAAAAACCTTTGGAAAAACAAACCACACACACACACACACACACACACACACACACACACACACACACACACACACACACACACACACACACACACAGGGTCCTTCTACTCTGATTTCATCTTGATATTTTCCTTTGATAAAAGTGACATTAAAATGAAATATTGCACTGTAGTTGTCAGCATGTGGAGACCTTCCTCAGTCTCCTATCTCCCATATGCCTGTGCAAAAAAACATTTCTGAACTATGGAACCTCTGTGAGATTCATTAGTCTGTATTTTTCTTTTCCAGCAGAGAGATAACGTGGGCAAAAGATTCAGTGTGTTCTCAAAATAATAAAAAAAGGAAAGTGCAGGCTGCATCTCACAGCTCCCTCTGCTGCTTTGTAGCACATTCCCCCTCCATTAAAGCAATAATGTCAGGGATGTAGATACATGTGCGAGTTTTTTAATGTCAAATAACAAAGAGCCTTCTTTCTTTCTTGTGTGTCTTTTGTCTTTTACACCGAAGAGGGGGAAACTGGCAAGGGACTCGCTGGGTGGGTCAGTGACCCTGGAGAAAACAGCTTGCATTAATATGGTCTAATCCAGTGTAATTAGTCAAATTACAGCACGCCAAGCAGCCTGTCAGGGGCTGTCGGCTTTGGCAGGCGCACAAGATGTCCTGAAGTCCCACCGGACAGCAGAGACCTCAAAAGCAGTGTAAAGCCACCCTATACTCCTTTCAGTGCATTTCCTTGGTCCCTTCCTTTTTTATTTTTTTGTCTTGACTGAACTGAGGAGAGCCCCCCCCCCTGGCTACCAAGCTGGCTTCCTGCCTGCCTGCTAAGGTGAATCAAAATGATATGATAGGATTCATAGCATGGGCCACGGAAAGTCAGAGTAATTATATCGGTGCTGCACGGCGCTTATACGTGATGTTATGAGAGAGAGTCGGATGCAAGCTAACTAGCTCCTCTAAGAACCATAGACGCGGTTAAGACACTTCCTCGTGTCGCAGGATTAGCATTGGTAAAAAGATTTAAACTATATAATTACATGAGGATAAAGTACAAATTATCTAGTGCACTCAACAGCCAGATTATCATCCCCTGCAAACCCGTTCAGCCCCAAGGGGTGAGCCTGGATCACAAAAGGCCCTCATTAGCATAAATTTACAAGTCCTCTCGTTCACAGAAGCCGATAAGAACCTGTTCCACCTTTGCAGTGGCCCTGAATGGCTTGTTGTGCTTTGGCAGTGACAGATAAGTCAGGGTAATTCCTCTTTATGCCTGGAAAAAAAATTATACTTCAGATTCTGGCTGCATCCCGAAGGTGTCACCCACGATAATCCTCAAAGAGCGTCCGGCAGAAAGGGGGCTGTGTGTTTTCCAGATGATATACCGCGAATGACAGGAAGAATTATATGAAGGAGGACAAATCTGTAACATATTATTAAGCAATTCCCGGTGAATAACGGGGATAAAAGGATAATGGATGAGGGTGTCGTTATTACCTTGGTGCTGAGGGAAGCGCCAAAGCAAAGGTGGAGAGACAAGATTAATTGAGGACGAGTGAGGCGCTCATTGCTCATCAGGCCCTCTCGTCTAAACACTCGCTCTCTCCGTCTCTCTCCTCCTCCGTCTCTGCACCTCTCCATCCTTGTCTCGTTCTCTCTTCTTCTTCTTCTCTGTCTTCCCTGAGCCTCCATCCCTCCCACACACCACCACCACCACCACCCAATAAAAAGAGTAGGATTTAAAACGATCAGCTTGGCACTCTCGGTGGCAGCCAGAGGAAGCTGGTACCCAGGCCAGGAAGATTTCAGTCATCTTAAGGCTGACAAGTCCTTGAAAAAGTCCCATTAGGAAAAGCTCTCTGAAAAGACCCCTTACCAAATGACTGCATTGCTTCTCTCAAGCTCCTTAGTGAAGGCCTCCTCAAGCTGTTTATCTGGATGATGTTCTCGCTAAGTGTTCATGTGGATGTGGCAGCGAGTGGGCCAGCTCTACAGCATGTTCATACTTATTTTAAAATATTTGCTGTTTACTTTTCTTTCTTTGTTTACCCGCTGTTTAAGTTTCCTTAAAGGTATGTGACAAAGTAATTTACCTCTCGCCCTCCTCTTCCAAACGTGAAAGAGAACCTGTGGCCGCCTTCAGTTGTCATCAGTCCAGTTTGTACTACTGTAAAAAACATGGCGGCCTCCGCAGAGAGGACCCACTCCCGATGTAAATAAAGTATTCAAATATAATGGGCCTGTTCTCGGTTAAAGAAAACAACAATTCAGATGAAACACACTAGTGTAAACCTCACTAGGATAATTTTATATTCATGTCTGAATAGTTGGAGGAAGCTTGGTACCTGAAGCCCACTGCAGGTTCTGCGTTCACACTCTTGGAAGGGGGACTGGGAGGTGAAGGATTTACAGTTGGTTCCAATATGAATCCTTGTTGCTAGATCCCGCTAAAGCCTTCACTCTGAACCTTTTGAAAGAAGTGTGAAATCTTTATGAAATCTATTAACGCAGAGATTAATAACAGTGACCCAAAGAGGACAAATAATCTGATCTCGAACTGTGGGTGTGTAGTTGATGAAATTTCAAAACATGGACATTTTAAATGATGTAATGCAAACCAGTTGGTCACTCACATCTCAACACATGCCAAACACAAACAAAGTCCACTGGAAAATCTGAACAGTGTATTTTAAAAGTTATATAATCATCCACAGGGCGATTTCAGTGATTTTATTTTGTTGTAACATTATTTTTATGCCAACTGTATTTCTGCTTTTCCCATTTAAAGGTTACTGCAGTAGCTGGGAGGGGTAAAGGTCTAAATAAATATAAGAAAATACAGAAAATCGGCTATTATAATTACTATTTCATAAGTAAACAGTATCAACACCAGTAAGGTCAGAGTGAGCAAACTTTATTTGGGATTGCATCTTTTATGCCTCTGCGAGCGTCTCTCGGCTTTTGTCAAACTTCGTGAAGGTCTCAGCGATTTCTTTGAGGTTTTAATATTTGAACACAGATAGATAATGTTTAAAGAGCCTTGACTATTTAAGAAAGAACGTGCACGGAAGACGGCTCCTCCCACCGCAGGGGTGGCAGACAGCGCTGCAGGGTCTGCTAATGTGCATGAAATACCATCCCTGACATAAATGTTATTGACAAACTTAGCCGGACGTTTGGGGCAGTGAAGTGCCAGCTTGTTTAATGCATATTCATCTCCTTTATCCCAGTGGTCTTGCCAGAGCAGCCGAGCTGTATCGTCTTGCCACACTCCAGCTACCAGCCAAATGTATAGTGACACTGATTATGCAAATCTGGATCTTGTTTTTCCCCCCCAATACCTGCATTAGGAGCTCGCTACTTTATTGAAGTTGAGATATGGGTTTCTCAGAGAGGAACCGAGCGGAATGCTCGACATAATCTGAGGGAATCTTTCAGAGTTTGTATTTTGTACACTTCATAACAGTTGTCACATTAAGGGGTGGGGGGGAATCAGATGAGAAACATGCTTTGAAGCTCGGGCATATGTTATATATCTTTGCAGGATGTAAAAGGGATTAAAGCTAAAATAAAGTGTGGATTTGAGCATGTCATGGTCATGCAAGTAAGATTTCAGTCCGCATGACTTAATCAAATTAAAGGTGCCAGCTGTAGTTTAATTTCCCAGTGGGTGGAGTGGGAAACCTGAGTCATTTGAAGAAAGAAGAATATAGGTGCAGCGTTTACTCCCACGTTTAACTTCAGGAGTTACCAAAATACAAAAAGTTGTATTTTTCCTATATGGCTACTCCTCCTACTAGTTTCCATCAATGCAGATACTTTTGGTTGAAGTTGTCGTTGAACATTTCTATTAACATTTAACAGGAATAGTTAAATTTCCCTCGTGGGTGACAATTACATAGTCTGTGTGGTTAACAGTGTGTTTTATAGATTAATCAAAGAGAAATGACATTTACCATCTCAGAGGTTGATATCTCAGCATCTATTCAAATATAACACTACATTCACATAAAGGCTAAGTGATGTAATTTGGGTGAAACACACCCTTCAAATTATGTAATATTAGTTATATAAAACATTCTATTACTCAGATTTTATTTATTTCATAACATGTTTGGATATAAACAATTTTTGTGACCCGGCCATGTTGTGTGTGACCGATGATGCTCTCACACTTAGCTGAGGGTCTCTCTCTCTCTCTGCTCTCGCTGTTTCCAGGCTTCGCGCTTTTTTTCTCCCTCCGACCGTTCAACCTCCTCCCAGATTTGGCCCATATTGCCTGGGGTCAGCCGTTGAATACAGTATACGAAGTGTGTGCTGATCCTCCAAATTGCCATGTGTGAAATTTATCCCTCTCGCTCCTGGGGGAGTAGTCATATCACTCAAAATGGAACTGCCTCTTGTATCCTCCCCTTATTCTTCCACCTCGCTGTTCTCTGCAGCCGCCTGGGACCATGCAGTTGTGAGGCTTTATAGTGGGAAGCCTATTAGACAAATCTGAGGAGAATGCAGCGGAGGTGCTGTGATACCAGGTTGTCACAGTGCTCCACAGTCTCATATAAATAAATCAGTCATGCTGGCTTGGAGGTCTCACATAATTATATTACTTTTATACCTATTTTTGTATAGATGCAGTGGAAGGGGGGGGGGGTTGTGTTGTTCCATATTGGAGGAAATTGCATCAGATTTTAGAGATTTCTCTGTTTTATTTATTAATTTATCTGTCATGGTGTCTCAGTCAATATAGGGTTAAAGCTATTTGGAAGTCAGAAATGATTAGAATCTATTTCCATGCATGAAGTGGCTCCCTATCGCTTTCAAGTGTGATGTGCTCCATTTGAGCATTTTCACATTATTATATTTGAGTTTCAGCCTAAACACTGGTGTCACCTGTGCCTCTCCTCATCTCATCTGTCACAATAATTTATTTTTTCTTCCGTTTTTCCGCCTGTGATGTTCTACAGGCAGAATGCAGCCTGGCCTCTGTCAAATCAGGGAGGGAAGAGGAGGCAAATAAAGGAAAAGAGAGGACAGAGACGTTAAATTGCATTATGGCTATTATGCTGGAGAGGTACATCTCCCCGCAGCTGGCGGAGCAGCGCATGCGCTCGCGACTCCTAATGAGCCAGCATGGAGGGGACCTGTGTGGAAACAAAAGGCTGCGCTTGTCGGCCATACCAGACCCCGTCCGCCCGCCCCCTCGCTGCTTCCCCCAGCCCTGAGCGTGACAGACCAAGAGCAGAGCGCCGGTCCCTTCCTGGTGGCGTGATTAGATTGGGGCCGAAGTCTCCAGCTGGCAGGCCTGTCTGTGACTGGAGGCGGCCGTCCCCAGCGCTTGTCACTGGCTGACACCTCTGACAGGCAGGGGACAGCTTCAGCAGACAGGTTCATTAAATGGCATTTTTTACAGCTGGGCCTCCAAAAAATGAGGGCTGGGCTTTGTCAAATCTCCAAGTCTACAGGGGCCCCTGCGTGTTGGTTTAGACCAAAGCTTTGTTGTTATGACAAATTTTTTGATCTGGGCCCGTTTGAAATCAGCTCTTTTTTCTCCTCTTTAGCCTCTCTTTTGTTGACAGCTAACCCCTTGGCCTGTACTTTGTCATGGCAGCAAAATGTTCACTTCTGCCCGGTAACAAGAAACAGCCAGTGCTAAAATATTATTATGATGACAATTGAATCAGAGATAACACGTTGCAGCCGTTTTTCACACATTTTCTCACAGCTTAAGAACCTGTGGTGTCGTGTTTGCTTTGACAACCGCAACTGAATCTTCAGAATGCAGGAGGAAAAATGTACACACCTTTAAATTACAACCAAGAATTGAAAAAGACGAATATAGACCATGCTTAAAATGGCCATATGCTAGATTTCCAAGTAACAATCTTCATTCAAATAACGGCCCACTGCAGCTTTGGTGGAGTAAGCTGTTGGCTTTGCATGGTGCTTATCTGTACAACTCGCCTCTCCACGTTGCACTCAGAAGACTACTTCCAGGACATCTGTCCCGCAGAGCAGGAGGCAGAGAAAAGCTGCCCTGCCTGCCAGTGAGCTGCTGCCGGCCCTCAGCAGTGCAGCTCCCTCCATCTCACCTCCCCTCCTCTGGATCCCCTCTCCAGTCAGCACGCTGCCTCCTCTGGGCCATGCTGTCTCTATGACAACTGTTTGAGTTGGGGGTTGCAGAGGTGTCAAGCCGGGGCATTACTGGGAGGAGAGCACAGCACCAGAGATGCTGCGCTGCACATCCAGCATCTCCACCTAATCCAATTTTAATTGAGCTCCAGAGATTTTGGATGTGGCACGGAGGTCGGGCATGAGCTATTCCAGGGAGAAATTAAGGCGGCCTGCCTCGCGCTGCACTCTTCCAGCCTGTCACTATTTTAAATGAGCATTAGCATCAGACCTAACCCAGCTGAACATCTCACTCTGCTTCCCTCCCTCCCTGCCCACTCCTATGTGTGATTATAACCTGGGGAGTTGATGAGGTTGCTCCCTGGTTCCTATCTGTTGGACAAAATTGTTCAGTAGGGGGAAGTGAGATGGGAGGAGGCGGAGGGGGGGGGGGTGAAGGTGTGTGAGGGGACCATTCTCACCTGTCAGAACAACTGTCGTAGTTTTCTGGGTGTTGACCTTCAGTCCCCGTGGTGCATACACTAATGATCCTGTGCTGCTCTTTCCTCTCTGTGGCATCATGGGTTTTATCAGATGTTTGTGTCACTGACCCGGGGGGGGGGTCATTTTTCAACCACTTGCCTTTGCTCTCCAGACCGACTGAAAACGTGTCAAACACTCAAGTAGAATCCGTGTAATGGGCCATAGGATGTATGGAGGTGCCTTTTCGGAGTGGCTATAAGGAAGGATTGAACTAGTGCTCGTTCAGTATTGATATTCTCTTTCCAATAAAACACATGGAATATAGTTAAGAGTTGATTTTAGTGGCCTGATGACGAGCTCTGAAGCCTCGTTGGGATAAATGAACTAGAGCAGTATCGTCCACAACCCAGAAGGTCGGTGGTTTGATCCCCGACACCTCCAGTCCGCATGCAGAATGCCAAGATACTGTACGCCCAATTACCCCAAAAATGCTGCCAACTGGACTTTGTAGCAGTAAAATCATATTAACCATTGGTCTGTGTTTTGCAAAATTTCACAGAGGTCAACTTTTACTTTCTGTGGTCAGTTTGGAAAACAGCAAAAGACGTAAAAGACTTTTAAATCCTAATCTAAAAACGTACCTGATTTCACATGTACAGCAAAACCAGTGGCGTTGTAGAATAAATTGTATACAGTAATCTGACAGGCTGGACAGAGGTCTCCTATATATACACATCACATGTCACCTGACACGACTGATGGTTTTTATACAGCTTTAATAACCGGAAGACACTCTTCTCTGTTCTCTCTGTCCTTCCAGGTCTTAGCGTACACTGAGGGCTTACATGGGAAGTGGATGTTCAGTGAGATCCGTGCCGTCTTCTCCAGACGTTACCTCCTCCAGAACACAGCAGTGGAGGTCTTCATGGCCAACAGAAGTAAGTGCCAATTATGTCTGTTGAAATCCAGTCTGGGTTTGTTTGGGTGCATTTTCTCCATCATTATGTATTTTCTCTCATTTTTCTTCACAGCATCAGTCATGTTCAACTTTCCTGACCAGGCCACGGTAAAGAAAGTGGTCTACAGTCTTCCTCGTGTGGGAGTGGGCACCAGCTATGGACTCCCACAAGCCAGGTGGGCCACATGCGGCACATGAAAATCAACATAACACGGTTATATATTTCCACTGTTGTAGCCCACTTCCTGTGGGCTGTGTGTTTGAGCATCTGTGCGGTGTGGCCTGCAGCAGAGTCAATTTGAAGTCCCACTGCTCCAGTCACTGAAGTGGATGTGCAATGACCCTGACTGAACTGACCTAATTCTCTGACAGGAGACTCTGTGCAGCCGGGCTGCAGCCAGGCCACTGGCCACAGAGAAAACCCCAGATTCCCTTCAGACTTGCATTGTGCTAACAGGCCTGTTTATACACTGCTACACAACAAGCATGTTTCCTAGGGTGGATTTAAAGCAACTGAACGCTGGCATTGTGCATCACATTTAACACACTCACAGACATCATCAGTTCCCTAAATATGTCGGATTCTTTTCATCCAGGCCCATGAATTCTTTTCCCTGTGGAAATGTAAAGAAATTGTAACGTTAAAGAAAGATTCCTGTTAAAGTCTGCGCAAAAATATAACGTGTTCTTTCTTGGAACATGTCCCATTCTTCCACCAACAGTCATGGGATTCTGTTCAATAGTTTTTGCTTAATCCTGCTGAAATACAAACAAACAAAGGGACAAGGGTGAAATATAACCTCAAATAACACTGACAGACTTTCCACCTTAATCTGCTCAAATTAAATTATATGCCACTGAAACCTAATGTATCAGATGCCACATTTTTTTCTCTTGCAGTTTGACATTTCATGCTCTTTGTCTTAAAATGTTAATTAGAAAAGTGATAAGCAGATAGAGCCGGTTATGACACCGACCTTCTGATTTGCTGTTTAAATGTTTCCTCCAGGCGCATCTCCCTGGCCACCCCTCGGCAGCTTTTCAAATCCTCCAACATGACCCAGCGCTGGCAGAGGAGAGAGATCTCCAACTTCGAGTACCTCACGTTCCTCAACACTACTGCGGGTAAACACTCCTGACGCTCTGCTCTGCTGTGGTTTCATGTTCGAGCTGCTGAAGGAATGGGAACTAATGTATTCTCTTTTTCACAGCCATCAGTTAAACAGATGGATTCTGATTTGTTTTCTTCCTTATCTGGGGGGGTGGGGGGGGGAGGATGTACAACTTAGTGAAAGTGTTAAGTTTTAATCTATTATCCATGTGAGGCTCTTCACCGCTGCAGCCTCTTTAGGTTTAGCTATCATGATCAATAAATGTGATGTGTCAGTGGCACCGGAAACAAACTATAAGTGGCCTCAGGTTTGTCACATTTGTTTAAGAATCCGTGCCTTCCCTGCGTGCTCTCGGACGAGTTCACTCCGCTGCGCGTGGAGTGTGTTGTTTGAAGCCAAGACTAGGCGCAGACGATTTTACCTGATGATTAGTGCCTGGCTTTGTGAGAGCGAATGTGTGTGTATTAGTGTGTGAGTGTGGAGCTGAGAAGTTCTGTTGTCGACTCTCTGATCTGAACTGCAACTAACGGCGGAGGCGAGAGCGACTGCACGCTGCTCTGCTCTGAGAGGTGTCATCCTCGCTGCATATTCATGCATATTTATATTTAGCTGGTGCTTGAGTTCGATACATTATTGTCAGCTAATTAGATGTAAGGCAGACAGAAAAACATGCTCGAAATTCATTAAAACTCTCCAGCAATGACCCGGGCTGACAGGGATGTCAGAATAGTGTGGGGCAGCAGACAGGCGGGGCATGAAGTGCTGGGAAGAGGTGTGAATGGGAGGGGGTCTGCTAATTAAACACTATTCCACCGCTATTAACATCCTGCCACCCCAGCTCAGGCCTCAGCACCAGTGAGTCTAACAAACATTCCCGACTCAACCTCCGTACTCGGTTTGCTGCCTCCTTTTCACTTTGTGGCATTAACCTGGATAATTATGCTCTGGAGCTTTCCCCCAGACCCTGGCTGCTCTGCAGAAGCCTTCCCATTGACTCGGCTGTCAGACGTTATCACTTGCTCAGCTGGATTTAGACTCTCTAATGCCGGAGTGCTGCAGAGACGCACCTGCTGGATCGGGTCAACTTAATAATAGTTTCATTATGAATTATAAGTTCATTATATTCTATACTAATGCATAAGCTTTTGTTTGGATAAGATCAGATAAGATGTACTTGTATCGATCCTCCGTAGAGGAAATTCCCAAATGGCACAGCAGCACAAGAAATACAATAAGGTCGAAATTATTCTATATATACAAATGTTCAAATTGTGCAATATAGAGATAGGGATTAAAGTCGTTATTGAACAAGTTATCTATTCTTCGTAGTATACAGTGTACAAAAAGTGCAGTCTAATGGCTGTGAGGTACATGGCTGGATCAGTTTGTGGCTGAAGCTGAGCCTCAGTTAGGCAGAGAGGGAAAGAGAGGTGTTGTTCATGACGGTAAAACAGCTTCTATTAGTCTGACGTTTTTCATCACCCCCTCTTGAGACTGCTTGATTTAAGTGAGAATGTCATCTTAAAGGAATCTGGGTTTGCAAAAGCTGATCTAAGATAGTCTCAGTTTTCTGCTTCATAAATATAATTTAATTACAAAAAAGTAATGTTATTTATGTAAACGTGAGTTTCCTGCACTGGTCCCACTGGTTTAGGAGGACTTGTTAAATACAAGTACAAGTTCTGGGGCAAAATGTAATACTTTTTTTTATTGTATTTTTAAAGTATGCAATACGAATGTGGTCAGATCTTAAATTAGTTTCACTGTCTCTTATATGGTTTCATTTTTCTTTGTCAATAAAATAAAAAAAATGTTGCCCTTTTACTTTCTGTTTACTTGGAGCCTATAAAGGTTCTTTTTTTAAGCTTGATTTATTACCAGCAGTAAAAATTCCAGCAAAGCCATCTATAGCAGTCATCTCTATCCCGGGCCCGGATTACAACTGGCCACCACCTGACCTCACAGCTGGATCAGTGTCATCTTCAAAAAGCAAGTCTCGTTCATTAATGACAAGACGGTACACGATCCTGGCTTTTTCCCGTGGACTTCCTGTGACACGTTTTGCCATCTGAAAACCATATTCCTGCTGCCAGAGCTTTGAGGAAATTCACATCTGGCCAATCAGTGGATCAGACTCCCAGTGACATTTTAGGCATTTGGAGCCCTGAGAAGAATCTTTTTTTTTTCTTTCTCTGTAATTACATCCACTCCTCACGATTTGGAGACACGCATTTTCTCTACAAACTTAAAGACACCCTCCTCGGGCCTCTGGTTACTCCCACAGGCTGTTGATGAAGTACACTCATCAGGCGAAATATAAAATTCTCACATAGCAAAGAGAACTTTCTATTAAGTGTGCGTGTTCCCCTGGCCGACTCCGTTTGAGACAGGAAGTGCGTCTGATTGAGGTCTCAGCGATTGGGGGCTTGTTGGAATGTTGCATGCTGATCCCGCAGAGTAACTGAAGCCTCCAGTGTACCCTGCCCCGCTTTTCAACCCCTCTGCTTCCTCCCAAGCCTTCATCACTCACAGATTTCTGTCTGCTCTGTGTGTCTAGGGAGGACGTACAATGACCTGAACCAGTACCCGGTCTTTCCCTGGGTCCTCACCAACTACGACTCCGAGGAGCTGGACCTGACATTGCCAGGGAACTTCAGAGATCTCTCAAAGGTAAACGAGGCCTCACGGCGACGCACCTCTGTACGACAGAGAGACGGGAGGGGGGGGTGAGTGGCGGCCGCTTGCTCTGATGGCAGGGAATTTCCTTATTAAGAGTCAGACTGTAAAACAACATCATATTTAATGGCAGAGGCACCGTGTGCACAGTCTGAACTCTGAGGTGGAATAAAGAAAGCAGAAAATACAGTTTTAAGAACTTGAAATACACGTCGATAAATTTGCCCAATGTGTTGTCTCATCACATATTGATACTGAATAATGTAAGTTGAATAATTCAGACAACAGAAGACTTTTTGACCTATAAACATCAGTAGAGGAGCTCGGCTGAGGCCCAACAGTCCCTTTATGAAACAGCACTTGATTGAACTAGGTCCCGATTTTAATTTGCATCTGAAGCAAATTGCACACACACTTTTTTTCATCAAGATCAATGAATTATATTTAGAGAAATCAATAAATATATTGAAAAACATAACCTCCTTGGTCTCAATATCACAATCTGATGACTACTCTAAGTAATTAAGTAAATAAAGTAAATAAGTATAGTAATCTAGCTTTTTTTTTTACATGGCTTTCAAATTAATTCTCTCTTGGTTCAAATGAGTTTCTGCTGTGATTCGACTTTTTAGTTTCAAGGTTTTTCGGAGTGATGACAGTGAGTCGTGTGCGCGGCGTTGCAGTGAAAGTTGTTCTGAGTGTGGCAGGTCAGAAAGCCTTCAAGCTGCGCCGCGGAGAGAGTCCTGCTAACGCTGCCAAATCACCGGAGCGCCGACACAATGACACTAATGCCCCACAACCCTGGGAGATAAAGTTCAGTGTCGTGTTTGCTCTGTCTTTGACAGAAGGGGAGAAGGCAGCAGATCACTCTACCACAAACTGTGACCTGGTTTGCTGGTTTACCAACCCCCTTCTCTCTCTCTCTCTCTCTCTCTCTCTCTCTCTCTCTCTCTCTCTCTCTCTCTCTCTCTCTCTCTCCTTCTTGCACATGCACACTGCAGCTCACTGACCTGAAAACAGTTGCATTCCTGTCTGAGCTCTTTCTCTTGCTCACTTTATCACTCCCTCATTCCTCTTTGTTTCCCTCGGAGCAGACGTTCTGACTAAGAGCCTCACTTTGTCGTCTCAGTTCTCAACAGTTTGAATCAATTTTCAACTTTCCG
This sequence comes from Verasper variegatus, assembly GCA_026259375.1. Taxonomy (NCBI): domain Eukaryota; kingdom Metazoa; phylum Chordata; class Actinopteri; order Pleuronectiformes; family Pleuronectidae; genus Verasper; species Verasper variegatus. The sequence continues at coordinate 20,474,320 of CM048047.1, forward strand.
AGGCATGTGTGTGTGCATGGTGTGTTTTGTAGCGGGGGAGAGTGGAGAAACTTTGAAGTTGAAACACTCAGGAAATCCTAAGCGAGGAACATAAAGGGCTGTGAACTTGAAAAATGAGCTTCTACTGCGCTGAAACACTTCTTCACATTTCTGTAGAGCCCAGGACATTTTTGAAAAAAAACCGGCTCAGTTGCATGTGACTCGCCGCCATCATTTCTGTTTCTGTCTTTGGCAGCTCCAGCCTGTTGGGTATCCAGGTGGGCTGAGAGGGCCAGTGTGTGTGTGTGTGTGTGTGTGTGTGTGTGTGTGTGTGTGTGTGTGTGTGTGTGTGTGTGTGTGTGTGTGTGTGTGTGTGTGTGTGTGTGTGTGTGTTCGGGGGGGGAGCGGCGATCAGGGCTGAGCCATGTGCAGCCCCTCTGCCCTGGGGAGACAGTTATGTATTGTAATGTATTCCAGTGACATCCTCCCATGCTGTTTACAGGGCTGAGCTGCCTTCATTAGCATGAGTTCACAGCCCGTGTCTCCTGACAGTTGTCCTTGGAACCCCAGGGCTCTTACCTCCAAAAGTTCACAGCCAGCGTAGCAGGTAGGGACAGCGTCCCCCCCCCCACCATACGTCTCCTCTGTGCTTGGTCTGCCCTTTTGTTCAATTACGGTTCAGAGGTAGAAGCACCCGGGACTCGCTCGTCATATATTACGGCTGTGTTTGTGTCCCCGAGGTGTGTGTCCAGCGAGGGTGGCTGTGCACCACGCAGGCTGTGTGTGTGGGGACTGGGGCTGGGTATCATTATTCATCAGAAGAATCCAAACTGTGCTGTCCGACACAGTTTTACAAGAACTTTTAGATTTGAAAAATAAATTATGGTTTAAACGACTTTATGATTGAAGTGGATTTTAAACCTAAACAAACTCTAGTGCCGGTTATTCCAGAGTTATAGGGTTAGACTACAGACATATTTAGTTTATTCTTAAACTCTGTAAACCCTATACGTGGGTTGTAAGTGTGCTATAACTTTCTATAAGTGTGTGCAATTCAATAGAAGGGGATTATTGGGCCTTGGTGGAGGTACGTGCTCTATGAGTGACATTCTGGTTTGTTGGTTGGTTTACTTGTCAGCAGTATTATGCAAAAACGAAATATATTTCCTCAAAATTCGGCGGAAGGATGGGACATGGGCCGAGAAAGAACCCATTCCATTTTGGGGTGGATCCAGGATTGTGAGATTTCTATTTAGGGGGCTGATATCTCTTATTGATTTGAATATAAGAGGAGTGTTTGGCCTTGCATGGCGTAGGTTTGCGCTCCACTCGTTACCCCATGAATTTCCTTCATTCATAATTGGAATTTGTTTTTGTACCTGGTTGAATATCTTATCCGCTCGTGTTAAATTATCTGTCACTCCAGAGCTCAGTGAGCTACAGCATTAAGAAAATAAACCATCAACCCTCTTTGATCAATACACTGGATAAAACTAAATCATAGATTATAAACCGAAGCATCACTAACACCTAATTACTGCTTCCAATAATTATTCTCAAATTATCCTGCAGCGTGTATTGCACAACTTGAGAGGCTTTTCTTTCCCACAGATCAGAGACATGCCTGAGACCTGTTTGGCAGTTACAGGTGACGGACAGCATTGTTTAAAAAATGCTGGAGCTCGTACTGAACTGCCAAATAACATCCTCCCAAACCTACTGCACTTACGCACCTACAATTACCTGCTGGTTGGCCATTCAGTGAGCTGTGAACGGTGCTACTGAACACGGCAGCCCTCCGCCTCGGGGGCCAGCGCTCTGCATATTTGGGTGTCAGATACATTCATGCAGTGAAGTGTTTCATTAGATTCTAATGATTATTTCCCTGATTGAGTGACAAGCGGGCGATAGATCTGGGGAAGCTAATCTTCCTCATAGCTGTTTAATTAGGTGACGAAAATTCATATAGTTGGATAAAAACGTGATGGAAGCAGATGTGGTTTTAAGATTTAGATTCCTCGTCCTCTGACTAACACTTATGAGATGTTTCCCGTGTTAAATGTAATTTCATGAGACAAGTGACATGTATTAGTCAACACATGTTACATTATTTAAAAAGACTAAAATAATGCCAATGATTGGAATTTACCTTTGTAAAAAGATTCTGAATGAGCCGTGCTGAGATCTAGAAAAGTCTTTTCAAACGTTTCCCTCTCAAAGCTTCTGCTGTGACAGTCTCTGAAAGCCGATCACGTCTGAGAGATGCTTTCTGAGTAACGCAGACAAACTGGGCTGCTCCAAAGAACCACTCTGCACTTTTCTGTTCCATAATGGATCCTTCCTCAGCCTCACGTCCGCTCCAGTCAGGCTGCTTGGGAGCACTTCTGCTTCATCCTGAGTTGGAGCAACTTGATTGCATTAGACCAGAGCTGCACACCGCCCGGCCTGTGACGAGGCAAGCAAGAAACGACTCAGACGCTCCCTGACAGTGCACCGTAGCAACATACTGTAATGTAATTTCTTTTGAGATGTACTATGCAATATGCATCTCATCGGGAGGTAGCTTAGATATAACTTAGAATGGACGCACTCTCTTCACACTCAAACAGCATCAGCTGCATTCTTCTCCCTGCATCTGCGGAGCGCAACAGCAGAAATGATCCTGATTGAATCTGAAGCCAAATCTGAGTTTGATCACACTTTGTTTAGTTGCGTTGATGTGTTTCACTGGGTCAGGTGTTACGAGAGAAATGAACTGGGATAGGAGCCAGTGTGGAGCTGTCGGGACCAGTTGTGTTCATCGTCTCGTATCTGTGATCATTATGATATGCAGTCGGAAAAGGGACGAGGTGATTATTCCCTGTGGAATAAAGGTAAACAAAGCCTGATGTGGGGCTCATCAACACACAGTGCTTATGACACGATTAAAGACACTTGAGCTCTTCTGAAACGATCGTGATATCTTATCATAACGGGGGTTTTATTTCTAAATAAGCAGCTAAGCAATCATACATTCTCCTCATAGTTTTGGCTGTCCCTGTGTTTTTCTGTGGCCTCAAACCTTAAAAAGTAGCTTTTCACTTTATCTCACATGAAAGTGTGGGAGCAAGATTTAGCCAAGTTTCGATGCTCTTGTCGCTGAGAGAGTCTCTATTTGGTTTGTTTTAACATGGTTTTGTTTATCGGTCTGTTTTTACAGAACTGGATATGAGATTTGTATTAAAAAGGAGAATCCCAGTCATTTGGTTTACGACACAGCCTGTATGTAAAGGTGGACGACATGACAGTTCCCCAAATGTGAAGCCAAAGCATCACAATTGCCCCCTGGTGGCTGGCTGCAGTACACGTCATTAATCCTGCCTCCTCTATGTTACTAGATGGGACATGGGCCAAACTACACGTCAAAGTACACGTTAAACACGTCTTAAAGACACTTTCTGTCACTTTAGGTATCGCACTAATTTTTCTGGTAAATTTGGTTTTATTTAGTCATTTGTTGATATTAAACTGGGTGAAATGTCAAGATTGACCGTTGAGACTAAGTTGGTCGAGGGCGTATCGGTGAGACCTTGCAACCGTAGCTCCAAACCCCCCCCCCCCCAACACGACCTTGGAGAAGCGTTGTCCATCTTTATATATAATCTATGATTCAGAGCCTCACCTTTATAAACAGAAAGATGACCACATCTTTAATTTTTACATTCTAGTGTCATTTATTCATGTTTTTCATACATGTAAACTTCTTTAGTTTCACATTGTATTTGCTTTCTTGTGTACGAATGCATCTGTACTCATCACCTGAGAAAAAGCCATTTGATCATTTGTCAGCTGTACTTCATATTTACCGTTATTTCATTGTGCGTTTCAGTGAGTTATTTGCTGTGTAACAATCTCAAATTCAGCTGTGTTAAAAAAATAAAAATCTGCTCACTGCAAATTTCCTTCAAGACGACAGCACACTGTGACAAAGAATAACTGAAGAATAATGATGTGGGTGAACCGATACAGGTTTTCCTGTGCAGTGAGTATAATTGTCCTGCCTCACCAACCACACACGCTTTCTCGAGGACAAAGTGAAATCCTTCTTACTTCTACAGTGAAATACAAGTTCCATAGAAAACGCCTTTTTATATTTACAGTACGCTCACACAGCTGAGCGACTTGGGAACACTTTAGCCTCATTTATGTAGAACCAAATAAAAGGAAATAACTTGTCAGTAAACATGTCTTGAATCCCGTCCCTGTAACCCAGTGATTCATTCAAGACGTGATTGTGGTTAGTTTAGTCTCAGGAAAAGGCAGAGTCGTTTGCAGGGTTACAGAGGCTTGATTATACTGAATTTAAAGCGTATATTATCCCTTTAAGAACAATTATAGTTTTCATATCCCTCACTGTTGCCTTTAGTAACATGACTCACTTTGTCTTTCAGCTTCTGCTGGTACAGTTGATATTGATATAGGCAAGAAAAACACTTAAAATAAAATCTTTCCAATTAGCCATTTTGTAAGTTTCGGTGACATTAAATGTGAATTGTTTACTTATCCCTCTCTAACGCTCAGTAGTGTTACCTGTAGCTGTCTTTTCCGTATCTGTCGCATGCAATGCCTGCAGCTTTTATAGCTCTCTAACCTGCCTCAGTCGTACTTGCAGCGTTTTTTACGGAGTGTGAGACATCTCGTGGCCTGCACCCCGATCCAGCTGGGCCCGAGACGTCACATGCAAGGCTATTATCACGTCATAAATCTGCACAGGCCTCAATAAACTTCTCTTTCAGTCTATTCAATTGTGCTAACACTGATGTGGACTGCCATTAAATTTTAGGGAAGAACGAAAAACTAGCCCCATTAAATTTTGACATAAAGCTTTAGGGCATGTGCACGGTGCCACACATGGATATGACCTTAATCGTCAAGAGAGCGTGTGTTGAATACAAACTGCAACCAGCCAAAAGAATAACTGTGTAGTTTTTAATAATGTTTGAATGGCTTTGTTGCTTCCATTTTGAATTGAGGGCTTTAATTTAATTTCTTCTGATCTGTGAGCTGCAGCTCTCAGGTAGAAAAGCTGCCACTGATTACATTACCAGTCTCCCTTCCCCCTCTGAAACCGATTCAGTCGCGCTGACTATATTGATATTGACTGCCAATATGCCTCCGAGGCTGTTATATTGGACGGGGTGATTGAAAAGGCAGAGAAGGCAATTTATTCACCACTAAACGTATGTTTAATGGGAGTAATTTTGTTGCCTTAAGAACACATGGAAATGAAACAGCCGCCAAAGGGCAAAAGCCCAGTGATGGTGTCAGAGCAACGCTGCGGCTGAATAATGAACCACCAAGGTTTGGCCTAACTAAGAAATAATTGGATGCTTGTCATATAAATATAGCAATGATGTGATTCTCTTTCTGTTTATATCTTCGCGATAATTAGGCAGCAGAAATGCAGAGCAACAAATATTAAGTTTTATACGATTTCTGACAATTTCAGGCTTGAGCTCATCTCCGAGTTGGCATTTTGGAGATTTTTCAAGTTAAAGGTTAGTTTTTAGGTTTTTGGAAACTGTTTTCCCTCCTCTCTTTATTTTAATAAAAATGGAAATGTGGCAAAGGTTTAGCCTGTATTTCATGTTACTGTTGTGAGGCACTTTTGTAACACACACACACACATGTTGATTCAGTTCTCCTCATTGATCATTTGAAGACCGTGGCGTCACATTATAACTGTAGATTGCTCTATATTCTGTAGGTCCTGGTTACCCCCATAAAGAGGAACCAGTAACAGAATGGCACAGATGGGAGTAGCAGGGCTAAGTAAAGTTTGGCTTGGTGGGTGCGCTGGGTGTAAATCGGGTCAACCGGGGTTAATCCACGTGGATTACCCCCAACATTTAGCAGGAGACACTCAGATCTCCTCCTTCCATATCCTCAGTGCTCCTTCCTGCTCACCCCTGCTGACGTATCCCTGTAAATTTCAGACAGGAGACGGCGCAGCAGGAACTTTTTAGGGGTCGAGAGAATAATGGGGTCTGACAGTCAAATCCCAGAGTAAAGCTCCTTGTCTGCCCTGAACTCTCCCCCAGCCACTCTGCTGGCCTCTCAGCATGAAGCCTAATGGGGAAAGTTTATCTCTGTTAGAATGCTCAGTTATGCTTTACTAGACCTTGTGCTAACACGAGGAATGGAAACTTACACCACGCACCCAACTACAGATTACTTCATAGAAGTACTTCACTGTTGTACAGTTTTAAATACATTTCTCTGCCAAATGAGTTTGAACGATCACATCACCTGCTACATGGCACGAGATGAAAACTGTGTCTGGTAAGAAAAAGAAAAAAGATCATTGAATTACTGTGGGTCACACCAAATATACATTTTCTATTTGTGCACTGTATTATTATATTTTATGTTTATTTAAAGGGGAAATGCACATGAACGAACATGCATAGTAAAGTCCAACATGTAAATGTGCCAGATGTATCCATGCATGCTCGTTTTCATCTGCAGTCCCTGCAGGTTGGTTGCATTGGTAAAAATAATACACATACACAGACACTTAGCACGAATAACTTGCGTCTATGGTCACTTTGATTGTACACTGTATGTGTTGAGAATGATAGTTATCAATACATATTTTTAGTCATTACTCAGACTCATATGCTTTCTCTTTTAGCTTTGTTACTATGTTATAAGTTGAATGAATGTTTTATGAAGAGTTGTAACATTCAGCCAAAAGGTGAATGTCAGAAACTGTTTTGTAGGTAAATGGTGATAAATTATAAAGTTTCCCAGTTTACAGTAAAAATCATCAGACTCAGTTGTGTATACAGTAAACTGGTCACACTCACTGCTCTGTATTCTGTCAAGCTCGCAGAATTAGTTAAAACATCAAAATGGCAGAACCATGTGTGCGTATCAGTTTTCCTTGGCTTCACAAAGTATATGACTTTACAAAAGCATACAAGAGGAAACTTGTGTAATTTCTTTGGGGTTGATTTGAGAGGAAATGTGTATTTTACTTGCGCAGGCGAATAATAACAAATTACTTCACTGCAGGAACTGAATCTTTTATTTCTTTATTTTCTTTCCAGCCTGTTGGCGCTCTGAATCCGAAGCGTGCGGCGTTCTACGCCGAACGCTACGAGACGTGGGAAGACGACCAGACACCACCTTGTCATTACAACTCCCACTACTCCACCGCTGCCACCGCCCTGCACTGGCTTGTCAGAATAGTGAGTAAAATCTCTCCTTCAGCCTCCATTACTGTGCCGTGTTCAAAATCCCCGAGTTAGTCAAGCATCTGAATAGAAATGAAGTCGAGTCCACATCCTCAGACGGATTTTATTCATTTTTGCCTCTGCATTAGTTGATTGTCACTTGTCAGACTTGATGATGTTGTTACTTTGAGGTCTGTCGGCTTCTGCGCAGGAAGCGGCTCGACGTCTCAATTTGATTGGACCCGAGTTAGACCAATGGTGCTCAGAAAACACATTTCACAGGCCAGTAAGCCGGCATATGTGAACCAAATAAAGAGTGGCTGGGTAATGATTTACAGAGGCTGCTGTGACAGGTTTATGTGTTTCAGGCAACCCAGTGAGCGCTGGAGATGTGTCCATCAAGGTTACTGAGCACTGTCCTCATTTACTCTGCAAGAGAGGGAGGGAGCCACGCGTACTTCCAATCTATTCTCCGCAAAATAAGCCCTTATAACCTCCACGGCATCTTTGAGTTGGTATTCATCTGATTTTGACGTCAGCTTATTAATTTGAAAGAACTTTACCGGGGAGTTACTGTATTCCTCCTCCTCCCCCGTCATTAGTAGAAAGGGGCTGATGAACTGAGGGACCTCCCTTGACAGCAGTTAGATTGCCCTCTGTGGGTTTGTTCGCACAATCCCTTTCTTCCTCTGGTGAGTGATTCATCCGCACCAATCGGTCGCCATCCCGGGCTGAGAAAACCCCAAAATTCGAGCCAATTATCATTATGGTTTACTGTACTCAGGAAGAGCGCTAATTAATTCTCCCTCAGGCTTAGATACAGTGAGTGACTGATCTCTACTGAGAGTCTGCTGCACAAAAGAATACCAATAAAATAACAATGATTATTCCGACTATTCACATGAGCGAAGTGTGTAATCCTGTCGGGTCAGAACAACACCGAGATTTTCATTATGTTGATTATGATTACTTCAATCAAAAAGGGGCGGAGAACACGACATTTAGGACTTTAAATTTCGGGTGGAGACGATTTGTGACGTGTCATTCTGTTTCTCTGCAGGAGCCCTTCACCACATTTTTCCTCAGTGTCAATAACAACAAGTTCGACCACCCTGACCGCACCTTTTCAGCCATTACCCGCTCCTGGAGGAACTGTCAGAGGGACACCTCCGACGTGAAGGTGAGACTCACAAGGAAAGCAAAGCAAAGTCCACGGGAACCACAAATCTAGATCTGAAGACCCGAAGATGTGTTATATTATATTATATTTGTTTCTTTGCCAGTTACTTTCTTCAGGCTGTTGTTGTGGACTTGTGTGTGTTGGATGATGAATAATCTACTATATTATCTGTCAGAAATATTGCGACTATGCACCATGGTATAATTGGGAGTATAACTGCACCAAGCCCCTCCTCATCCAATGTAGCTCAACAGGACTGCAAAAATATATACCATTAATTATAAATGCCTCATGCAAACAGCAAATCACACAGAGCCACGGTGCACTGGAAATACCCCAAGCACTTAGAAATGCACACTTGATTTATCTCGCACCGAAAACAAACTATTCCAGAGACTGATTTTGCATCTGTGCATGGAAACACTCATGAGTCTGAACAAAGGCAGCAGCGTCTGAGAGAAAGACAAAGCCTCCCCTCTGCAGATCCACGACGCAGTCACCGAAAACGCTGAACCCTGCTGATTCGCCTCCATTTTGCCCACTGCATAACACGCAGCAGGAATACACACTGACCTCAAAGTGTCACACATTTCTAACACACCCCGCACTGGGTAGTGTTGCCCCAGGCAATTAATAAAGCATTAATGACAAAAGCTATTTAAAATTTAGTCTTTTATGTAGGGACAGGGCTTTTACTTGCCAGGATCTTGGGGGGGGGGAGCAGCCAACAATCCATGTGAGACAGAGGCAGAAAGCTGCAAGCCAGCAAAGAGCTGAATAGTCAAACGCCACCCTGTTAACAAATACAGCCTACTTTCAACTACTTGTATGTCTGCATGCATTTGTTTTTACACACAAAGGATGGCTACCGATCTATTAGGAGAGGCGCTGTGCTGTGGAGGACAATGGTGGATTACTAGCTGTACTTCATAATGTATTAGAAGCAGGGAAATAGCATGCAAGCACTTGTTTGGTTTACTCACGGTGCAAACTGGTAAATTATGAAGCAGTGCTGTTACAATAAGTACATACGTTACATGAGTATGGCTTGTTATAATCTCTTTTATATCTCCTATTATATTATTGCCGAATATAATACTTTCAAAAATAGAATAAATAAGGTGCCTATAAATAAAGACAAACTCCAATCACCATGCACAGCCACCATGTAGTGACTGGGGTGAAGGTCAGCTACGGCCCAGTACACCGTGCACGCCATCGGGACTCTGATTAAAAGGCAGCTTGTTTTTACCAGGGTCTCTCCTTCATTAACCCTGGACTTCTCCAGCAGTAATGACGACAAGAACGAGGGCGGCTTGACCCCTAATGGGGATGACCTCCTAAAAGAGCAAGTCAAATGGAAACAACCCCGCGCCGACCAAGCTTCACCTCCTCGACCACCCCATTATAAATGTGCATCCATATACCGCTCATCCACTTCGTGGTGCAGGCACAGTTATGTTAAGCTGGCACAGCCACCTGATGGGCAAAGAGAAGCAGGCTTTATTTTTAAAATGCACCGGGCACACGTGCATGCACACGTACTGTCCCACACACACACACACACACACACACACACACAAACTGCCACCGTGCTGTCTGAAGGAGTCCAGCAGCACTACGCCGGTGACAGATTCTGACGAACATGTCATTAAGGTGACACAGTGTAAAGCGACGGAGGCTTGTGTGATTGACTTGTTAGCCCATTACGATGCTGTTGCAGAATTAATGGCTGCCAGGGGAGGGTGGCTTGAAAACGGGGCTGGCAGGTTTAACGGCTTGGCGGTGAGTTACGGCAGGAAGTGTACAAACGAAGAGAGGAGGGAAAGTGTGGTTTTATGTGCGTGTGTGAGAGGCAGAGAGAGACAAGGAAACGGGGAGGAATGGCTGCTGCACTCCCTGTCGTGTGCGAAGGGTGAAATGTGACCAACAGCAGAGCAGCAGTGTTACGGGCCTGCACCATGTCATGCTAACTCGCACTCTCAAACCGCCAAGATTTCCCGGGGGCCTAAAAGCCTTGCACGTTATGTATCCCATAGGCAATAAAAAACTCCATTCCACCGTTGAATCTGACAAACACCGCATTCATAAAACAAGGAGTTAATAAACTGTCCTGCACCCTCCTTTATAATCTCGGTCTAAGAGACAGACGTCAACTTGTCTCGTGTGGATGTTTTCTAATGAGCGAAGGTCCAACATTCCTGGTGTGCACATGCCTCATTGTGCAGAGGCTTCTCTCACTCGTCCTTCCTGAGCTAAATGATCAGGAGGATAATGGATCAGAGCGGAGACCTGAAAATCACAGGAAATATACATTATTACTGTGGCCAATACCTTTTCTGAATAAAATAGCACATTACTTATCTGTAGCACGCTATAGTTTAGGGATTGATTGACTTTAGGAGGTCGCCATTTAATTTCCGTGCCCACATGAAAGTTAAACTGGCATTTAAATCTTTTTTTGAGATAGGTCAGAATTAAATATCATCTCCTATGTTGTTGCTTTCAAGGATCTAAATTTTAGAGTCACCTGTCCAAGTTGTATTTTCTGGAAAACAAATGCAGAAACATGTTGTGGGACATTTTATTACAGTCTTAAAGTGTAAACTCCAGTCATAAAAATGTACGTAGAATTAGAAACGGTTGCCTGGAAGAGGAGAAGACTTATACTAGACTCTAATATGCTTTATAAAATGGCCTCCGGTATACATGCTGTGTAACTAAAGGGTTAAAAATCACACTCAAATCCTCTAGAAATAGTGTCAATATTTCCTCTCTTCTTCAGTGTATGAAATCACACCAGGGGTTTCATGTGGTGAGGCTCCCTCACCGAACCCACTTCCCCTCCACTGTGAGGTCCTGACCCCATCACGAGAGCCCAGAGACCAGCGAGAAAAAGCCCAACTCAGTCCCACTTTCATATAACAAACCTAACACCTCTGCCTGGAATAACTGGAGTAGCACCTCTCGCCGCCTCCTCGTGGCCTGGCTTGGTTTGTTTGTGTTACCTTCCCCCTTGAATTCTCACTTCATCTCAGTGGGACCCCAGAACTGTTTTGTCTCTGTTTTTTGTGGCATGAGACATTCATTGCACTTGGCCGAGTTGTTTGGCGATTTACGGGTAAAAACTGTGAAATTAAAGCATCTCTCGTCCTCTGAAACGCAGGAACTGATCCCTGAGTTCTACTACCTCCCGGAGATGTTTGTCAACAGCAACGGCTACCACCTGGGAATGAGGGAGGACAGGAGCCTGGTCTGTGACGTGGACTTGCCAGCCTGGGCCAAGAAGCCTGAAGACCTTGTTAGGATAAACAGGATGGTGAGGGTCAGACATGGGTCCAACATCAAATCTCATTGTGTGATAATTGTCCCCCCCCCCCATCAAGAACCTATATATAGGATTTTACCTCAACAAAAAAATAACTCTCATATAAGAAAGCCCTGATTATCTATTTCGGGACATTAAAACTAATTTTTGATCATTTTCTGCTGCTTGTCTCTTTAAAACACATTTTATCCAGATAATAATTCAATAACAGCAAAACTCCAACTTAAACTATCAGGATAAATTGCTGCTTCAGTAGATATTCTTCATGTGCTACTCTGCAAAGCGGCATGGTGATACAGTGGTTAGTACTATCCCCTCACAGCAAGAAGGTTAAGATCAGATAAAACCTTATTGATCCACACACCAGGGAAATTCAGCTGTGTTGCTTGACTGGGGCTTATCTGTGGTAAGTTCACATGTTTTCCATGTTTTCTCCGGGTGCTCCGACTTCCTCACACATTTCAAACACATGGAGATTGAGGCTACGTTAACTGGAGACTCTAAATTGTCCATAAGTGTTAATTTGTCTCTGTACCCTGGCCTTAACACTGGCGACCTGTTCAGGGTGTACCGGTGTCAGCTGGGATCGACTCCAGCTCCCCCCACGGCCCTCAAAGAACAAGTGGTATAGATAATGGATGTAGGGATGGATGGACTCATGTCATGTTACTTATGGACCGTATATACTAACCTGACTATCCACTAGAGGGGATGATACAGTAAATACAGTGTGATCTACCTTTTCATTTCATTCTTTACTTTTCTACTTCCCCTCACAAACATGTGACTCAATCTACTTCTCCTCTTGCTTCTAACCTCCCCATGTCTCCTTGTCTTATTCATGATCCTTCTCATAAAGTGCAACTGCTCAATACCAACACTGTACCTCTGACCGTGTGATGTCCCTGAAGGACAAGGCTGAGGGCAGCTGCGTCATAAATGTGTCGTTCTGGACATTTGAAATAAATTTAGATTGTTAAAGTTGGAAAAAAAAGTCCCATATAACAAATCCCACGTTTACAGGCACTGGATATCATTTATGTTTTGTCTGCGTTCAAATAGCCTCATACTGAAGTTAATGCAGAAGTATTTTTGTGCAAAATTAGTAAATATACACTTCAAAAGGTCTTTCCCCACTTTGTAAATAAAGCCCAACGACTGGGTTCCTCCTAAACAGCAGACCATCATCGGTAATGATGCTGGGAAGACACAAGGGTTCAATGCATGCTCTGTATCCTGAGGTTAGGGACCGACGTGTTTTTGGACCTGGTATAAAAGAGGCTGTGGGAAACACACTTGACCTTTTCAGCCGGAGTGACAGAGCTGGGCTGGTCTTACGGAGGTGACCTTTCCCCGTGCTGTACCCACGCTGCCTGGCCGAGCTCTGTCGGGGCGTGCACACTGGCAGAGGGAGAGAGGGGGGAGAGGTTGGGAGAGGTTGGGAGTTTTTAGGGGGCATGTCCGCATCTCCAAGACAAGGAAAGAGGATGACTGAAAAAGAGGATTTCAGTGGATATTTTCCTCACTGTTGAAGGATGCATGTGTGATGTTGCTTTGCCTTGTTACACTCACAGACCAGCGTGTTCACATGCCCAGAAAATCACAGTCATCTGCCCCCGTTTTTTGTCTCTCCTTTGTTCTGCTCCCTAGCTAGGCCATCCTCTTGCTTCCTCTATTATTTCATTTCTGTCAGTGCCTCTCTCCGCCTGCCTCTCCCCCCCCGCCCCCCCCTCTCTCTCTCTCACTCTCCCTCTCTTTCCTTCCCTCTTTCTCTCTGCTTCCCTCCCTCTCTCCCTCGTCCTCCCACTTCCCATCTTTGCATGTGCCACTTTCAATTGTAGTGATATGCCCTGTGGCAAACTCTGCCTCTGTGTGCTCGAGCAGGCTTTGTTGGTAATGGCTGTTATTCCTGACGCGAGGGGAGGAGTGTAAATTCCTCCAGCAAAGCCTTCCACTAGCATGCAAGGGAATTATATTGTACTGTATTGTGGAACGATACATCACCCCCCCCCCCCGCACAGCTTCCATAGGTATATTTATAATAATCATCAGGCGTAAACCTTATCACATATCTCTCACTAACACTCCCACAAGAAATCTAGTCTCTCTTTTCTCTCTCACAGGTCATTTATCAATGTTGCCCCTGCAGATGGTTTTTATAGTAAATTGGATCCCTGTTAGTATCGAACCCGTTTCTTTGTCTCCATGCTAAAATAGCTTGTTGGGCTCTTTCGATAGACAAAGAAATGTGATATGGGAGAAATGTCCTGAGTTAAGCTGATAACGTTACAGAATGTAGCTTTTGTTCCTGCTTTAAAACAAATTAAAAACTCATCTTTATTTCACTGAATGCTCAGTGAATTTTCTCTTATAGCCTCTGTGTAATTAGCATTGTGATGTTTGATGCCGATGTAATGTCCTGGTCGGTCATCTGTGTGCACTAAAGTAGTATTATTGTGGTCACTGTTGTGTGCGAGTACAATTTGTTTTTGTGTCTTCTGGCTCATGTTCCCGTGCGCTGCTGGTATGCCTCTCACCTCTAATTGCCCTGTACACCTCTGACAGGCCCTGGAAAGCGAGTTCGTGTCATGTCAGCTGCATCAGTGGATTGACCTTATTTTCGGCTACAAGCAGCGAGGCCCGGAGGCGGTGCGCGCCCTCAACGTCTTTCACTACCTGACTTACGAGGGCTCCGTCAACCTGGACAGTATCACTGACCCTTCGCTCAGAGAGGTACAGCACTCTCACACACACACACACACACACACACACACACACACTCTCATGCACATCACCATGGTAACTACCCCCTCCGCCCCACCCTTGTTCACCATAGGCACAACTTCCTGTCTCTATTTGTCCTGGCATGCGCTGGAGCTCCAGGAGCATTCATAACATGCATCTGTCAATCAATTATTGTGTCATGCAAATGTAACCCATGAGAGAAACTGGCAGAGCGGCTGACTCATCAAGTTTACTTTCAGATTACCATCGTTTCCTGATGACCTGCGATATGAATTTCCCCTCTCTCAGATAATCTCTCAACATCTGTCCACGTTATTTGTCGATCTTCCTAACGTCGGGTTTCTCTGCTCCTCCCTTGTACGTACTGTGGACTGTAATATACTGTGATCAGATCAATGAATCCGACGGGGCTCCTGGATCAATCGCCACAGGTCAATCAGTCAATAGAAGAGGGAGTGAATCCTCTTGTTCTTAACAAATTAATTGAATATCTATCATCGCGACCCGCACTACTTGTGAATAGCTTAATTGCGTACGGGGGAAAAGGGGACCGGAGACCGCAGCAGCTGGCGTGCATTGTGGCGAGCTCGTCTCTCCCTGTGATATCCACCATCTGCTGTCTGCAAAACAAGTCATTTATATACTGTCACTTCCAGGGGCGCCTTTATTTATCAAGTGACCACTATGCAAATCACCTGCAGAAGATTTGGCTGATCTAATTGCCAAACCATATTGTGAGAGGTTTGGTTTTCATCACTTTCGGAGCGATTTTAGATGATGCCTGTTTATTTTGTGCGGGGGGCGGGGGGGATTTTTCTCATCGGGTTGAGGGGGCTTTTAGCTGTCTTCCTGCCGACTGTTACCCTGAGAGATGACAGCGCTGTTAGTTAGTTGCACATTAGGAAACCTGCTACTCAGACTCCCTAATTGTGCCCAGTTGATGCAGCCACTATTGTGAAGAACGTATTTGTGCAGGAGGAAGAAGTTGGCTCAGCTAATTGCAGCTGATGTAATGTTGATATGACGAGCACTAATTAAGACGAGCCTTCACGTCCTCAATCATGTTTTCTCGTTCCAGACGGACGCTTTTTCTCCCACGTAATCTAAAGTAAACACATGTCATTTATTATATTTAATCTTAAAAAGTACAGTGTTTGTCCTTGGGTTCTATCTAATGTTAATGGGAACTTACTTGATTCGAGTTCAACTGTTTTCCTGCACAGTCTCTAGTAACAGCGTGCAGATTTGCTAGCTGATTTCCTGCAGGACTTATTGTGCCATTATTCCCATCCCTTCGCTGAGCTCATAGCGGCCGGCGTGCGAGCTGCCTGGCTGAGTCACTGAAGGTGCAGCGTTGGAAAAGGGCCCAATGAACTTCTGTTGAAATGTGGCTATTGAGTCCGGGATATTGATTCATTCACGGGCCTGACAGGTGAAACTGCCGATCAGGCATTAGTCACAACAATTAAGGTGTTTTGAAATGTCAAGAAATTAGAGGTCGTGAGAGATCATTTCCCGTCCGCGTGTCAGATGGAAATGATGACACTCCTCTGTCTGACACGCCACTGGGCCTCTGGATGAGGGGCACGGTGACAGCTCTACTGGGCACACTGCCGGAACAGCGGTCCTTCGCTGTGACGCCTCTCCTGACAGCCTTCTCTTATGGAAAAACATGACAGCAAAGCCTCGATTCAGGCCCTGCTGTGCCACTCAGAAGTAAACAGACAAATTATTCATCAGCGGGACTCTATTCCTCCTCAGCTGCCACTGTTTCCCCCCCCCCCCCCCCCCCCCCCCCCTCTGAATGAACAAAGATGGCGACGTGTGCTGTGGCTTTCCAATGAAGAGCTTTGAAAACAGTTGACGCACTTCAAATTGATTTCACCTTGATATTCTCATGATGATGGGACAGGATGAAGGGAAGTGTTTAAATGCTTGACCCTAATGATACGTAACTACCTTCTTACGTATCCCATATCATAAAGGATTCAGTTTGCATTGGCTGTGATGAGAGCTGCATTAGAGACCATCACTTACCCGTGGACACATTGTTCAGGACATTTCTCCTCCCACGTACAGTAGTATGTGCACATGTCGACTGCTGAGCTGTCAGTCAGGAAACACCCTCGGGGCGATTCTTCATTTGTACTTAAGCACTGAAATGAATCAAGATAAGCTTAAACTTAACATTCCCACTGGCATGTAAAGAAGGGGCAGTTTCACATGGGAAAATTGAGCAATTATATAAATGGTTTGTTTGGTGTGTTTACATGGACAGTATGTGAATGTGCCTGTATTGTTTTTGTAGTCAGATTACTCGACTCAAAAGCCAGATGTACCTAATGAAAGCAATTTGCTGTCCGTAGTCTGCGGTATCCATCAAGAGGTGAAAGGTGGAGCAGCTTCATATTTGTAGTTACCACCACCCTGTGCTCAGGTGTCGTGACTCAGCCTGATCCCACGCTGCTTAGCGGGTCAGCGCAAGGCCGTGTCTGCATTCTGTCTGACAGAGCTGTTTTTTTGTTGCTGCATTGCATGAGTGCACTGGAGGATGCTGCTGGGCGACCATTCTCTCCAGAGCCTCTGTCACCAGTTTGGGCAGGAGAGAGAGAGAGAGAGAGAGAGAGAGAGAGAGAGAGAGAGAGAGAGAGAGAGAGAGAGAGAGAGAGAGAGCTGCAGCCACTCACCTCTGAAGCCTTTTGCTCTCACTAAGATCGGATGAGAACAAAGTCGGACAGACAGACGGGCGGACACCGTGTGTTATGATTGATGTTTGGTGTTCACCCAGGCAAGGCCGTTGTTGCTGGGAGGAGAGATCATCCAGATGGCTTCGGCAATAAGTGTCACTTATCAGCCAAAAAGCAGGGCCTGAAGTGACGTAAACTAATGAACTGCCTGTTAAGTGCTCTCCATCGCAGACTGAGATGGAGATAAGTTTCTGACACACCTCAGAGAGGATTAGTGTTGAGGCACCTGAGAGATATTGACGTGTTTTGATCATCTCGGGGAGGAACATGCTCTTGAGTTGACCTTCAACGAGTCAGACCCACCCTCCCCCACAAACACAAACACACTCAGACAAATCCTCCGCCTCACACTTATGGAAATAATTGTGGGCCGTTGATGTTGTCTGAGACGACCAAATCGGGACATGCAGCGGCGCAGTTTCCCGGCTAATAGATTCATTGCAAGAAACCCGGTGATGTTTTCCACATGGCCCTCTCAGCCTTTATGATCTCTGTATCAAATTTCTTTATTTGAACCGACATTTTGACCCTCACCCCCGAACCTAACCTTAAATAGCCATAGTGTCAGTTGCTTATTACTTGACGGACTGTGTTGTAAAGAAATACCGATGTAACACTTAATGGTTGCCAAATGTGCTCAGCAACTCGCATGAAACTTTCACTCCTCTGGACGACAGCGCTCAACGGCAGGGACGGCGCCTTTTTTGGTGCTGTGTGGGAGATGGGAAGCGACCAGAGGGGGTATTGGGGGCAACTGTTTGGCTTGCAGGTGGCCTGTCCTGATCCAGTATCACCTCCGAACGTCCCGTGTCACATCGCTCACTGTGGCATGTGCTACCCAATGGGTGCTTTTGATAGTGAGTGGTGTGTACAGGCGGAGGAAAATGAGGGCCAGTCACCCGGGCATTCAGAAGGGCGGGCGAAAGGCTGAGCGATGTATGTTCCATTGTGCAGGGTGGCATTGACGGACGTCTACAAGCTCCCCTCTGATGGTGGAAGTGGCTCCAGTCACATCAATCACTCCCACCGTGGAGTGCCCCACTTTCAGTCAAGCTCAGCAGCTCGTACTGCTTTATTTATTTATTTTTCTTCCTCATCTCTCACTGGAAGAGAAGGAAATCCTTTGTCTATTTAAACGGAAGTTATTTTCTAATAATAGCAAATTCCTCTGGGGTTGTGTTGTTTGGTTCTCAAGGTGTGATTTGTACAGTTTTGGTTCTTCATCAGTCTCATCCATCCAGACTCATAGTTTATAATCCATAAATCAACCTGCATCAAGGTCCCCGCACCCACAAAGTCTGCTTGTGTGTTTCTGTGCATCTCATGTTTTTGTGTGTGTGTGTGTGTGTGTGCATACACATGCTTTTTGCTTTTGTTTCAAGCACAATAACATCTAAAAGCGGGCGGCCTGCTGCAGTCCTTGCTGGATGTCACTCCAGGTTAACGTTTGTGCAGTGGGGGCCCCTGCGTCTGGAAATGGGAATGGTTAACTGAAGCATGTTAATAGGAAAAGGCTTGTCTCTTCCATACTAACACTTGGATGACTCTGCAGGCTGAGGGGGGAAGGGGGAGAACCAAGGCGGATTTGGAGTGCACCCTTTTCCCTTTGCCTCCCCCCTCCCTCCTCGGTGGCACGGCTGAGTTAGGATTTGCTTGCATTGTCAAGTAACGCATTGACCCATCACTTTGATGCATATTGATTGTGACAGCCGCTCTCTCACTCTCTCCCTCTCTCCCTCTCTCCCTCTCTCCCTCTCTCCCTCTCTCTCTCCTTCTCTCCTCTCTCTCTCCCGCAGGCCACAGAGGCACAGATCCAGAGCTTTGGACAGACGCCATCTCAGTTGCTTATTGAGCCACATCCTCCACGCAGCTCCGCCATGCACCTGGTGAGAGCAATGGGCATACTGGGAAAAATTCCCTGCACCTCTGGTAGAGGTGTGTGCGGAGCAGGGTGTTCGCGTGCCTGCAGTTTGCAGGAATCGGCTCGAGATGGAGATTCTTTATTTCTTGTTTACCTCTATTTCCTTCAATCCACTCCTTTTATAAGAGAAGATAAATATTTCAGAAGTCTCACCTCATTTAGGTCAGACTGGCAAAAATAACAACACGATTTTCAGAGCCAGTTGTCTGCACTGCTTTATAGCTGCTACTGCCTTCTAGCGGTGTGGTGTAAAGGGAAGAGTGCTCCCTACCGGCCTGCTGGTAGCTTCCCTCTCTATCTGCTGTGAGCTGCTGTTCTCTGTCTAATCCATGTAATAGCCAGCCCAGCCCTCATCATCCCCACATGCTTCTCTCTGTTTCTCTCTCCCTACAAGAAAGTTTGTAAGGCAGATCCCTCCGAGACCTTTTAGTTCAATTTTCTACTTTTTGCAACAGATGTGAATGTTTTCATCCACTTCTGTCAAAAGCCTCCAGTATTAAGGATGAGAGTTGAAGCTGGTTCTCTCCCAGTATTGTCAGAGTCACTGTCTCCTCCGCTGCTTTTTACACATCAAATTTACAGAAATGAAATTTACAGAATGGAAAGCAGTAAAAAAAAAATGTTACTCCCTGATACATGTGTTTGATGTATGCTCCGTCTCATATGAACAACCTACTCCATCCCAGTCATTCATGTCTCACCCCTGTTTGACCAATCCCTTGTCTGGCTGTACAGTCCTGAGGCTACAGTGCATGAAGCCCTCCTCTGTGTCTGATCCCAGTTTTTCCTCCAACCTCCTCACTAATTAGCTCTTTCCATTCTTTTTCTCCCATCTTTTCATCTTCTCCGTCCCTTACCGTCCTGCTCCTCTTCCTCTTCCTCTCTCCTTGTACCCTCTGCTCCTCTACCCACCATCGCACATCCCTCCATCCTTCCCCACGCTCCCCTTCTTTCTCTCATCTACTCAACAGTGTTTCCTTCCACAGAGTCCTCTCATGTTCAAGGACCAGATGCAGCAGGATGTCATCATGGTGCTGAAGTTTCCGTCCAATTCCCCGGTGACCCACGTGGCCGCCAACACCCTGCCCCATCTGATCGTACCCGCTGTGGTCACCGTCACCTGCAGCCGCCTTTTTGCTGTCAACCGATGGCACAACACCGTTGGTGAGTGGAGCTCTATTAACGTGGCAGGTGATGTGTTCAAACAAACACATAGGTGCTTGAGAACTCCCACAGCAGTGGCCAAGCACACAGACCTGCTCACTGCTCCTAATAGAGCTGTAGCCAGGCAGCTATGCGAGAGGCTAGCACCTCTCAGGTAAGCCGACCACGAGTGTTTCCACATGTTCCTTTTCAGACATGTGTGAACAACATTACCCACAGAGCCCCTCCCTGAGAACCAGCCTCACCTCAGGGTCAGAGGGCCAAAGCAATGGTTACAAGGAAATTAGGCCGCAACTGCACCACATTCTCCTCACACGTCTCCATCTGTCACTATAGAAACACACTGAGCTCAGGACCAAAGCGTCCGCACTGTGTGGCTGCTCTGGCTGCTCCCGCACTAATGACCACAGCTGCAGAACCCTTGCCATCCTGTCGCAGAGGAAGGGAAATGTGGTTTGGCTTTTCAAAATAATGAAGATAATAAGGCCTCCACATTTTCAGGCATGTTGCTATTTCGAAACTGGCTCCAGAAACTCGCTCGCATGAATAAAATGTCTCCATTCAGTTTGACAATTTGGAGAAGAAGAAGAAAAAAAAACCCTGTAAGACAGATGGAAATCTTTCTGATGGACCTCCAAGACTTCCATCTCCGGTTCGAGATTATGAATGTAGTTGGCTCTGAAAAAGGGAGCAGGTGTGTGTGTGTGTGTGTGTGTGTGTGTGTGTGTGTGTGTGTGTGTGTGTGTGTGTGTTTGTGTATGTACTTGTCCTTTTATAGTCATGAGTTCCCAATTTTTGTTCAAAAACAATTGAGAGGACATTTTTACGTTGTGAGGACATTTTGGCTGGTCCTCACTAATTCAAAGGGTTGTTTGAGGGTAAAGACTGTGTGTGTGTGTGTGTGTGTGTGTGTGTGTGTGTGTGTGTGTGTGTGTGTGTTTGTGTGTTTGTGTGCGCGCGCTCATGTGTTGCGGTTAGAAACAGCACCAATGGTACATTTCCTGATGCATCGCTGTTTGACTCCAGGTCTCCGAGGAGCACCGGGCTACTCTCTGGAGCAGGCCCATCACTTACCCATAGAGATGGATTCTCTGGTTGGTGAGTAAGCTTCATCCGTTTGGATTGAAACTGCAACATCAAACTAACAAAATAAAATAGAGCAGACCCCTTTTTTGTCGTAGCTTAATAAATAACTTTGCTCAGGTATTGACACGTGTTCTGTTCGTTTCCCTTCCCCCCCCCACACAGCCAACAGTACTGGAAGCAACAAGCGTCAGATCACAGACCTGGTGGACCAGAGCATCCAAATCACCACACACTGTTTTGTGGTGACAGCTGACAACCGTTACATCCTGGTGTGTGGCTTCTGGGACAAGAGCTTTCGTGTGTACTCCTCCGAGACAGGTAGGTTACAGTGTAAACTCTGTTTCCTATAGAGGAGTGCGCTGATGTGTGGAGGGCTGAGTGCTATGGTGGGAATAATACTGTATTGTCACTGCTGACAAGCCTTGTACGAAAAAGGATGACTCTACTACAGTACAGTAGAACTTACTGCTGAGTGACAATATCTATGTATTTGCTTATTTGAATGATTCCAAACTTGATGACTGACCCTGAGTAAACTTAAATAATGAGGGGGGGGGGGGGTCACAAGGAAATGCTTCTTTTTTTAAATATCCCTTGAGTGTTTGTTTTTCTCTCATAAAACTTCACTTGACCTCTTTGGGCCTTTTTTAAGTTTCATTTTAAGAAGCCACAAGTCAATACGACTGGGAACCACTGGGTTCATATGAAGATATGTATTCACAAAATGATATAGTATAATATATATATATATATATATATATAATATTCCCTTCGCTACTGTCAGCAGGTTCTGAAAACA
Organism: Verasper variegatus; assembly: GCA_026259375.1. NCBI lineage: Eukaryota > Metazoa > Chordata > Actinopteri > Pleuronectiformes > Pleuronectidae > Verasper > Verasper variegatus. The sequence goes on from CM048047.1 coordinate 20,496,486, forward strand.
CTACCTACAGTCGTTTTTTTGTATTTCAGCTTATTACCAACATTTTTTACATAAACTCAAATTGTGTATGTACCCGTATCCTCTTTAGGGAAGTTGACCCAGATAGTCTTTGGCCACTGGGATGTGGTGACGTGTCTGGCCAGGTCAGAGTCTTACATCGGAGGAGACTGCTACATCGTCTCTGGGTCCAGGGACGCGACCCTGCTGCTGTGGTACTGGAGCGGCCGGCACCATATTATCGGTGATAACCCCAGTAACAGTAAGTTAGCATACATATACATACACACACACATACACACAGAATGTAGACAGTAGCACGTGTACTACCCTGTAAACAAAGTAACAGGAGTCTTTTTACACTTTTACCTTTGAAATATATGCTTTTGTTTTCAGAAGTATAAACCTTAAAAAAAAAGCACATTAGCAAAGCATAGTATTTGAGTTTTTTTCAAATTTTTTACATTATTGGAAGCAAAAATCTTTGCTTAAACCTAGAAAATGAAATTCAACCCAACAATTTCCTTTATTTTCACAGAGAATAATTAATGGATCTTGATGGAAAAAGAGTCCAGCACTTGTAAGGGACTGATATTTATGAGTGTGTGTAATTAGGTGCAGATCCAACAGTGAAGAAGAGGACTCTTGATGTCTTGCCTTTTAAAATGCTTGACCCCAGTGTGAGATCTGTGCTGCTCCTCTCACTTAAGTCGCTGATTCTCACTGATTGTCTGTGTTCAAAACAATCCGTCAGGGTCAGGAAGACGTGAAGAGCGCTGTAGAAGCAACGAGCCCCATATATGGTGTGAAGCGGAAAATCCAATAGATGAGGAAGATGAGAGTGTGTTTTTTTTTTAATTTATTTCTGGCTGACGATACAAAGCGAGCGTGTGCGAGAAGATCTTGTGTTTCCAATTGTCACAGATTTTAGGAGCTGCAGATTAGTTGCGAGCGTTCTCTAATTAACTTCACTGAGGCTCCGACAGTTAATTAAGAATTTCAGCATGGTTGCCTCCAATTAGCAAGGGGCAATCGCACTTGTGTTTTCTGCAGCAGGAAACAGAATTCCCCTGGTATTCACGCTGCCGGGGCTTACGATGCATCTTCAGCGGACAAAAGGGGAGGGAAGGTACATCACCTCATCTTTAAAAACAAAAGATAGGATGTGTTTGCACTGGACCAAATCGTCTCTTATCAATATCTCATCAATATGTCCCGATGGCAGGCACAGCACCAGGGACGTGGGGGTGTAGCTGTGAAGGAACAGGAGAATGACTCAAACATTGTGTCTGCTTGACACAGCTTTATTCAAATCTCCTTCATATCAGTCATGTTCAAATATAGACGGCAGCTATTTGCACGGACCCTCAGGGATAAACTGCTCCCACCATTTTTATATCTTCACACTTGAAGCCGTCACATTAATGTCACAAAGCGAACGCAGCACCGAAGTCCTCTTTATTCTCTTACTTACGGCCTTATTAATTGAACAATCTTCTCCAGGAGTCTCATTCTGGTGATTTCATGCCTGTTATATTTTCTATAAGGCCGGATGAAGGTTGTGTGAATATGCAGCAGCCGCCTGCCGGATTGTTCCTCTCTCGTCCCGCAGACACGCTGTGCCCAAGAAATTGATTTCACCCGTGCCCCAAAAGGCTGCACGTGTCTTAAATGTATAATAATTAAAATAACTTCCAGCTCAATCATGGCCCTGCCTCTCAGACTCGGCCCATCACACTGGTGCCAGGGGATATTTGCAGCGGGTAATTGTGGTGGCTGAATCCTGCTCGTCCCCAGGGCTCAGAGCGGGTGGGGGGGGGGGTACGCGGTGCAGGGGTGATTGAATCCTTTGTCGGGTAGGTGAGCTGCACGAGGTCCCTTTTTCTCCCAGGAGGCTTTTTCTGACACTTGTCCTATTCAGCCCCCCTCAGCAGCGGGCTGTGGGACTGACAGCACTGCTCAGGTCCTGGTCTCTGAGGGACCGAGCTGCATCGATCACAGCCCGGCTCGCTGACTGGACCTGCTGCAGCTGCAGAGGCGACGCGCCGAGCCGGAGGAGGAGATGATGGGGGCGAGAGGGAATAATAGAGGAGGAGACAAGTCGGACACATGTCCACATCATCCATTAGGACATTACAGTCTTGGAGGAGGAGAGAGAAACTTTCACTAAATTGGGTGAACTTTGGGAAACTTGTGGACACCAACAGGCACATGATGTAAATCCACTGCTCCAGTTTCCATTAAGTGCTTTAATTTGAGTTTGCCGTTACTATTGTGCTGAAAGATAATCAATATGCTAACGACCCACACAATTAACAGTGTTTTATAACGCATGTAAAACCATTATTTTCACTATTCCATCATTATACTCATCTCTGTATCTGTGTCTGTGGTTAAAAACAGAACAAATTCATTTATTGGGTTGAACTCTCCCCTTAAAAGGCTGCTGTCAATTGATTGATTGATGAAAAGAGAAGTAACTCTCCCTGCGGTGTTTGGGGAAAAAGGACGAAGCGTTACTAGTTGTGACCAGAGCACCAACAGCGTTTCACAACCCCCCCCCACGCTTTCCTACTTGACACGCTCGTTCTGGCAGTACTCGAGGTCGGCTCCAGGTGTCGCGTACCGCCCCTCACTAACCTCTCCCCGGGCCGTCATCAATCATGTGACGCACGCGATGAAATCAAGTGGCTCAGGCTGCCGTGACTGGGCATCCCCGCATTTACATGACAATTCAAAGGGACCTCCCTGCTGGCAGATGTGTGTCACAATCGCCCTGCTTGTGTCCATATGATTTTATTGCCTAATGAAGGTTTGGTGGTTTATGCAACGTTTAAAATGGTATAAAAAAAAGAGTGCAGGTCAACATGCTACTCTGATTTGTTTAAGTTCTGCTTTCACGTGCAGAAAATAGATTTAATCATTTTAAACCAAGTCTTTTATTTAAGGATGTTTTGTATCTGTCGTCTTTTAGCCGACTACCCAGCTCCACGAGCGGTCCTGACGGGTCATGACCAGGAAGTTGTGTGTGTGTCCGTCTGTGCAGAGCTGGGCCTGGTCATCAGCGGAGCCAAAGGTCAGTGTGTGTGTTTGAGAGCAGTTACATACCCCACAAAAAAATGGAAGGAATATTTTATCCGACATTTTAATTTCTACATTACTACTGGACGTCCTCACTCTCTGTTTGAATGTGTTTCGGTCTGGCAGAGGGTCCGTGTCTGGTCCACACCATCACAGGGGACCTGCTGCGGGCCCTGGAGGGGCCGGATCACTATCAGCGCGCGCGGCTCATCTCGGTGTCCAGCGAGGGCCACTGCATCATCTACTACGAGAGGGGCCGCTTCTGCAACTTCAGCATTAATGGAAAACTGCTGGCACAGATGGAGATCAACGATTCCACCAGGGTGAGCTCACATTGTGACACCAGTAAACTCCATGTAACATGTGGATCTTGGAGTCCACACCTCCACCAAGGCTTTTGCCCTGGATCCGCCCCTTTGTCCAGATCTGCTCCAGAACCCAATGGGTCCTCCCTTGGGTCATGTCCGACTTTCCTGGAAGTCGGTTCAGTAGTTGTTGTGTAATCCTGCTAACTGACACAGAGGAAAAACTGCCTGTTTATTCGGACACTGACTCTTTAACGTGCACTCATAGAGCTTGGTTGGATGTTTTCCACTTGAATAACATCATGTGCCAAAGTTGTACAATGTTGTCAAAAAGGATTTAGTGAAACAAAGCGATTGTACTAATGCTCCACAGTCTGTTTGTGGGTCAGTTACTTTCCATCACCTGGATCACGGTAAACATCATTAATAACAAATCATACAATCATTTATCTTGAATCTGTACGAAGCTGTAACTGCACCTCACTGCTGCCTGGGTTCTCTGTGACATTCTCCTTTTTAGGCCATTCTCCTGAGCAGCGACGGCCACAACCTGGTGACCGGTGGGGACAGCGGCGTGGTGGAGGTGTGGCAGGCTTGTGATTTCAAACAGCTCTACGTCTACCCGGGCTGTGACGCCGGCGTCCGGGCCATGGACCTATCACACGATCAAAGGTCAGAGCAGGGGGGCGTGTGGTCATTAACGGTATCGTCGAACCACTGAGAATGTAAACAGATCATCATCATCATGTCTCCAGCTCGTCATATATACGATTACATCTACTGTTTCAAGTAAATGAGGTGGATCCACGTATTACACATCAACCCTTATTGGATAATGAGGTTTAGATGAAGAAAAGTAAACAAAGACGTAAGAGCTGCAGGAAAATGTGTTGAATCTAAATGATTTGTATATTTGAGTCTGATAAGATTGAGACCGAGAGTTTGTCTCCACAGAATCGTTGTGGGAGCTTCTGTGTTTACAGACGTGCGTTGACTGCGTGGGCTCACATGGGAACATGCGTGTGTGTGTGTGTGTGTGTGTGTGTGTGTGTGTGTGTGTGTGTGTGTGTGTGTGTGTGTGTGTGTGTGTGTGTGTGTGTGTGTGTGTGTGTGTGTGTGTGTGTGTGTGTGTGTGTGTGTGTGTGTGTGTGTGTGTGGGTTGAGGTAAAAAGCCTCACGTTGCCTGTGTTTTGTGGTTGTCAGTGTGTATTTCAGATAGTGGAATATCCACCATCCTTTTCCTTTCAATAGACCCTACAGTTGCCATAGAGACCAAAAAAATTACAGGAGTATCTTCTGAAAATGAAACTATGTTGGATAAATAGACTCGTGCATGTGCACAATGCTATCGGCAGGTCGGCAGCATTTGTTTTTTTCCCAAAAATACGTCCGGAGTCACGATAGTTTGCCCGGATGGCGGCGCGGAGGGGCCAGAGTTCGCTCTGGGGCTGTAAAGCGTGATGTCATCATGTGACCCTGGCAGCCACGAGAGGTTAGAGAGTCTGAACACTGAAGCTGCACGTCACTGCCACCGGCCAAATGCTCCTCAGGCCCCAAAACAAAGGCGTCGTTTTTTAAATAAGATTAAAAGCACAACCTGAAGTATGAAATCACAGGGTATTTTTGTTACATTTCTTCCAAAATCACTTAACAAACCCCTTAAATTTAATATTTTAGGATCCCCTCGATTCATTTATTGGCCCTTTCCCTCGATATGTTGACATTAGGTATAACACAAGTGAGCCGTGCTCTGTAACGCCATTTACAGAGGGGCATTCTGCTGCAGCTCTGTTCATTGTGCTGGAGCATTTAAGCCCTCGGGCTGTAGCAGTATAAGACGACCCTGTGAAATCAGCTGCTTTTCCTACATACCAGCCGGCCGTGGACACACGGGCAGAGGGGTCGCAGGAAGACACTGGGACTCAGTGGTCCACTTCAGTTGTCACGGAAACCCGGTGATTTACTGTCACTGCCCCTGATCAGCGACTGTGCTCGTTGGGGTTAACTGTGGTTTTCTATTTTGTCCTGTTTCACGAAGTTTGTAATATCTGGCTGAAACTGGGATTTGATGTCACATCTTCATGGTTTTTTGTTTCTCTGCAGGACTTTGATCACGGGCATGGCGTCCGGCAGTATCGTGGCGTTTAACATAGATTTCAATCGGTGGCACTATGAGCATCAAAACCGCTACTGAGGAGACAGAAGCGTGCAGCGGGGGGCGGGGGTGGCGAGTGTGCAGAGACGAACGGCGACAGCCAGGGGGCGCACCACAGAGCAGGGAGGTGCTCCAGTGGTTCGGACAACACCTGCACGGTGAAGATCATAAAGAACAAAGTGTGCTCCCGTCAACTTGTTGCCATTTGTCTGTTTGCTTAACAATCCCAACACCGTTCCTGTGGGTTTCACCTGAGCACCAGCCGAACGCAGCCAAACTCATCTGCTGCTGTGGACGAGGAGACACTGAGATCGACTTTGGTTTAAAAAAAAAAAAGAAACGACCCAGTTTAAGCTTCAAAACAGACCTGGATGTACGATTTAAAGTTCCTGTATCAAACTGTGAAAAACAAAAATGTATCTTCTGTTCAAAACATTTATACAACATTTGTATGACGGATACATGTCTCACTTTTCTAGCAACATGAATAAAGTGTAAATATGGACAGTGTAAAGATCTACATGCTGTTAGTCTGTAGCCTTCATGTTCTAAACCTCGTGAACCATGTGTAAATGTTCAAAATGGCGTCATTGCACTGCAGACGTCAGTGACACGTGTGTAAGGCCATCGTTTGCTCTTTGTTATTAACAGTGGTCAGATGTGCAAACGTGAAGAAAAAAAAACCGTTCATCGTTAATTTGTTGTTTGTCTAAATGGAAGAAAAGTCTAATTCAGTGTGAGTCTGTCGTGAAGTATTTGTTTTGGATTACCACGTCAACAGAAAATTATCAATTGCGATATTCCCATACTTACTTTAAATTTAGGACTATTTTGTTTTGTTAATGGCAAAGGATTAAAATTACTTTCAAATCATAAAATGATTCAAGTGGGAAGCAGTTGTTTCACAAATCCCCTCCAGAACCATTAAAGAACTGGATTCTTGGACGGTTTCTCATGAGCGTTTAACATGTTTGTGGTGAAGCTGTCAGACATTATTTTAAGAGAAAGTGTCATTTTTAAGACATTATACAATTGTTTGCTCTGCAAACAGTAATATTCTTACTTGTGCATCTCAACACTTTTTCAGTTTGCCCATTTTTGCACAAAACATGAGCTCGTTAATTTTAAGTCCGTGAAATGAAATCATGATCCTGCTGTGACACCATGTATTGTTAAGCGTCTGATGAGGGTTTTCAGCTGTTTGACGGTTTGAGCAGTGGAAGGTTCCAAAAGTGACTGTGAGCTATTTTTGGTGAGATGAAAAAACGATCTGTATTTAGTCGCTGAAACGAGAAGTCGGTCGCCGTGAGCCGACGAGTTAAAATGAACAAAAATATGCAAATGATTTTGAGTTTGCATTCTTATTGTCTGTTGGTGCTACGAGACAAACGCCGGACCCAGAGCTGAGGTCGTGCATGCTAACAGCTGCTGAAGCCATCGGGTTTACTTTGCTCTTCATTACTGTGAATTTATCTGTTTGACAATTTGTGTGTTTTTGATTTTATTTAAGATTTTAAGATACATTGAGATTTGTTTTTTTCCAAATAGTTTCTGCTAATGTGATAAATCAAAGTGAAGAACTAAGTTGAACTGCTGTCATTTGTTGTGTTTTTAATACAAATGAATAAACACACGAGTCTCAGGAGTTTTATTTGTTGAGTTTACGTCCTCTTAAGGATGCATGTATTCATTTAATCTCCATAATAAAGGATGTATAACTATAGTTCAGTAAATTAATGATCTACAAAGTGGAACTGAAGACAGTCATTGTTTGATTATACTGCCATCTGCTGTGTGGCCTGTTCACTGCAGGCTGCTCCACTGACTCACATTCTTTAATTTATGTCTTTGTGTCATTGTCTGAACTTTGCAATTTCCCCCTTATGAATTGAAAAATAGGAGAATTGCATTTATTTTTTTCCTCATTTAGGTTTAATAACATTCTGACATTAATGGAATATGGATGAATATAATACAGCATTCACATTCTCCATCCGCTTCCACGTTGACGCCGACATTCCCAGCTTGTTTCCCCTCGAGAACCATTTTTTTCACAAACATTACATGTTTTTTTTAGGTTTTTTTTAGGAGATGACGAAAAAACAACAGACAGCATCTTTGAAAACAAACACATTCCCGACGACTCGCTATGACGACTTGCTCCCTCTGTGCTTTTTGGCAAAGAAACGACGTAAAAAGCCCTTTAAACAGCAAGTGGCGTGGGTTTTACATTTCTGTTAAAATACATCTATATATATATATATACGTCTTAACTCAGTTGTGGTCCGTCTCAACTGGACTGCATTCATGGAGACAGCGTGTACAATGGCAACAGGAGTGGTTTCATATCTTGACAGGCGTATACCGAAGAGTAAAAGACCAGGACAGCTTATCTTAGGATGCGTATTAGCAAACATGCAGGTTACAGTCTCGGATGAAAGGACATTCACATCTATGGTTATTTGGATGAAGCGACACGTGACGCGGTCAGAGGACGAACAGGACATTCAGAATAAAAGTAGTAAAATAATGTATATTCCTGGAAGCACTGCAGTTTCACTTCTTATTTCATTGTGTGGAATGAAAATCAGTGTTGCACCATTGAGAGAGAACTGTGTTAGTTGGACTCTGTTTAATTCCGGCGGACAGATTCCTTTTTTCTTTTCATATATCTCAAAAGAACATGTTTCATAATGTGCTCATCGGGCCGTAAACCTAATTGCACTTAAATCCACTTGTGCCAAGGCAGGTTTTTACACATGCACGTACAACCAACTACACCACACTCACACAGACATGTAACAAAACCACTTGAAATGATCCTCCTCAAGCACACAGCACCAATCAACACTCAAACATTAGTGCCCTCAAATCTCCAAGAGGAGAAGCTACTGAGTGGCCACACAGTATTTCTCCTACAGTGCAGCAGCAAGTCTTCTCAAGTTCCTGTCGACTGCTCCACGGTTTGTGCACCAGAACCTAAAGTGCCACAGCGAAGTAATCTGGATGTTAAACAGCTCAGCAGAACGGGGACTGTTGTGTTGAGAGGTTTTTTTTTTGGGGCCCTTGTAACGTTTGTGTGTTCGGCAGCTAGATTGTGCAGAAGCTACAGAGCGGATTTACACCAGACTTATTGGGAGGAACAGGGAGGAGGATGGGACCTGGGCCAAGACACAACCCATTAAGTTTGGGGGCGTGGATCTGAACAAAGGGCCGGGTCTGTAACATTGTGTGTGTGATTGTTCTGTTGACGTTTTTTCATGGAATAAATCAAGGATGTTGATGTTGTGTGACATTCTGTGCAGCTTGTTGTTGGGCCTGGGCAGAGACATGAGCTCTGACTTTCATTCTAGTCACATGAGCATTTGTGTTGGAGTCAAACATGAATATTTAGAGGCAATGGTTTCAAATGTTTTTGTTTGTTAACAACTTCTATTAAAAAGTGCTTCATGAAGCAGTCTGTCATTCCTGTAGTACACAATACAAACCAGTAGAGGGCTCTATATTACTACTATGAACCAGTGCTTGCTGTGTTGAAATAAGGTGAAAGGAGAAATCTACTGAATATTGTTGCATGCTCTTATTCTTTGACCCAGAGATGAACTGCTCCTCAATCTGATCAATGTATTGGTGATTAAAATTAAATTACTATGACAGGAAAGAAAGAAAATAGGTACAGATAAATGTGCAGTTGTTGTCAGCAGACTGAACCCAGTGACGGGTCGTCCCCGTGGCTCCAACCTCTCCACGGAGGGCTGGACGGTGCTGTGGCCTCAGAACGGAGAGACGGGGGAACGGACGGTGCCGGCAGAGCACGGGGATAAGTCTTCAGACTCTGAGGTGAGGTCGGCGGGGGAGAGGCCGCGGGAGGCGCCGTGGGAGGCACCCAAGCTGCGTGGGAAGTTGGGAGCGGACTTCACATCCTGGTGGCGTCTTCGTCTGAAAACTTGCTTCTCCTTATCAAGTGGCGTGGTCTGAGGGAGGGCGACACAGCGGCAACTGTTAGGTTATCCGCAGGAAAACAGGAGACGAGGAGCGGCATCGACTATCGGTTAAATCTGATCAACTGCATTGGCCTCACAACTTCTCTCCTTCTCGTGACAAAGTTTAACTTCACCTTTTCACACTGCAGCGTTCAACAAAACCAGGAAAAGCAACAAAAGGCAAAGAAAATAAGAAGAAAACTAAAACAAGGTGAACTGCAAGACCAAGCAAGAGGAAACAGCCACAACACGAGTGAGATGAACGAATGTGATCAAATCTGATGAAGTAAATTAGGCGGAGTCATGAAAAGGTCTCCAGCTGGGGGCCATGAGTCAACCCCTGTGGGGGGGTGGGGGTGGGAAATGGGGACTGCCAGCACTCTGCGATGGAAGCACAGCCTATTAGCTCTATGCTGCTTCATACCTGATCCAGGACAATCCTGGATGCTGGTCCAAAGACCCTGAGCGCTGGATAGGAAAGTCCTGGTCCAGCTGAGCAGAGAGAGACGAGTGTAACTCAGAGGATCAGCGTGAACTCAAAGAGTCAGTGACCGGATCTACACAACTTTACACTCGACGAAAAAACTAGAAGAGAAATGAATTCTGTAAATTTTCAATTTGGCTGCAGAAAACTGAGCTCATCTGCAAAGTCGGTAAAAAGATTAGAAATGAGAAACGATCCCCTGACCTCACAGATGACAAAAAAAAGTGATTTAACTTTCTACCGATTGTACAAATGCAGCTCAGCTTTGAAACTAGTCAAGAAATCACATCTACTGAAACCTCGTCAACAGTGCTGACAGTCCATCTAGAGGAGGATGAGACCACACACACACACACACACACACACAGGAAGACACAGCAGCAGGAAGCAGTTGGATGAATGGATGTGTGAACAGAACAAAGCAGAGAAGTTGGCATTTTATAAATGAGACAAAAAGATGGGTCATCGATTTGCAAGCAGACGATGCTGCCTTCAACTTCCAATAATGAATCTAAATGAAAACCAAAGAATAAAAGAAGTTCGACCTTCAGGCAGATTCACAAAACAAATAGTGTAATTTACTGGTGGACCAGTGCAGAGCAGAACTTACTGTGATGACTGACACGCCCGCTGTGGTGCTGTGGAGCTTCGGTCCAGTGTTGAAGTGCTTCTTGATCTTTCCAGCCACCGGCAGCTGATGATCATTCTCTGACGCACCCTCGTCCTGGAGAGACACAAAAAAGAGCAAACTTCAGCGACATTACGCTTCACATGTTGTTTCTAAACTGCACTTCAAGACTCAAGACTCAAGATTCAAGAGGAATGATTGTCATTCCAGAAACATGGGGTGTACGAGAGGGAAGGAAACTAAGTACTGAGGTGTAGAGAAGCAGAATGTGCACGGGTGATGAGTGAGAGTGAGCGGACTGACTCCATTCTGCTGAACTTACATTGACCCAGGGGTGATCGAGCACCTGCGCCGCTGTGTATCTCAGATCTGCCTCCACCTGCAGCATCCCGTTGATCAGAGTCTAAAGAGACGCATGTTAGTTCACAACGTGAGACGGATTCTGATGATTCACACTGAGGTTGGCACATGAGGAGAGAACAACAAACCTTGGCCGGGTCAGAAACATTGTCCCAGTACGCTGAAGGGAAATCCAGCTGGCCGCTCAGAATGTGTTCAAACAGATCCTCCTGATCTTTATCACCGCTGGAGAAACACAAACAACACATGTATCATAGGTGTATAATGGCTTTTTGTACCTCTAGGTTACGTTTGTAGTTCTGCCAAAACCACTGAACACATTTCTACTAAACTCGGTGGAGGAGTCAAAAAACAAAACATTGGATTCAGGCACAGGTTGGAAAAAATCGTTTTTTCAAGGGAATAATTAATGTAGCTTGATGAATATGTAGAGGACTGATATTTATGAGTGTGTGTAATTTGGTGCAGATCCAAATCTAAATCTGGGTCAAGTGACTTAGGATGTGGTTTCATAATGGGGCTGTTGGGCCTTGGTGGAGGAATGGACCCTCTGAGTGCGGTTCTGCTTCTTCATCCCCTGTGGTTAAGACCTCCAGCTTCTCCTGATGTCGGAGCACGTACGTACCCACGGAAAGGAGGAAATCCACACAGTAGAATGTACGTGATGACCCCAGCGGCCCAGATGTCGATCTTGAGGCCGTATCTTTAGTTGAAGAGGAAAACGTCAGCTATTAGAGACAAAACAAATCTTCGAGGACACAACAGCTCACAAGAATGATCATGTCTGAGATGACACGACCGCTCTGACTCACCCCGTCTCAGCCACAATTTCTGGAGCTACGTAGGTTGGGGTGCCACACACAGTGTAGAGGGGCCCGTTCACTATGGTGGCCAAACCGAAGTCCCCGAGCTTCAGAGATTTACTGCCATCGACGTGCTCGTAGACCTGAGTGACACACACACAATATGGGGGGGGGGGACAGGAACCACATCAGGTTATAAATGATGCTGCTCAATGTGGGTAAAGATTCTGTTAATGAGCTTGATGGGACAATAAAATCAAATTAAACTGAGTGAAGACAGACCAGCAAGAACATTCAAATCCGTCTGTGGTACAAACACAACTGCAAACACTTAAGTCGTCATAACAAATAGCGACAGTACAACTAAAAACTGCATTTGTGAGCAAGTTCTCTTTGAGGTTAACATCTGGTCTGAAGTATGAGCCGTTTTCATTGATTTCAGAAACACTTGGTCTTTAATTGGAGTCTCATAGAGTTAATAGAGCAATAATATGTCAGATTTAGGTTCCAAATGACCACAGTGACACATGAAGTAAAGATCTTGTGAAGTTGTGTGCAGTAATTTCATGTCCTCATTTCCTATATTTCATTTATTTAAAGGCGAGCTTGTACATTTAATCTTTGGAGAACAATGGGCCTGTGAGGAGTGAGTAGAAAACTCTGTGGAGCCGCGCTCACCAACAGGTTCTCAGGTTTTATGTCTCTGTGGACGATGTTGAGACTGTGCAGGTACTTGATGGCACTGGCCAGGTTGAACAACATACAGCTGGCATCTCGCTCCGTGTATTTGTTAGAGGAGGTGATGGCATCAAACAGGTCGCCCCCCTGCAGAGAGAGGGAGAGAGGATGTGGGTTCAGTATCAACAAGGATCAGGAGAAATCAGTTTTTACAGACAAATATTAAATGATGTCACAAAATAGACATATAGTAATAACTGTGTCGTACCTTAACCAGCTCCATTACCAGATAGAGCTCGCCATGTGTGTCCATTTCTTCAATTAAAAGTACGATGTTGGGATGTTTCACACGACGAAGGATCGACACCTCACTCTGGATCATGTGCTCCTGGGTAATAAAGGAAACGGAAAAAGTCTAGAAACACTTGACAGTGAAAATATATAAATGAATATAATATAACATTCAGTTATTTTAGAGCAGATGTGAAAGAATAAACATTTCAGAAACATGTAAGGATTTTTGAACGATACTGGTTAATCTAGAAATCAGGAAATGGCACCATCTACTGACCAATGAGGAAATTAAAGAAATCCAAAACAGAACTCCATCAATATCATATGAGGAGAAGAGAAGTGAAGCGAGCGAACAGTAATTTAAACCCAACTCGGTGGTGAAATCAGTGTGTGGAGGCCCGACCCACCTTTCCCCTGCATTTATCTTTGCTGATGATCTTCAGAGCGAACTCTCTCCCGGTGGATTTCTCCACACACTCCCGCACCACAGCGAAGTTTCCGTCCCCTAAAGTCCTGCCCACTTTGTACCTCTCTGTAATGGAGGCCGGGACTGAAGAGTAGTCCTCCGTTGGCTCAGCTGGAGGGGGGGGGTCAAACGAAAAGAGGATTCATAGGTGAACTAGGAATAAAAGCCTAAACGTGTCTTTTTCCCAGAATATTCACGTGTCATGCGATATCTTCACCTTCACTGCCGAGACCGTCGCCTTCATCCATCGAGCTGCAAACCTTAGTGGAAGCCAAAGAGAGCGAGGAGCCACTGTGTTGAGATCCCTGGAGGGAGACACAGAGGGAGATGTGCTTCAGACAGAGGGCAAAGCTTGTAAAAAAAGAAACATGATTACAGCCGTCTTACATCGAGCCTGTTTGTTCCACTGTTCCAGCCTCGAGGACGCACTTTGAGATCAGATAGTAAAAAGTGTGGTGAAACCTTACACTGAGCATAAAGTCATGTGGTTCGAAGAGGCAGAGAAATAAAAGCCCTCCGCCACAACACCAACCCCAGCCAGCCTTATGATTAATTAACAATGGTGGCACTGATAATTGGATTTCGCTCCCAGTTCACTGTGTGACGCAGAAACAAAATGTGCTCGTCCTTCCAGATCTTAGATAACCGCAGTGAAAATGTGCTGCTCATTCAAAACTGAAATTAAATGACACATGAACAAAATCAGCTTGTGAACAAAGTTGTTGTCGTATATAAGATATTTACGTCTGTAGTTATATAAATACCACTTTTTATAACACTCACATTTATTTTGCTAATGATAATTATTTTATTTATTCACTCAATTAACAACATTTTCATTTACAGTAATTCCATTTCACAATAATAGTTTTAAACATTATTAATGGACAAAGATAATTATTTAAATCTTTGACGCGGCCTATTTGGTACAATATGGTTTACAAAAATCAATCTTTGAGAAGTTAAACTTATTTATAGGAACATCGATGTTTATTACCTGTCGTCTTCGGAGGCTGGCTGGACTGGTCGGAGAGGGGCTGGGAGACTTTCCAGATCGAGGAGTGGAGAACTGACTTCCTCCAGTGCCGTTAGCTATCAGTAAAACAGAAATCAGCATCATGAAGTTGAACTGCACGAACTGCTCTCTGAGGACCTAATGCATTCCTCAGCCTCTTACCAAAACAATCACAAGTAAATTATTCCCACCGACCAGTTCTCTAACCCGATTCTGACCCTCAGACCCTAAAACCAAGTCTTAACCCCTCAAACAGACCAGGAAGTGAGAAGACAGCACCTACCTGAACCAGTGGATGAAGGAGACTTGCTCCGGCGGGACCACCCCCCACTTTTTGGGGAAATGCGACCCGTAATGGAGGGGAGCCGCCCGTATGATACAGACTTTGCAACCCTGCATTCTGTAACAGTAAGAAAGAGTAAGATACGTGAAAAAAGGAAAAGAAGGATGGCTATGCTCGGCCTCTTTCTTTCTTTCTTTCTTTCTTTCTTTCTATCAATCTCTCTATATATCAAGCAGTCGTTTTGAGTCTGTGACAGTTTGAGGTTCTGGGTTTGTTTCAGTAAATACACCATCATTAATAGGAGACTATTTTCTCTCTGGTACATTAGTCTAAACCCACAGAGCCACAAACTGTGAGTGATGACATCTGCTTTGTTCTGGAGAGCACATATATTAAAACATACACACACACGCACACACACACACACACACACACACACACACACACACACACACACACACACACACACACACACACACACACACACACACACACACACACACACACACACACACACACACACAAACTAGGTCAGCTAGGACCTTGGTTTAATATGAAGTAAATCTGTTTTCCAGTCTTGTTCTAGTCCGAATCCTCACTACATCAAATACAAGCACAAATATTTCACGTTGTTTCACATTTGGCATCGTCAGTGTTTACTTGAGTGGGATAAATAAAAGCAATGTCATGTGTCGCCCCAGCAGCCAACAACACAAACAAACCAAAGAATCCTGGGAGCTTTAGAGCCACGTTCGCCCCATTGAGCGATTCACGCCTCGTATAATTGAAAGCACACTCACCACCTTCATCCAGGTTGAAGTCATCCTGGTAACGGAACTTCTCGGGGCCACAAGCAAAGAATATATCATCTTCCCCAAAGAAGTCCTGCAGACAGGTAACCTGGGGAACACTGAGATGTCAGTTGTCTTTTTTAAATCTAGCAACTGTTTTATTTGGAAATGCAACACAAGTTGTATAAAATTATACAAATGTACTTATTACTTCTGATCATAATCCTAGAGGCCATATCAGTGTAGAAGAGAGAATCATGAAAGAAAATACCACTGGATTAAATAATAATAGTTTCAGCAGATACACTGAAACTGCATATTCATAACTGTGTGAGCAGCACGTGAATAATGGCATTAACGTCTCTTCAGCCTGGCTGCAAGTAAAAGTGTCTCTAGGGTAATTACTAAAAAAAGATGAGCTCCTTTTAAACCTGGATTAAATTCAGTACAGTCACAGTGACAATGTCCTCGCTGGTCATTTGAGTGTCTTTGTCCCCAGTGAGACATTAAGTTAATTGTCCTCTATAGTCCAGGAACAGGTTTTTATTACCAATCACATCAAGACACAAACATAAATAAATGCACTGGATATTTTAGCCCAAATCTGATGGAACATGAAGTATTAACATCGTCACAGTTTATAAAACTGAATTCTCAAAATATGAAAGTGTTTCCTGGTCACAGATTCAATTTTACCTTAATCCAAAGCACTAATTTGCTGGTCAACAGATTTTTTTTTGTCTTGCTAATAACCGAGAAATGATAATTAATGATTATCTTTGAAGCTTTTCTACAAAGACAAACAGGACGACAACATCCGCCACTCTCATTATAACAGGAGCCCATCTCAGTGGATGTCATAAATAAATGAAGAAGCTGATGGTGTCCTGACCTTCCTCTCAAAAGGCGTATTGATATGCTTAACTACAGCTGAGTGCCAGAGGATGGAGAGTTCTTCATTTCCTGAGCCGAGAGGTTAACTCAGCAAAAACATCTGTCAACAAAAATGTGATTTAAAACTATTATTCATTAAGTGGACATGTGTTTTATGTGAAATTGGCTCTTAAGCTTGATGTTACTGATTATAAATCATAGGAGGATGTTTATTTTAAGGCCATTTTGAAATGCTAGATGTTGCTATTGAGTAAATAATCCAGGATTGCTGCCTAATACCTCATGATTGAGTTTTTATGATGTAATCCAGATTTGGAAAACTGAAATCTGAACAAAGACAAAGACCAACAGCAGAAGTAGTATATACATTATTAAGTGTCTCATTAAGAACCATGCAGAGTTCAGCACGAGATTAATGTGATGACTTAAGTGCTGAGGACAAGAAAACCAACAGTATCAACTGCCCTCCAACCATATTTCTAATATCATGTGTTAATGTTCTCATCTCTATTGTACAGATCTCATTACTAAGAAGAAATATACACTTTAAAACTAGAACAAATCATATTCAGTATCAATAAACTTCCTCTAAAATGTTGAAATGTTGGAAGATGATTCATTCGGTAAAAAACATCCAAACAGTTAAAGGTCATTCAGATATGAAATCTTAAAATAAACATTGAGCACAGAGGTGGTGGGGGGGGGGGGTAACATGGATGATTTCTCTGACAGCCCCCGCCCCCAATCCCTCCGATAAAACGAGAGAGAGAGATCCCAAGAGGGATGAGAACCCCACAGCCGTTGCCAAGGAGACGAGACGGAAGCTGAGTTAGAGACGATGAGAGGGACACGGCTGCTTTAAGATCAGATCCTTATCTGGAGCACGGAGCGGCACAAGCTGCAGACAACAGAATAATATCACCATCAGTCCGGGCAAGACGGAATAACAGGGCATCTTGTCTGTGGGACATTGTGTTCAAATCTGGCCTCAGACCTTTTGTTGATGTCAGCATGATAACTCCTCCCCCACTCTCTTAGAACTTAAAATACAATAAAATTAACCAAAATGATCAATCTGACATTATTCCACGACTGGATCATGGAAACTGAGATTATAGACAATAGCTTCTAACTGATCTAAAAACTGTGTCCAGGTTAAGAGCGAACAAAATATGGATTGTGTGTATTTTAAGTCAAATTTCGGTCACTGATTTCATTAGAGACACTCTTTTAATTCAAAATATTTGGTCTACTAGGTTGTGGGCAACGTGAAACCTCTGGTGAAACAGCATAACTGGGGAAAATCATGAGTCTGATGCTTCATATTGATTACTTCTGCCTCCTTGCTCGGTGACACAGCAGTTCCATGAGGTCTACCATCCCCCCGAACCACCCACACCCACAACCCCCAGCCAACAACCCCCAGCCAACAGCCACCAGCCCCCTTATGGTCCACGGCTGCAGCATCCAGTGTAAATATTGATCTGTCAGATTCTTATCTGTGAATTCTGCGAGTCCAAACATTGTTTCCTGTCCAGTCCAAAGAAAACACAATGGGAAGTATGCATGCTACAGAAAACTGATCAATCTCCACCACGGTGGAGACAATAGATTACACAACCTGAGGTGGAGCAGCTGGAGCTCTCCAGGGTGCTGCATCTTCCCCCCTTCATTTGGAGACTGAACAGCCACTCACTCAATGTTCTGTCCAGAAACGTGACTCATCTTCACGTGTTCCACTTCCATAGAAAACATGCTTTACTTTTTTTAAATGTTGTGATAATTCCTTTTCTGGAATCAAGGGGGTCAATTTCCTGCTGTAATTTCACACACACGATCCAAGACTAATATTAGGTCTGCTGTAAAAAAAACTGTGACATTTACTGCAGCAGTAAAGACCAATGAGTTATAGGTTCCTTAATAAGAACAATTCAGCCCCATCCATGATGCTGCAATCTGAACGGACACACTAACGCCATTGAAATACATATTTTAAATATTCCTTAACATTACATCTCAGTATTGAGGAACCTGTGGAAACCTTCAGTTGTCATAAAAACTCAAAAGGTGTTTAGTTTGTCCAGTCTGGGCTACTGTCAAAAACATGGCTGCCTCCATAGAGAGGACCCGCTCCTGATGTAAATATAAAGTATTTAAATATGAAGGGACCATTCTAGGGTAAAGAAAACAACAATTCATACAATTTTGGTGAAACACACTAGGATTATTTTATATTTAATTTCTTCCGATCGATCCCTTTCACCTAAATCTTACACACTGGACCTTTAAGAGTTGAATGCAGACCCTATAGTGTGTCTCTTATTAACATAGCTCACAGTACTCGCTTCTGACATTCTGCTAAGTTTCAGCAGTACCAGCTTTAGCTCAAGCACATTTTGTGGGCACTCTGTACAAAATGAGGATGGCAGAGAACGTGTCCTCTCTGCACCAGAGGCAGTGAGATACTGAGCAAGTCACTGTGCTGTGTTTAAAAGCCAAGTCACAGCAGGAGGTGAGAGAAAAGCCAGGGAGCCTCACTTTATCTTTCGTCCTTCTTCCTCCCCTTTAGTTACAGCGAAGGGTTTAAAAATGGCAGGGTTTGAAAATGATATTCTCACAAAACCAAACAGCATTAGTTAATAATAACAATTCTTAAATTATACAGCATTCACAAAATAAGGCCTTAAAGTTGTACCCAACGATAATCCATCATCTCTGAATACTAACTTTGTCCTAAAGCAAAAAAAACAAATGTCTACTTTTAGGTGAACGTCACATTAAATGTTCATTTAAAATCCGTCCGTGAAACAACGGATTGTCTGAGACGACACTGAGCACTGTGCCGACAGGACGTCTGTAACATGAGCAGAGAACCACGGTTTGGCACATGCAGGCCAAACCAAGAAACGGCCCAGTCAAGGTCAACGTGAAGAAGTGATTCGGAAAACATAAGCTAGGTTCTGCTCTCTGGCACATCCAGCACCCATAACTCTCATCCACCTCCTCCCTGTATCTCATTTCTGAAGCACAAAATGGGCCGTTCGTCACATTTACTGACGCACCTCCTGCTCTCCTGCATTGATGTGGAGCCAGGCCCTGTCCTCTGGAGGCTGTTGACATCTATTTCAAGAGGAGCTGTTGACTCCGCTGATGCAGAGATGTTAGTGGTTTGCATAATACAATTACAGTGCGGACACACATCCATTACAGTGGGGATTTAAATGCCATAGGCTAAGTCTCCTCGGACCTACTCAGTCATGCAAATACCCTCCGCTCCGTCCCATTCAAACCAGCAGGATCACACCAGGCCGTGGCGTGTTTTCAAAGGGCCTCCGCAGGGCGCCCGTTTCTCACAGTTTTCCGTCGTGTGGTTGTGCTAGTGCGGGTAATGTTGATTTTTTTTCATCTTCATAAGCAGCTTTAGTAAAGTTTAGCCAATACCTACGTACTTGGTAAGAGTTAAAAGTGACTCTCGTGGCAGAACACCATGACTCAGCAGGATGGATGGTTCACAGCCATAAAGCAGATCCACCCGCTGAGCAGATCCACTAATAGAATTATATGAGTCAAAAACAGAGAAGTCGGGAGGGATGTGACTGCACGAGAATATCATCCATCTTAAAATCTTAATGTTTAAACAATGGAAACATAGCAGTTATACTATTTTAAGTAAATAGATGAGCTAATAAAGGTGAGTTTGAATTAGTTACAAACTGAACATGTGTGTGTATATAACAAACTTTAAATTTGAAGGAATCATTTCCACAGTCAATTGTTTACTTGAATTATCTATTTCAACAGTTTCTCTGTCTCGAAGCCAAATGCACAAGGACGTCATTTAGCAAAAGGTTAAAGTCAAACAGGCCCCTCGATGCCGGGACGTACTGTAGTTATTTGGCCATCTGGAAAGAAGGAAACTAGAGCACGGAGATTAACAATAGATTATTAGCAGGAGAAGATGACATTAAAATCCCTAAACCGAACAAACAATGGGATATAGCAAACGAGTCCCTGACACAGCAAACAGGACGTCTATCTCTGATCCAGTGAAATGTCGTGTCCGTTTTATGATTCCTAAATAATAATTCAGAGGATTTGTGAGGGCAGATGTGTTTGTCGGGGAACAAAATCCCCCAACTGTTCCCTGAATGGCTCCGATCCCGAGATTACAGCTCAGCCATGTGCTCCATCTTCCTGCTACGTGTGTAATAAGGCCGACAGACCAAGCACCACACTACACCTACAGTCCTGACATCACTACTGCACCGCTCAGCCGCAGAGGCTGTTCCTTAGCAACCGGCTCGGGAAACCATGTCACCATAGAAACCATGAGAAGAAAAAAATAAGAGATTTGATAATGCAGAGTGCAGGTGATAAGAGTTTATGAAGAGGCTTGGAGCTGAAGTTGAGAGCTGGATATTTCTGTGGGGTCCATAAAGGACCCCCCCCACCCCCACCACAACAATCACGATACGTGCAATGTGGTGTGAAAAAAAGTCACTTACCAACATTTTTTTACCAAGTAATGAATACTGTTGTTAAAGTTGGTCTGGTTCAAACCCACTAAGTGAATATTATCCAGTTAATAGTGTGCCAGTAGGAATATGAGATGGAGTCCTAGAAACCCATTTCTCGTAATACATTTAGCAAATGCTCCCAGTTGACTTTGACTCTACTGGGATGTCTCAGTGTCTCATTGGGTAAAGGAGGAAACTGTCAGAGACGTGAACGAGGAGCTGAACAGGCCACCTTGGTTTCTTCTCTAAGTTACACTAAGTCAGGTCTGTTTCCTTCTTTTGTCTTTGCTTTATAAGTATATATAAAGTTGAGTTGAGTTAAACTCCCTGTGAAAGACGGACAGCAGGAAACTTGTACATCCCAACTAACTTTCACCACAGCCACATGAACGAAGGCACTGCATCAGCTACACTATGAACACAAAGGTTGTTCCCATCTCCTTTGACTTCTATCCAACAAAAGCTTCCTTGCATCCTCCCCACTTGTGAGCAATTAATGCACCAGTGGTGGAGAAAGGGGGCCTCAGATAATGGCATTCGCTCAGGTACAGAGCACTTAGGGCTTTTGTTTGAAATAAGCATCCTGTGAATAAAATGTGCACGTTATGGATATAAATCATAATAACCATTTTGAATAAAGGTAAAATATGTCAATAAAGAACTGTGATGCTACAGTATGTATGCATCAGCTTCCACATGAGAGAAAGGGTTTGTTTGAATCAGCCCTTCATCTTTGGTGAAAATGAAATCTTTCAATTACTACCCCGAATAAAACTGTCTTGTTGCAAACTCATAATAATCAAAATTCTCAGCTGCATGTAAGATTAATGTCGGCCACAAATGTGCAACCGAGGCTCACCTTTATCATCGGATTCATCCAAATATACGAAGAGTAGTTTGTGACTTTTTTAAAGTTAAGTATGTTCCTTCTTTAACTGATGCACAGTATATTTGTATGCACCTTATGCAGCTGCTATAAAAATGTTTTCTTGTGATTTACAATATCTAGACTTGATTTCCACAGAATAAAATTAAACTTGTTTTAATACAAATTATAGGAATACAACTGAAGGCTATATGCAGACTGAAGAAGGATGAATGGACCTACCATCTTGCCGTCAACAGTAAACAACCTTTTGACGACTCCAGACTCCATCTTAACGGCGTCTGTGATGTCGGTCATGACTTGCTCAAAGGAGTGCGCGGTCTTCTTGTTTAGAAGGACCCGTATGGCCTTGCGAGGCTTCACTCCACTGCGGACGATGGTTACCAGCTTGGGCTTTATGAAGTCCTTGCTCTCTCTGGTTTCTGGGCTTCCCGCCTTGGTGCTACCCAGGGAAGAAGGGTCCCGGACGACCCCGGCAGTCCGAGCACCAACTGACCAGTTGGGGTTTACATTCCGGGTGTATTCCAGCGTCTTGTAGGGCTCTATGGACGCACACACATAGCTCTCTCCTGTCGAGGAACAACAAACATTAGTAGAGTTTCTACTTGCTCACAAACAAAAGCAACAACACAAATGAGAGATGATCACAGGACAGAGCAGCACTGGCTAGTTCTTCTGCACAATACTGAAGAAGTCAAACATTTTGTTCTCACCAGAATCGGCTTCTGATTTTGTTGTAGATCTCGACTCCACCTGATCTCAAACTAAACGTGGAAGGAAAACGTATCAACATTCAGAACACCGCTCACCTTCCACCAGCTGGTCCATGCTGGTGATCTTCGTCATCCCGTCGATGGTGTATATGGTCCTCACCCCTTGGGGCAGGTTGACGTTGTCGGACAGAGCTCTTGTGAGGTCGGCCAGCAGAGCTTCCAGGGACCTGAATCTCTCCTGAGAAATGGCATAAACAATCCCTTTGAAGTAGCGGTCCCCGTTGCGGTAGAAGCGGATCTTCTTGGCCTTCTTCTCCGAGCTCAGTGCCTGCAGGGTCCTGGTTCTGTAGAGGCTGCAGTGGGCGCTGTGCGTGGGACTGGGGAGCCCGTTCCCTCTTGAGCCCCTTCGGGTGTACCTCAGAGCCTTGTCCCGCTCATCGAAGTGCTCCAGCTCCATGACTGTGCAGTGCTATCACACCCTGAATAATACAAAGAGGAGGCTTTCTATATGAGTAATCGCTTTCATTTTAAACTGCAGTGCACATTACGAGCAATCAGGCTCTCCACACTCTCCTGATACAACCTCTGATGCTGCTAATGCTGCAAGTACATGCGTTATGGGAAGTAACATGTCACACCCATTTCATGCTGGTTGTGTATCAATTCAACCTTAACAGCAAAGCAATTCACATGCACGAGTGTAGCCTTTGCCGTGAATAATGCACAACATAGACAATATAAACCTGTTTAAGGATCTTGGCTGGAAGCAGATTGTAATAGATTTCCAATAAAAAAAGAAAAACGGTACAGAACATGTCGATTTTCTTGTTTTGCTGCAGTGTCTCTTACCTTTGAGGTGAGGACAGATGGAAATCGAACGTGTGTCTGCAGGTGCAACTTGTCTCAATGAATCATTTACTCGCTGGATGCCTCTCTGGATGAACCATGCGTCCCTTTGTTGCCCCTGTGATGGTTCTCTGCTGCTCTGCCGTGTGCTCACATGCAGAGAGGAGGCAGGGCTGGAGCCGGTGTCCTCCACCCTCCCTCCCTCTCTCCTCCCTCCCCTGCTCCTCTGCCATTGCAGTGATTTACACCGGACCGTTTGGGTGTCAGCGCTGCTCGTGCACGGCGCAGAGAGAGAGCGCGCACTCGAGGAAACCTCCGCGTTCATGTGAGGCGTTTTACTTATTCGTGAATTAATGAATCAATTAAAAAGCCAATTATCACTATTTACCAATTAGCCCATAACCACAGACAGGTGAATTAACTCGATTTTATATATTATGTATTTTTTTGTTATATTTATTAAAACTTTTTTATTTGTATCTGTATTGTATGTAAAGCAAATATGCTATACAAATAAAGATTAGTATTAGTATTAAAGCTACCTCTGGCTAACGTTTCCATAGTTTCCGGTTGTACTGGCAGATGTTGTTGCACATAGTTCACCATAGCAATAAAAGTTGCATTAGCATTAATGCATTAAGCATTAGCAGTAGGCTAACGTTAGCTAGCAAAACTGGCTAATAGCTACAGTGGCCGAGAGAGGTCAACGCACTGTGAATTAAGAAAAACCAATAAAGAAAACTACAACGGAAATGTTTCCAGGCGACACTGAAAAGTGACGAACCTGTAGTTCAGTGCTGTGTCCGTGGTTTCTTCTGCACTCGCACGTACTTCACATTTGTCGTCACTATCTACTGTTATACTTCAAAAAGTCTCTACTTGCAGGGAAAAGTAATCATGGAGAAAGTCTGAGGACACATTCCAATTTGTGTGGCTGCCAGCAATTAGATCACCCCCCCCCCCCCCAACATGATGCAAACAATTACTTGTTTATGTGGCATTTGTCCAGCTGGCCGGCTGAAGCCACAATTTACTTTACAATTTGGAAGGTTGTTTTCAAGTCACAGGTTTTAAAAGAGGTTTTAAAATACTGGACAAACTTGTGGCTTATAGAAAAGTTGACTGACCTTTTTCGTCTTTTCACAACTTCTAATTGTAGATCGTTGTCTGTTTCTTTTTTGTGTTAATTTGAGTTTGAAGCTTCAGTCTAGATTTACTCTGTAAATATTCCTGTCAGAAATGTAACCTGGGCTTTAAGGGCAGCACCTTCGAAGCTCATCAGATGTGACAGCACGACGAGTCAAGTCTAAATTTCTTTGTGGACAAAGTTGGGAACAAATGATTTCATGAGATGTGAGACCTTATCGTCATTCTCATGAGGAAGAAAAACTGGCCTCGGGCTCTATTGGTTCCTTATTATGTTTTCAAAGCAACTGAAAAGTGATTATCTGCTCAAAATCATGTGTTTTATGTCATAATCCTGATTTGAAGGATTAGGCAAGAGGCAACATTGTATTAACGATAACTTCTGGCTCATTTCTACATATTCTCATGTAATATTTTGGCCTTCAGATCAGATTATCTGGTCCTCGCTCATGTGGCCTTCTGCCCTTTGCCAACTGGTTAGACACAGCAGCCACAGTAGAGCATGACTTTCATGATTTGATATCTTCTTTTCTACAGGTTAATAAAGCACTTGAGGAAAATAGAGAGCGGCTTGAGGAAAAACATCAAGAGACCACAGGAAAAAATGGCTGCTGCGTTAATTTGTTAACGTACTATTTAATGTCTCTGAGAGATGCACTCAGTGACAGAACTGTAAACAAGGAAACCAGCCATCTTTCCCAGTAACTAATCGGCTGACAATGGATCCAATGCTTCCCACAGCTGAGGGCCTGACCACAGTACACGCCAATACTGGTGGACGAATGGGCCGTTCCCTGGGGGCGAATGCTGCCAGTGTGCCAGGATCAATGACTCTCTGCCTCGTTTCAGTCCGTGGAAAATAACTGGAGGAATCAAACAAGTCATTTTTACATCAGCAATGATGAGGCGCTTTTTTTTTTCCCCCCCACACCCATCATCGAGCCACGTGCTGTGCAATGTCCCTCCAGGCCTGGTGTGGCCCCTGTTGCTCTTTCATTAGGGAGCTCTGACCCAGCACAACCCGCCTGAACCCGCCTGATCTGACCACTGTCACTAATTTCATCTGACCCCGAGGTTATCAAACTCAGATTGATTCTCCTGCGGATGAGTGAACTGAAATCATTTCAGCAAATCAATATGTCGTTTTTTTGGGCTTAAATAAACTATTGGAGGAGTGTTGCTTTTGTTTCACGGTTGAATACGTATTTTCTTTCTGTATTTCAATAATACAAATTGTTACTGATCTGCAAACCCTGCGATCAGCCCCTCAGCCAAAGACATCAAAACGTGCAATTAATCCCAAATTGAAATCTATTATTCTGGGATTATTTTCTGGGTACAAGTCAGTTGACTCAGCAGCATAACAGTTCCCTCTTTTAGCCCATAAACTATACAAATCATAAAATAATTTAACTTCTCCCTCAATTCCCTCAAGTAGTTACTACAAACCCTGATTGAAAGATACACAAATAAAAATAATATTTGTGATCCATATTGTCAATTTAGGAGTAAATCAATTGACAGAATAAATCCTCAGATTAATCAAATATTCTGTGATAATTAGCAGGTTATAAAACAAACAGCCCCTAGGTGGCAGCATTATTGCCTGAATAATAAGTTGATATAGCAGAATAAAAATGCAAATTGAATCATTCTACTGTATGAATTCATCTTTATCTTACTTAATGTGGCACCAAGTAGATTAGATTAGATTCCAAATATTAAAAAAACAACACTGGATTTCTTGTGTTTTTACACATTTTATTATTTGTTTCAGTAAAGTTTCAGTATTTCATGTGGTAAATAAATGTCACTGCAAAAACTAGAAACACGTCTGAAAATTAGAATTACCTGCAGAGCGGGTTAATGCTGGACAAACCAGATCACTTCACTCAAAAAAATATATATATCTGGCTTAGAAACAAGGTTAGCGTCATACTTGAAAACTCACCTTTGGTTAAATATTTAGTCCATACATCAAAATAAAGGAAATCTAAATAGATTTTTATACGAACAAACATTAACATTTTGGAAACATGTGGATTGAAGTGAATTGAAATGTACAGGAAAGCACAGCAGACTGAAGTAGAACACATCCGTTTTACAGCTTTAGACAGCAACAGCTCCTGCTACATATTAAAGATTTCACAAAAATACATTATAGACTCAGAACAAGCTTGACAGCATCATTTTCACAAAACATTCAATTCCACATTTTGTTAGATACTTGCAGGCACAGTCAGCAGCAGTGGTTACTTCTCATCTTAACACCTCTGGGGAAAAACTCCACTATAGCAACGGCTTTTGGTCATATATTCATTATATCTATCTATATCTATATCTATATCTATATCTATATATAGATATAGATATAGATATATATATATAAATTCTAATACTATTATATTAATAATAATATAAAGCAAGTAATTTTCTTTCTTTTTTAATACAAATTGCACTTACCCTACCAACTCGCACACAGATGCATTTTAAAGATTAGACAGATTCCAGTGTTTAGTCAAAAACCACTCAACAAGTTCAGAGTACAAACCGCAGTGTTACTTTGTACCTGATATTATATGGTATGTATATATATATATATATATATATATATATATATATATATATACTGTGCAGATTATTGTTTTAATTTGGGTTATACAACCTTCAGTTTCTCCACATTTAGGTCCATCTACCTTGTTTTGCATAAAAATTAAAGTGCTCAAGAGCTGTACCCAAGGATAAAGAGGATATGAATATAACAGTAATTGTCTTCTACATGTGTTTTATAAATCAAATATATTAAAGATAGATTCCTTTGATAGAAGAATAAAAACGTAGTTTTAAGGCGTTGCTGGGGGAACGACGACGGGCACTGGCGGCTATTTGTCCAGTTTCTCCAGTTGCTTCCCGTTCTCTGGTTTTTCCTGAAGCTTGTAGTCTTCCAAAATGGCCTTTGCCGTTTGCTTCCCAGTCCTTTTCACCACAGCTTTGATCCCCAGGTTGTCGATGTTGAAGGCAGTGAGGCCGACGTTAATGGCAGAGTTGACAGCGTTGTCTGTGGCTTGTCCCGCTGCTGCCCCGTACCTTCATCAGAAGTCAGATTGGGTGAGAGGTCAGAGCGAGAGGCGGGAGACAGAGGATTTGGGGAGAATTAATACATTTTTAGGAGGATTGTAAAGATGCCATGCTGTACGTGAATGTCACCCATGCAAGTGCACAATCACAAATTTCTATATTTGCCAGAATCGGAATTTGAATTATTCTTCCGCGGTGGTTCAGAGATGCAACGGTGGCCAATATGGATACAATCATCTTTCATGACACCAAAAGTCGAATTAAGAACCAATTCAAAGAGGAAATAAGAAAATGGGAATGTGTGTTTATGGCTAAACTCTAAAAAAAAAATATATATATTCTCATGATATATAGCTTTTTAAAATCAATAATCAAACTATATTGGATTGTCTGTTTATCACTGGAAGATGTAGCACCAATTCATACAATATGGGAAGATGTTAAAATCAGGGGGGACAGAAATGTTGCCAACAGGAATGTGAGATTTCAGTGGAAGTGTGAATTTCCACACAGAGAAGAGAAGAGTGAGTTGGGCCAGTGCAGGTGACGTTTGAGTGCAAGAGCTAAATCAAGGGAGAAAACAAAACAAAACACACGTGCCATGCTCGTGATCAGCGGTGTCAAGAGTTAAATAGCTTATAATTAGGAGAAAACACACTTCTTCTCATTAGGTGTTTCAAAGACGTTTTGTAGACCCCTAAATCTGCAAAGCAAATTGAACAGGAAAAGGAGTGAGTGCATGTTTTTACACATCAATAACCGGTCAGGTGAGCATTCAAACTGTTGTTTATTCAAGCCAGTGACGGTGGTCAGACCAGTAAAAAGTCAAACAAAGAGGGAAAACTTACTTGTGTTTCACTGTTGTGACCGTTTCTGATGCAACACTGGTGGTGATGTTCTTTGCTGCTACTTCTAAACCAGTCCACATGGTTGCAAATCCTGTGCAAATACACAAAATGAAAAGCATGTGAGCGTCTCTAATAAACAACTTCCTCTCAGAAATGATAGAGTGTAGATAAAAGTCTACCTTGCACTCCACTGGCCGCCACCACCATAGCTCCGTCTATGTTGGAACGCCCATCCTTGTCTTTCTTCATAGACTCCGGGATCAGCTTTCCTCCATGTTTTTTCACATGTGGAGCCAACTCTCGACCCACGCAGCCGGCGACGGTACACACCCCGTCCACTGCAGTGACACAGCATTACTGGATTAGACGTGCGCTGCCAAATAACAACGCAAGGTCAGTAAAAACCTGCTGAAGGAAGACGGTGTAGTCACCTAGAAACTGGCTGACTTTAACAGCTCCACCCGTCGCTTGCTTGGCAACATGGAGGCCCTTGGTGACCGTGGGGCTGACGTGGGTGGGTTTGTCCTCCGGAGTGATGTGTTCTCGGAGTTTGGACGCCCCTTTGTGGATGGCCTTGCCCGTGAACTCGGCTCCTTTCACCAGACCCCAGCTTAACCAGGACGCACCTGAAAGGACGTCAGGATCCCACCGAGTTAAATCATGCTAATATGAACTGAAGCGTAAGAAGTTTCAAATTTGAAGACGCAACGTGATCTCACCCGTCAGGATCCCACTTGCCACCTTTTCACTCCACTCGGGCAAAGGTTTTTCCTCCTCTGCCTCGGCTGGTGCAGTCTCCTCAGGTGTGACTATGGGCACTTTCTGACTGAGATTGATGGCATCTGCTGCTTCATCTGGATCCTGATGATACAGACACATTGGTTTGCGACTGTAGGACCAACAACGTGGGCGTAAAATAAGGAACTACTTGTCGGCTACTTTGTGCAAGCTGTGCACGTCTCCGTTCAAATGCTCGTCTCCCGCCAATTCACACAACAGCTCCTCTCATTATTCTTTGTTTCTCATCACAATGCACTATTTGTTTGCCGCACACATTTAATAAGATAACAATCTCCTTTTGTGCTGAAAACCTCAAATCTTCCACTTGACCCAAAAACGAAAACAACACAAAAGTTCCTACTTGCTGATGGGGAATCACATCCATCAGTGAAGATCACTAGCCTGACTGCATGCATCAGAAATGACCTGGTTTGGCATCAATCTGAGCCAGCGTCTCCAACATGGCTGAACTGGCACTTGTCTTTCAGCTGAAGTGCAGAGGTTGTTCTATAGCTGCTGCACATAAGAGCATTATAACTGATTAATTCTGCTCACCTGCCTGTCTAAAATCCCCACAATGCTGAGGCAGGGGTAACTTGGGGAAGTGTGCCAGCTCAGAAGTAAGTAGGAGCGAGAGGTCGAAGCTGTTCGGAGTCTGCAGCCTAAAAACATCACATAAACAGCAGCGACGATCTATTTTCATGTGTGGAAAATAAGAGTTTCCTATTCTTGCAAAATCTGATTTGGAAAAAGAGTGGAGAGTGGTGAAGAACATAATTAGAAAACACAAAGTATTCTAATCTATTCAGTTTGACGCTCACATTCTTTTTAATGAGAAATGTTGATTTGCTGAGTCAACATCAGCAGCTGTAGCTCTGGTATTCTAGTGCTGCAGCTCCTCCAGTCTGCATACTGATGTGTCCTTGGGCATAAAAAAAAAAAGTGCAGCGCTGTATGAATGTGTGTGGGAATGTGACTTGTACTGTAAAGTGCTTTGAGTGGTTGATAAGACTAGAAAAGCTCCGTATGAAAAGGGTCCATTTAGAATCTCAGCTTTTAAAGAATAGACAAAATGGAGATGCAACTGCCCTCACATGCATTTGCCTGAAATAACCTTCTGTTCCCCCACTGGCACAAGAGGATTAGCAAAAAGGCATCGTTTCATTGGTGCTTTCAAATACTTGATACTTGATCTAAAAGTAATAGAAATACATTCAGAGAATGAGGAATGAGGAAAAGGGCTGTTGCAGATCTGACTGCGCTGCAGCAACTGACCTGAACCCTGAGATCTGTCATCTGGGACAACAGGTCCTGGAACAGTTGTCTGTTTGCAGGAGGCAGCTCAGAGGACAGAACCACCCCGACGTAATAACCTGGAGCTGGTGCCATCATGTCCGGAAACATAAACACCCCAGTGTTACACAGCAACACTGGGGAGTCCACGGCCATGAGTGGGTACAGCCAGTCGCACACCTGCAAGGAAGAGAGAGAAATACAGACTGCTTGAAAATCTGATAAGAAATAGGTAAATATATGAAGTCATGGTGATGGGTATGCTAAAATATACAGCAAAGTACAACAATAGGTGAAATTATATGGAGGTAAAAATTAAGACGGAGTCAGGAAACAGGTCTACAAAGAGATTTTTGCCAATTTACTGGCTTTTGAAATGTAAAGTGAACACGAGGAGCCTATTTAATGGAGATTCTGATTGGTGCAACACAGTGAACCGTCTGAAAGAGAAAGACCAACCAGAGGACATTGTCTCCCTCTGACTGCCGCATGTCTAATAGTATTACAGGGCATGACGGTGTAAGCAGGGTTTAGAGAATTCCTTTCACTCATGTGAATCCCTGATGTCACCCACTGGCGATAGCACCTGGGAAAATCCCCAGTTAAGAGTCAAATTACAGTCTCATGACCAACTCGTGTCAGTGGGTTGGCTGTTTTAACAGAGAGCAGGAAACCACTTTCCCGAAAACAATACAGAACTGCTCAAAGTTTTGATTTTGTCCCCTCACGAAAACCCTAAACTGAGATGTTTACACAGCGTTATGCAATTTCTAATCTTATCAAAGATTCAATTACATGAGATCAAGAAAAAAAAATGAAATCTGTGCATCTGCTGTTGTTTGAGAAAAACAAAGGTTATATTGTGTGTGTATGTTTGTGGAAAGTGAGACTCAGGCAACATCCATACAGATATGTTTTCATTTTAAAACTAAAACACTTTCTGTCCAGGTGTCCACCTCAGCGTTTTATGTCCGTATTCCAAACTTCTCTGTTTTAGCAGCCAGAACTACTTTCCGTGTCCTGTGGCGATTTTCAAAGACAGTTAAATAAGAATATCAAGGTCCGATCAAGCGTTTCCTAAATATGAGTAAAAATTCAATCAGATCAAATCAGCTAATAAACATAAATGTTCCTGTTTAAAAAGGGAATGTACATGACTGGAGTACCATCTTTGTCCAGTTTTGAATCATTTAATGAGACTGATTTCCCAGGAGAATGACATCACAGGCATAAACCCAATAGGATTAGGGCACTGAGTCAGCGACGCTCACATGATCACATCCACAGGGCAAGGGATAAAGATCATTAACCGACTATATCAGGCCGCCGGTGACTCAGTCAAAAAGGGCTTGATGAGCTGAGCAGACATCTTGCAAAACCAGGTTAAAGGGCACAAAAATAACAGTGACGGTGCTGTGACAGTGATGACATTTCACTCACCGTCACTGGCTCGATTGCTCATGAGAGTTGCTTATCCCATCCTCTCAAGCTTTGTGGGAGAGAGCATTTTAGTGCGGTGACATAAACAACGCGATATTTATCTCCTCTTACCTGCAGAAAGGCGGGTGGGCGGTTGGGCGTGCTGTCGGAGTGATCACTCGTAAACCTGACCAGCCGCAGGTAACCGGGGTACGACGGAGCGCTCACTTGACCTTCGGGTGTGACAAAGAATATCTGCACACCGTGAGGGATGTACAGCAGCTCCTCTCCCTCCTCGCCCATACTCTGGGGGGATGGCGTGGTGTTAGAGGTGCGACTGTAGAACTCATCCCCGACCATCGACATTTCCCCTTCATCCGTTCCATAAGAAATGGACAGGTGGCCATCGGCCGCCTGAGGGGAGTAAGCTGGAGGCTGCTCGGCCGGCCCCACTGGCTGTCTGGTGGGGGAAAGGGGGAAGCCTGCACCACTGCATGCAGGCTTCCCTCCTACAGCTCCTGCTGCCTCGCCATTAGTGGAAAGTATGTTTGGTGGAGCTGGCCTCTCTGGCTTGTCTTTGGTTGGGAGATCTGGGTAGAGGCCTTCTGCAGACATGCCGGCAGCAGCAGGGCCAGACTCGGTGGTAGTGCTCAGCAGGGGGGCAGGTGCGAGGTCAGAGCTGGTCTCCAGTATGGCCAGACGAGTCGTGATGTTGTTCAGCGTCTCCTGCATCTTCTGCTGCATCTGTCTGGCTGATTCCCAGGAGCCGCCCACACACTCCTCTCCCTTGGAGGGGACGCTGATGGCCCTGAGGAGGTGCTGCCGCCCCCGCTTGTAGAGCTCCAGGGCCCGGGCCTTGTCTCCGGCCTCGTCGATCGTCAGTCCCTCGTTGATGCACTCGAAGGCTCTCTCGTAGCCATCTTTGATCACTTGGAGTCTGGCACTGTCGAATGCATCTTGTTTAGCCTTCTCCATTCCCTCTGAAACCAGACTTGTTGTTAGCTTTATTCACAGTTTGCAGTTGTACTCATTTCAACTTTGCACCATTGTTTAGATCAGTGCTATACAAATAAAGTTATTATTATTATTACCATGTGCTGACACTGACATTGCACATTTTGATTTCACATGCTGGGCATTGTTAGTGTTGGACATGATTCTTTAACAACAATGTTAATCCCTCAGAGGTCAAGTCTTACCAGAGAAGAGTGGCTCTAGTTTGTGTGGTGATAAAACAGCTAAAAGAGGCTAAAACAGGCTAATGTTGATAAAGCTGCAGCTAAAGTCTCGTGAGTCCATCTGTTGTCAGTCACATCAACATTTCATTGTGACCTGTAGCCACAGAAATCAGACGTAAACACAGACTTAAGTGTTGGTGACGTGATATAACTAGTTTGGGCTACTTAGCATTAGCCCCGTCTCGATTAGCTAACACATGCTTACCCGAGTGAGCGGAAACACCACCAGAGAAAAGCTCGATTAGCCGGTTAGCTCTGTTGTGGCTAACGATCGCGTCAAGAGTTGTGTTCTAGTCAAATGCTTCAGCGTCAAATCAGCTGAAGTTTCCCTGAGTAAAGTTGCGTTGTGTTTTGACAGGCGAGTCCTCGATGGAGAGAAGTGACGTCAAACTCGTCCGGTGTGTCATTTCAAAGTAAGGGTTCCGGGCCGCGCAGGCATCGCCAAAAACCGACAGATAAGCGTCGGGTCTGAGTTTTATTTTGAAAGCAGTGGTCGGAAGTTTACGTGGAGCAGCATGACGACATCGGTTTCAGCCTTGTTGCAACTGGTTGTAATTAAATATTCAATCAGTAAACTGGTTGATTCTAGTTGGTACATTTGACCTACTTCACATTTTATTTTCATGATCCCCTATGAAGGAAATCTATCAATTTCATCTTTACTTTCTTTTATTATTATACTATTTACTCATGCACACAATAAAGCATGAAAAAAAACTAAATATTCTCATTCTATTTGGTAAATGTTACTTATATAAATGCAGAGTAACCAAACATACTTCCTAACTAAAAACACGTGACTATATTGAAACTATCAAACGTATAAACCCAGTACAAAGTGCACACCGATCTCTTTAAAGAGGAATGAGAGGAAAGATACTTTTCATATTCATAATCCCCCATGAATGAAACCTATCCATTTCTGTTTTTCCTATCTTTACTATCTTTTATTATTATACTATTCATTTAAGTACAAATATGCTCATATTCTTGGTACATTTTTGTTTGTACATTTCCAGGTTTTTTCAACAAAGCATTGGGGGAAAAAGGGGCTGCAATTAGATTCTATGTTTGCAACTCGTCAGTGTGGCCACTGGAGGGAGTAAACACTAGCAATAAATAAAATAAATAAAACGGCTCATTTAGGCGAAGCACATGGTGTCAATGACGTTGTTTGGAGTTGAAGATGAATGTCGGGGCTTGCGGACACTTGGGTGACACCACAGGAGCAGTATGGAGGCATTTTACGTTGTTCTATTTTTATGTCTGAAGAATTGGTCACCATTTACTTCAATTGTATAGGATTTGGCTGCAACACCGTTCGCCCCTGAAACTCCCAAACTGTTTTGTGGACTCAAACTCTTCAGCCACCACCTCCATCACTGTGGTGATTCGATAATGAAGGATTTTTCACTTTTTTGGGTGAACTACCCCTTTAAGGCTGACTGCCACCCGGAAGAGGAAGGAGAATGAGAAAAAAAACCCGCCTTCATTTTAAATATGGACGACATGTAAACACGGGAACGTCCGGTCGCTGCTAACGAGGCTGAGATCTTCTGGTTCTTCTGCAGTTTATCGGTCGCGGTGACTGTTTTCTGTCCGTGTTCGTCTCCTCGTGTTCCGGCAGAAATCCACCGCTCCAGGAGGTAAGGGTTCACTTCCTGGTCAGAGATCCTTTATTAACGTGAGGTTTCACTCCTGAGGAAAAACTGTACTGTACCGAAGGGAAACATTACCAGAGATCGTTCACAGTTGTGTTAGGGAAGATGCTCACTAAGTTAGAATTTGAGGCACCGAATGATTTGTTTTGTTATTCATGAAAAGTGTATTTTTCAGGGCCACGTTGAAGAAAAACACTTTATATTAATTAATAGTGATTGCTGTAAGTTCCTCCAGCTAAATATTGATGTGACTATATTTCACCCACTGTTTGATTTCTGTTCTATACATTTTCTATGGCACATTTTAAATATTAATTTTGCTGGAAATGTTTGCGTTTCATTTTCCAAATTAAAAACTTCGATAATGATTTATTTCTATTTACATCTTGTGACTATGTCAAACTTAAGTTTTGTGTACGTAAAGACACACATGCAAAGGTTTGGTTTCTGGTTGTTAAATATTGTAATATTTCAAATAGGTTGTCTAGTTGAGTCATGTGATACAATTACAGTATATTAAATTCAAAATATTATCACCCAAACCTACTGTACGAAGATGCATCTGAAAACATGAACACACATCTCTTCACAGCCTTTGAGAGATGCCACCAAAGAAAAAGGCCAGAGTGGCTACAAGATCAGCAAAGTCAGGTAAGCAAATGAAGCCACAGGATTTATTGTCATTCCATAACATGAGGTACATGAGAGGAAATGATCCGGGTGACCAGCGAGGAAAATTACCAGTCTGATAAGTTATTTCGCATGTGGTGAATATTACTGCCTCAACGACACAGAGAAAGCAGACGAAGGTGAAACAGCCTCATCTGGTGGGAAGAGGAAGGCGGCAAAGGAGAGCTCGGAGTCACCTGGTTCTCCACAGTTCAGTTGCTGGCTGATGAAGTCTGAGCCCGACAGCCGCTTTGAGAACGGCATCGATGTGAAGGTACGGAGCCGTGACGGCCTCATCAGCGCAGTCTGTACATGTTGTAAAATGTGAGCGTGCTGCCATCGTCTCATGCTTCTGGTTCTTTTTGAAAGTTTGGGATCGAGGATCTGAAGGCTCTGCCCGATCAGACCGGCTGCTGGGATGGGGTCCGCAATTATCAGGTAGAGCTAAAAAAAATTGACTTTTTCTTTCTCTGTGGGAATCTCCATTTACATTATCAGTCATCTACAGGCACGCAATTTTATGAGGCAGATGAAAGAGGGTCAGTCGGCCTTCTTTTATCACAGCAACTGTAAGGACCCGGGGATTGCAGGAATCATGAAAGTAAGTCCCTCTATTTCTCAGGCTGGAGAATATTTTGAGTAATGCCAACAACGCTACAGCCACAGTGTGACATTCAGCTGTTTGTGCTTTTTAAAGATTGTGAAGGAAGCCTATGTGGACCACACTCAGTTTGACAGGAAAGATGTCCATTACGATGCAGGCAGCAAACCAGACAACCCAAAGTGGAGCATGGTAAAGGGACTGGGACATTAATGTAAAGCAAACACCTGAATATGTTGCATTGAT
Source organism: Verasper variegatus (assembly GCA_026259375.1). Classification (NCBI taxonomy): domain Eukaryota; kingdom Metazoa; phylum Chordata; class Actinopteri; order Pleuronectiformes; family Pleuronectidae; genus Verasper; species Verasper variegatus. The sequence goes on from CM048047.1 coordinate 20,532,644, forward strand.
TTTGATTCTCACATTAAACTGATTGTTATTTTTTTATGTATACATGTATTGCTTTTCCTGTGCCACTTTTTAAATTAGTTTTTTGTTAATGTGCCATATAAATAAATCCGACTCTTCACTGTTCATATGAGCCTAACGGTCGAACTTGTCGTCCTCCCTCAGGTAGACGTCCAGTATCAAAGAATGCTGAAGCGTTATCTTCCTCTGTCTGAGCTGAAAAAATACCACCTGCAGCAACGCGCCAAGGGAGGGCCTCTGAAGGACATGGCGCTTTTTACCAGGGCCAGGCTCTCTGTGCAGCCCCTCACCACAGGTAGGTAAAGAAACGTGCACTTCGTCACTTTAATTCAGTATGAAGTCATGGACGACTTGTGAACTTGGTCTGTTTTTTGTCTCTGCAGAGGAGTTTGACTTTGTCCTGAGTTTGGAGGACAAGGAGCCGCTGTGAAACTGCAGCCTGGTTGACCATCAGTCCAGTGTTTATGCTAATCAGTGTAAAATAATTTATTTGTGTTTTTTGTAGTATTATTAAATGTATTTATTGTAGGAAATTTACTGCTGAACACAAAAAGTATAACATGACTGAAGCTCTAAACATAATAGCTTCCATGGTTAGTTACTGTAAAGAGTTGTCTTACTATAAACAATGGTTTTGAATACATGTAACTAATCTGAAGGACCGTGACTTGTCTATATCATTAAAACAGTGAGCGCCACAGTGATAGAAACTCTATGACTGCTTCTAGTTTAGTTTAAACTGTAAATAAATGCTAGCGTCATAATACGGTGTACAAATGGGCTATAATGGTAAAGAACTACTCTGCAGACTATCACCTGCAGAGGGCGCCAAATCCTTTGTAAAATGAAAACTCCTGATAAGACATGAAAGTGGGGAGAACTGGGTGTTTATACTGCTGTGGTTTCAAGTTGATCAAAAGTTTTTACTACCCTCGTAATTAAAGCTTTTTGTCTCAGCATGGAAATGATTAGGCCTCTAGCTCGGTATAAATGTGCCACTAATGACCATTAAATTGCCTATTTTCCGCACGTGGGGATTAAACAGAGGAGGCTACAGGCGTTAAAAGCCAACGGGGCAAATTAGACGAGTAAATCACACATTCTTTCATGTCCCTGTTTTGTTGTTGTGACTGCCACCAGTTTCGGCAGAATCCCACGTAGTTGCTGTGTTTCTAAAGAAAAGCCTGATATAATCATTATGGTTATCACAGATCACAACGCAGGGATCAGACTGGACACGGTTTTTCACATGTGGGTGTAAGAGCTCACCTTCGTATCCTGGTTAACTGTGTCGTACTCGTCCAACACAGTGCACTTTACCCTCTCAATCATTTCAGCTCTTGTTCTTGAACTTCTGATGCATCTTATTTCTGTTTACTACCGTGCATTTTATCACAGCATCCATCAAAGTGAGTAAACGAGACATTGAGGAGGATTCTCCTTTAAATAAACTCATAAAAACATCACACAGAACTTTGGTTTATTATGCATCTCAGTGTAACACTCTCTGAATTCATTCTCCTTGTTTGAAGTTGTAGTCAAGCATAGAAGTGAATGCATCAGAGTTGTATTTAGTATTGCATGTATTTAAATTGTTGACTACTTTACCTTAAGTCTATGGAGTCATAGATGTGGTTTAGTGAGCTATAAAAAAAAAAAGGTACCATGACCTTTTCAGCCCGTTTGCATTCTTCGTACAGAACGAGTCAGTGTAACAATAAGGAATAATCAAACATGACTAACTGAAACCTCACTTGGCATTCAAAGGATGTGTGGTGAAAGAACCATATGACGCAAAATAAAATGGTTTGTTGGTTTAATTGATCCTCAGTTGTCAGGTCATTTCAATTTTGGTAAGATTCAGTTGAATGTGTAGCCCTGCTCATTTTTACAGGATCTCTTTCACGGTTAGCTTTTATAATGCAGGGGTCTCTGGTTGATGTTCAGGAGGTAGAGGGTCCGGTCCTTGTATCGATGGGCTCGGGTCCAGGATCTTTTATTTTGGGTTCTACACTGTTTTTGTTTTACTTTGTTTAACACAAACGTCTATATTAGTTCCACAACATAACATAACTTGACTTTACTATAACAACAAATTGAATAATGGTGATGGATGAGGATGTGACCTCATGATGTCTTTGGTATGCCTTTGAAATCAGAGCCGGTTCAGAAGTCAGGAGAAACAGCTCTGGTCCGAAGATTATTTCCAGTTTTCTAACGTATTCCTCTCACCTGTGTGAACCAGCTGCAGCTTGTTTCACAAAGTCGGGAGCTTTTCCTCAATTTATCGAGCTGCTAAAACACAAGGCTGTCAACACACTTACGAGTGGATCTGTTGAAATCCACAAATTACGCAGCTCTGTCAGACTTCATTAAGTATTTGTGCGCAATCTGAAGAATAAAACTTTATTTATTCTTCAGATTACTGAAAACTAACTCAAATGAAATGTTGTTTTCCTTCAGTCTGAGCATGAAGCATGAAAACCACTTATTTGTGTACTTTAGATGATTAATGTCGCCAGTATTAACATTGATTCATTCCTCCTTAGAAAGACTAGAATATGAAAAGCATGTCGCTACAATGCAATGTGGTGGTAATTAATAAGACACGACAGGCAATGACAAATTGATACAGAACAATGAATTCTGTCGCCATCACAAAATATAATGAAAAACATATATTCTGGTAAAAATGTGCAGCTTATTTAATTTCCTGTTCCTGCGATAAAAACATATTTATTAGAGGTGGATGGAACAAACGTTACCTCAACTGTAAACAGGACCAGTTGGAAGGTTTGACCAGTCAAAACTCACGCTGTCTTTCTCTTCCTGCTGCAGCTGTAAAAAATAAAACCTGACAATAAAAAAACAAACAGTGCAGCTACATCCAGTGTCCCACATTTAGTAATTTCTGAGGCACGAACGCACGCTGCTAATAAAAGCCATATGAATCAATGCCGTTCTGAGCAGACGGGATCTTAAGTCACACTTTCCCCTCAGTCCAACACAGCATACTGCCGACATTTAACGACTCTGGACCAGGCACCGAAAATGTGGTCTGGTTTCAAGTAAAGTGTCAAAACAACTGCTCATATTCATATTGATTACGGGACAAAATCTAGAAATTGTTTGTTGTAACTTTTATTTTGCTGCGAAAAAAGGCCCCAAGCACAGATGACAGGATGCAGCACATGTTCGCCGAGGCCCCGGCAGCGAAAACCACATTTAAATTCACTCGATCCACATATTGCAAACACTCTGGGATATCAGTTCCCAACGTGTGAGACTTTTTCCATCAATATTCTTAAACTATTATCTGAGAAATTAATGAAAATGTTTAAGGAAGTGAAAGAAATTCCCCAGTTACAAGTTTCATCAAGATTCATCTCTTCTTTTACAAATGTTAATTACACTCAGTTGATATTCTGATACGTTTCAAGAGGCTGTTTTTGTTTTTGAAGAGAAGCTCTTCCCAAATGGTGGATGAAGAAAATGGGACTGGATCACAGCCCCTTGTAAAACGTGTCTGGGGCCCAGTGATTTATGAGCCCAGAGATCCTCTTCTTCTGGCTCTGAGAAGCTGTGGGGTCTTGAGCTATCATCCACGAGGTGAAGCAAAGCTCTGATATTTGGAAAAACACTCTGTTCCCAGTCGGGGGGGGGGGGGACGACTAATCTGAAGCAGTCTTATACCGGGAGTGATAAAGTATAACATGAGGGTAAACTTTTTAAGTACTCGCTCACCGTAAAGAGAAAAAAATAAAAGCTTCTTCCATAAATCACTCAAAGATCATAACAATGTTATTAGCTCCACCAGAGGCTGGAGTTAAGTCCTTCCAGCGATCTGACAGCGCTGCATGTATACACACTTCACCTCAGGAGAAATGACTCAGCGATAACTGACGTCATTTGCACTAAACTAAGGTATGTTTCCCATAAACCTCAATGCGGAGGTTGTTGTGCCTGGACGTAGAAGATACTGGAAAAATCCCAGTTTGTCTTCTGTCCCCATGTTCTTATATTTTAATTTTTGTTGTTGCCAGAACTGGAACGGTTCAAACTAATGTAATGGCTTTAATCCCAAGTCTGATAAACCATTTGGAGAACTTTGCCTTAGCTGTCATTACCTCTGTCAAGGAGGTACTTTGTGTTTGTTATGTTTGTTGGTTAGTTTGTCTGCAGCTTTGTGCAAAAAACTACTGAACGGATTTCCTTGAGACTTAGTGGAGGGATGGGACACGGCCCACAAAAGAAGCCGTTAAGTTTTGGAATGGATTGAGGGATTTTCAATCACTTTATCTAACCTGACGCGATTGGGTGTTTTTGATATTTTCACAGAATTCCAAGGGATTAATCACTGCGGATCCAAATACAAATCTAGATCTTGGAGATTTAAATGTGGTTTAGTAAGGGAACTGTTGGTGCTTTGGCCGAGATCTGTATCTCCACTGAGTGTACGAAACAGATGAGGTTATGTTTTTCATCTGTGCATGTTTGCTAGTTTGCAGGATTACGCTAAAACGACTGGACACTTTGCCAAATAAATTCAGTGGAAGGATGCAGAATGGGTCAGGAAAGAAGCCATCGCATCCAGGATTCTTTAACATTGTGTGTTTTTACGTTTTCATGCAAGAATAATTTGTGGATCTTGATTGATATGAGTGTGAGCCGGTTGGTGCAGTTCCAATTACAAATCTGGATTTCGCAGATTTAAATGTGATGTCATAAGGGAGGAACTGGGCCTTGGCAGAGGACGCCTCTAGTTTCATGTGATATTCTTGCTGCAAATACAGTATATTGTGCTTCTGGGTGACGTTCTGTCTTTGTCAGACCCCTTTTTGATGGTTTTGCCTGACCTACCAATCATCATGATCCAGGAGAAGAGAGTCAGGTCAAATGTATCGTACCAAATATGCATGTTTATTGTCACGCGACAGAACATCAAGTGGCTGAGCCGTACTAATGACAAAGCCAGTAATGGAACACTCACAAACACATGCAAACATCATCGCTGTGCTTTCCCAAGACTGTAAAATATCATTGGCAGGAAAGTGTAGGGGGGGGAGAGCCCAAACATATTGTGTCAGCTACATCAACATCAGAACAGCCAACAACAGGAAAAAAATGTGGAGCATATCGAGTGTTGTGCCGTTCAATTTTGAAAGTGTGTGGTAAACTTTATTTAGGTGCTAAGATCTATTTTAATCATCGATGTGGAAATCAGAAACCATCGAATGGGGGTAAATGACTGAAACCTAAGGACGCAGTTAAAACATTTCCAAGAAGCAAAGAAACCCCTGAGAGAGAAACAGATATTATAATGATAAACACAAGGTTGGTAGAGTGAGTGTTGAAAAAACAAAAACATGATTAATGACGTGCAGTGGTTGAAATACTCGGTAATAAAATGTTTTAGAGTCACATTAATCAATCCAATGTATAGCGGGTAGTAACATGCACACATAGACACGTTTCAGTCTAATAAATAAATAAGAAAACAAACAAACTGTACATAAAATTAAATGAAGGGGATGAAAACCGATTGTACAAATTCATATTTTGACCATATTCTGTTTTTGACACCAGATGGATATCATCTAACTAATGTACTTACTTCACAATGAAGGCACGACGTCAACACATGCCCCTGATGCATTATGGCTCAGAGCACTCTTGGCGAGGCGTGGAGAACAGGGATGTGTTCGGCATGCCAGCACAGATAGAGGAATTCATTAGTTGCATTCAGGTGTGGCTCGGGCCATACTGTCTTATCTCAAGGCTACGAATGAAACAATCAATTCTCTTTTTAGGGTCTGGGGAACCTGACGTTTATAAATCTAATAAATTCCTAGTTTTGACACGTACAACTCAGTCCAATTGTCCCACTTGTCACAGTGAACTATAAACATGTAGCTTCTCTCTGCCTTTTGAGCCGTTGTAACTCGGCTCATCTCTCAAACCAGAAAAGACGGTTTAATTTGAATTTTTCCATTAATTTACTTCGGAAATCATCAATTTTTACGATCAACCTCTTGAACTTCCCACCGTCAGTTATCTCCTTGAAATTTTCCACAAACCTTTAAAGTCGGATTTCAGCTCCTCTCCAGTGACTGATGTATTTTCTGCTTATCCATAATTCTGATGGATGTTTGCCCGTAATTGTGCGGAATGATCTATGCACGGAGTTTGACAGATATTTCTGCGTGCTCACGTTAGATCAGAGTTCAGTGCGTGTGCATACGAGCAGGCCTGTGTGACAATTACAATCAGCATGGCAGTAAATCACTGTCCAACATGCATAATTGAGGTGAGCAAACTCAAAGTGTCCAGACTGTGTGGACTAAATAAATCAGTTCAGTGAGGAATCTTGTGTCCAGCAGTTAAACGTTTGCTAATTCACATATTCTGGATGTTAACCAGCCGATGTTCGTACCAGACACAAATTATCGATCAAAGCATTGAGGTCTGGAAATACGTCTGAGGGGGACTTTTAAAAACTCTTCCTGCTGTTTGAATTCATCACACGAGAGGGAAATATGAATTTAGCTTTCTTTTGTAAAATACTGTTGCATCACATGAACATTTCAAAATAGCTTGAGCATCATTTAAAGGTTTATCGGTCCTCATTTGACTTCACTCAGACCTGTTGAGCTCATTTGCAGACAGAGTTTTGTGTCATCTGGTGGCAGCAAAAGCACATCACACTAATTGGTTTGAAAACAAGATGTCAGCCGTCTCAGCCGTTCTACAGCTGACACAAAAGTGGACAAGGTACAAAAACCTCATCAAATGTTATGGTTGGAACTTGGTAATTTATGCTTAATGATATTTGTAGTTTGATGTAGTTCCAAGTTAGGATGCTGCTAGTTTCGAATAAATCATTTTAGGACATTGGGACTTATACCTAGCAAGAAGCTTTGGGCTCAGGAATTAATTGCAAAATGAACTTTTTTGAGTTTAAGCTACGGATGAAAACATGAATAACTCGAGTGGTGCACTCAGTAGATTTTATTCCTCTGCCAAGGCCCAACATTTCCATTGTGAAACCACATATAGATGAATTGGATCCAGATTTTTATTGTGGATCTGCAGCCAATTGCATGAATCTCTGAAATCTCTTACAATGTTAAAGAAAGTGAAAAAGAAATCCTGTATCTGGCCGTTTATCTGGATCCACTCCAAAGTTTGATGTCTTCTTCCTTGGGTCATTCCCCACCCCTCCACAAAATGTCATGGAAATCGGTTCAGCAGTTTTTCTAAACCTGCTAATTTACAAACAGACAAACAGTGAATATAGGTCAGTTAAGGTATAAGGCCTCGATTAAACTTGGATTTCACTATAAAAAAAAGTTATGCTGCACATGATAAAACCTGCCTCTTACTTTTATGTGCTTTCCTCCCAGAGAAAATAAAATTTATTGGAACTTCTTACAAAAAGTCCCTGTAACTGAATATGGTTAATGATCCCATTTCTTCGCTTTCTGAAATATTATAACTTTGGACTTTATCTCCATGTAGTGATGAGGAAAACGTACTGAGCCAAATCACCTACCATCATACTACCACTGGCCGGACAGAGAGGAAACGGCAGAGTGGAAATCTGGCGCACGAATACACGGGGAATCCCATCTACGTGGCTCGTGGCTCTCAGAAGCCACTGCGTGGAGGAGGGGAAGGGGAGTGACGCTGCAGGCCATCTGATCCCCACTGACCCCCCCCCCACTAACCAAAGTTGTATGGAAGCCTATAATGAACAATGATTACACTGTGAATCTCTGCGCTAATGGCACATGTGGTTGATAGTTCTCACCCCCCCCACCCCCACCCCCGAGGTAACATAATTCAGAGTTTCCTCTGCTCCGTGCTGTACATTTGCTCATAAATCCATTCTGATGCATTGTCATGGTGAAAGAACACTGAGTACTCCAATTCCGCAGAAAGTAAGTAATCGCAAGGGACATGTATTTTACAACTGATTTAATAATTGAGTAAATTTAATAACTTTACGTAAAAAAAGCACTCTGGCTTCTATAAAGAGAGAAGGGACTCACCAACTACAGAACAAGAATGGTCAGAATGGAGGGAGAAGAGGGCGAGATATCTCAACTTTAGTCCCCTTGGCTCCAAGCGTGCAGAATTTATCATTTTGAATCATTTGAAAATGATCGTCTTTTGTTGGAGCCTGTTGGTTCCACTCCGCTGGTTTCTCCAGACACAAATCTTGGCTTTGTGATGAGAATGTGCAGCCTCCGAACTGAAATCTAACTGCAGTCATCGTCTCTCAGGTTGTTATCGAGAGTCGGGCCGGAATCCAGGGATATTAAATGTTTACTGGAGGATTCTGAAACCTCAACATTTACATCCAGGGCCAACTCTCAGTGCCAGTGCAGGGAATTATTAGGCTGCATGCATAGGCAGAAAGTGAGGATGTGGAGGTGTGACGGACAAATACACTTTCAGGGCCTGGTCGACTCCGTTTACTTCCTATCTGTGCTTCCTGCAGTGAGGAAAATGGCTTTGAGTGGAGTTCCAAATTTTGTTTCCATCCTGTACATTACAACTGTATTTTAGTTGCCCAACACCTGTAACATCTGTAATCATAATTTTGTTGTTATTCGCTGTAACCATGGTCTTTCTGTTACCTCAGCAACACATTTGCTGCCATTACGGAATTGTACTGGCATCACTGACAAATAACCACACACAATTTGGATTGAGTACAGACTTGAACACTACGCCGCGTGTCCTCCCTTGGAACAGTGGGAAACATCTGGGTTGTTTTTTTTTTCACCGCTGCAAGAAATGAAAATACAGAATGAAGCCAAACCTGTGCAGCGTCTGTTCGGTGTGAAGTCCAATTAAAGCTGCTCAAGTTGCTCTTGCCCAATAATATAAAATATTCTCTGAGCTGTCACTTAAGCCAAAGGTGCTCAAGTAAATATCCAGTAAAAATAAAGTGCCATGAGACTCCTTCTTGTTCAAGTGACCACGTGGCTCTTGGAAGCACTTTAGGTTGAACTGGAGAACACTTCCAAACTTTTGATTTTGTTTCTGGATGAAAAAGAAAGGTAAACACAGGGTCATATCTTTGTAGAAGTGACTTAAATAACAGTTCCATGTCTCCTCTCAGTGTTGCGTGGTTCTGAAAGAGTTAAAATCCTCATGGTGTCATGCAAGCTGTCCTGCAAGCCAGGGCTTATAAGGAAGGCATCTATCAGTGTTTGGGTTGGCTCAGCTTGTGAAGGGTGTTGAACCTGAAGGCAATTGCTTTAAACAAGAATAATTGGTAATTGTCCTTTCAACAGCACGCAGGAGCTGTTGACTGCGGAGCCATAATTCAAAAAGCAAGTCAATTGTACGACTGCACATTTTGGTTTAAAGGTAAAAAAAGAAAAGACAAAACAAGATTGATGTGTCAGGTGGTGGTGTGGTTGCACTGTTCTCATATTTATCAAAACTAAGAGGAGAATCCAGATCCTGGATCCCAGTGCTCCGACTATCACAGGAACTTTATGTCTTTTCCATAAAAAAATTGAACATTAACATATTGTTTTCGATTCCACCTGCCGGTGTTGGACAAACTGTTTGGGAAGCTGTTGATCTCTCTTGTGCTTTGAGCGAGCCATGGAATTTGGGAAAAACACAGAACTGCAGCTGCTGGTGGTCCAACTGCCTGTAATGTGGTACTTCTTGGTAATCTTATTAGTTCAGTTGCTGAGATACCAAATGCTCAGCTCAGTGGTGAGTTTTGAGTATTTAGATGTGCCATCATACGACAGGAAACCTCAACGTGACATCTTCAACAGGAATCTAACAAAGCGGAGCCGAGAGTTGGAAAGTACAGTTTTGGGGAAAAAAAGAGACGAGGGGGAAAAAAGTGAATTATCTGTGGATGAAAGGCTCAATTTCAGGAAAAACATATAATTACCACAAATGTCTCTGAAGGTTAGAAGAGAAGCTGTCGAAAAGCACACGATCTGTCTTACATTTCTATGGAAACTTTAGGGATATTGCACTGAAATCACCGAAAAAGACCAATGATGTCATATTTTCATGTTGTGCAATGCACTGCAAGTCACTGCGTGTTCGGTATAGATCTGTGATTTCCAGCTATTTTGTTGGAAAAAACCCAAAATACACAAATCATGTCTCGCAGATCACACAGATTATAGTAATTTAATACAATTTGTATTGCAGGCTATAAAAACACAAAAACATTTACTATAAATACCAAAAAACGACAAGTATGATGAAAATACACACATAATATAAAATATATATATAATACAAAAATATCCTCCACATAAAGTTAGACAGAATACGATGGAAACATAGAAATCTTATGAAGGAATTGTTATGGTGCCATGTCGACATTTAGTAGTTTGACTGCATCCAATCTCAGAGCCCATCGACCCTCGTCTGACGATGAATTGGCCTCCGGGGTCAACAGCCAATACTACGGCGGATATCTGAGCCAAGACCGCATTCCCTTCACCGTACACCGTTTACTGCCCGAGGAGTCGAACGTTTCTCCACACAAAACACAAACAGCGATGCTTTTTGTAGTTGTTTAGCTCCAGACTTCGCTTTTTGGCTAATCTCTGTTCACAGCTCTCTGCACATGAATGCAGGTAAATTCAAAAGCCGATAGCCGATGCAATGTGATCAATGTTTGCTCTGCATATTCACATGGAGAATCTGATATGACCGCATCAAACCGGTGTTAGGACCGGACCTCTGAACGGCTGTTTGGTTATTTACTATCAGGCTATGTTACAGCAGCCATACTTAAGTGATTTAGACTGAACTTTAATCCAGCAGCAGGAACAGGTCCAGGAGCAGCTTGTTCTTGAAGTAGTATCTAGAGTTATTGCTTCCGTGTGGCGACATTCCCGTGAATTCCTCATTCGTTACAGACACTGATGTGACCTGATCTCCGTTGAGCACTTGAGAATACGAGGGCTAGGGAGCCGCGCAGGCTGCTGTGGATATTTAGTGGGTTTTTTGGGGGGGTGGGGATTGTTTCATATTTATTTTCAAAGCTGAATTTGGCAGGTGTGTCCTTCAAAAGGAAGACACTGAGATTTATGAAGAGATAAAGTTCTCAAATTTATTTGTCAGAATCAAGAAATAATGTGACCCTTGTGCTTTGTATCGTAATAATCTTCGCTGGAGCCAAATGATCGGTATTCTGGAGCTGCGCCGAGTAACATATAACATTTCTGACAGGAGAAGAATATTTTATCAAGCAAACTGAGGAGATATGGATTTATTTAGTGCCCAAACATGTGGGTAAGAGACCATCTGCAGCTGGTTTTGTATCAATAAAACTCATTATTTTTACTTCAGACCATATAAACTGGGCATTACATTTAGCTTGAATAAGTTTCTTATGTGGAAAAGTTCACTTTGTTTTTATGCAATTAGGCAAGTTTTGGCTCATAGAAAAGATGATTCTTGCCAGTTATTGTCTCCCATCGCTATTTGCTGCATTTCATATCTACCACTGGACTGTGCCAAGCTGGAAATTGTTAAACTCCACAAATACTTAAATTACAGTTCAGAGAAAAAGATGAGGAGGGGAAAGCGACTCATGTTATGAATCAAAGTTTCACTTTCGGGTACATTTTGAAAGATTCAGGATGAAGTGTCGAAGCTGTAAACCTCCATATCCTCAGCTTAGTGGCTAAACTGAAGGCTTTCACCATCTTTACTGCTGTGCTTCACTCCCGTTGGTGAAATAGTGGAAACAAAAATCAGCCTTTTACGCCAGTAACAGTAGAGCAACATCCCAATAAATTTGATGGATGGGATAAAAAAAAGATGACGCCACTTCTTGCTTTACAAAGGCTGGTGTAAATTTGCAGCAGGTTTTTACAAACAATGGAATCAAGGATTTTAACAAAAGGCTGTTGTGAAACAGCAGAAGTATCTCAGGCATGATTGTGAAGAACATTGAAAAGTTTGTTTTTTTGAACTGTGTAAAAGGTCAGTTTTGCCAACTCTCTGCAAAGTTCATGGGCGGCCGTGGTTCGGGAGGTAGAGCGGGTCATCCACTAACCAAACAATCTGATTGAAATGTCCTTGGGTAAGACACCTGACCCTGACAGCCAAAGACATGTGAGCTGTGTAAGTTCAGGGGCTGCATCCTTCAGAGGCTGCATTTATTGCATCACAGCGGCGCGAGTGGCTGTCCCATTTCGACGGCTCCTTTAAATACGGCTGAGAAATGCATCCTTTCCCAGAATTCATTGTAATTTGTTGACAAACAAGAGATAAAGACGGCGGCAAGCGATGAGACCCAAACGTTCATTTCTTACGGTATGGGGCTACGTGTTGAAAAGCATGACACATCACCTTCTGAACAGATGTGTTGAGTTTAGCTTCTTATGTTTTCTCCTGTTTCATTACCTTAAGTGAACCCTTTAAGGAGAACTACCGGCAGTGATGGAGACAGACGTTGGCAGGTGCTCACTAAAAAATGTACTTGAAATCTCCTCTTTTAGAATTAAATCAAACAGGAGTCGACAGGATTTCACTGCATCTTTTTCTAATGCATCGTCTGAGCAGCTCAAATCTTACGTAATGTCTCTGGCTTCACGGGGTGGAAATAGTTGAACAAAATTTAAAGTCTGTAGGTTTTGGATGTAGCTCTAAGATGAGACATGTCTGACAGAGCCAGCTTTATTATGACTGATAATCATTTTTTTTTTAGTTGGCTAATGAAAGACATATGGGAGTGGAAATGCATAAAACATATATTTCAAGAAAGCCAGATTTTTAGCCACTAAAATAAAGGTTTTGGCAAAACAAATGAATTAATGATCTGATTTCAACAAAAAGGAGGTTGTCATAAAGGCTCCATTTCTGTCACTCGCACATTCATTCCTGGCCGAGGACGACAGGTTATGTAACGTTTGAACCCAATTCTTTATACGACACTTTGCACAGGGATGGAAAACTACTGTGTTATTTCTAATTGATTATATAACAGGATTCACCAGGAGATGACATCATATCTACACTGTAACAAATTGCTGTAGTTTCAACAGTAAAATTTTACAGTGACTTCTTGTACGAAGTTTATCTGTATATCGCAATGCATCATGGGCAAAAACTGTAAAAGGTATCCTGTAATATACTGTAATTCTTTTTACAGTAATTTTACAGTACTTTATTGGTAACTTTTTTGCCAGGTATTTACTGTTAATTCTACAGTCAATTCTTTACAGTGTAACATATTATATATTTCATCTATATATCATTTTTTATTATGTATTATTTTTTTATTATATTCAATGGGATTAAAGCATTTAGTTTCTACATTCACAAAGTTATATTGTTCCAGTTATTGTTTTTTTTACTGGAAATAGGTTATAGACTCTCAGAATCAATTCCCAGTTAACAGTGATCATCTGAGTCCAATAAAGTGGATCAGCTTTGGGACACAGCAGCTCACATCTGGAGCAGCTGCTCTCTGGTCTCCCATGACACGAGCAGGTCAGACTTGAAGGACATGGTCTTAATTAGTTTTATGACATAGCGGCTCACACACTTGCTGTGTGGTGTCTGTCTGTTGAGGTCAAGAGGTTATACTATCGATCCAACTTCAGAAAATATCTATACACAAGTTAAATAGAAAATAATCGCTTCAAACCTGATTATTATTACTTCTTAAGATTTTAATAGTTTTTAAGTTACTCTCAAATATACTTTTGTTCGACTATATCAAACTTTTTTGTTTCAAAAAACCCCAAACTAATAAACATCACTTCACAACCTAAATAACATTCCTGTTTCTGTAAAGATTCTTAAAAACAGCAACTTTAAACTCTCAATTAAATTAAATCAAACTGGTTGCCATGGAAATACCGAAATAAATTGAATTTCAAGGGACCCTGAATATCAAAAGGCACCATTTGCAACCTGATGAATATTACTGTTCAGTTTCGTGAAGAAAATAAGGGCCATATAAACTGTTTCATAGTTCTGCTCTGGAAACCGTGAACAAATTCCACATTGGTTCTTCTCTGGAAATGATGCGATTACAGACGGATAGACGGAGACACGGTTCACTCTATCAACCCTGCATTGTTTAAATATTGAATTATCTTCGTAAAAATAAAATAATGTTAATTATTCAATGGTTAAACAGCTCATTTGAAAGCAAACCTGATAACAAGTGTAAATCGTTTACTCAGAAACGATTCAGTTTGTGCTTGTAAATATCTGCTTGACTCTGTCAAGGGTCAACCTGGAAACAACAACAACGACAATGAATCCACATGTTTACACTGAAGTGAGACGGATAAGATCACGGATCCAAGTTCAGTCTAATACTTGGTGTCTAATGAAAGGTAAAACATCACTGGGGATTGGAGAGGGGCTGACAGGCTGGAATGTGCGTCTGTGAAAGGTGAACGTTTTTGCTGCCTGAGGTGAGGAGTTATGGTTCTGCAGTCATGTAAGGTAGCAAAGCACTTCACTGACCTGAAACTGTCACTCAGAGCTCGGCAGGACGCTGCCGCTCCGTGTTGGCTTCAGTGCGAGAACACTTCACATTGCTCAACTGTTCACTGCTTAACGTGATGTGCAGTTATCCTCCACCGTCTTCTGTGCATAAGGACAGATTACATTTTTTATTATGGCCAAGTCTATACATGATGGCACTGCACCGGAGACTCATCCAAGCCTGAGCTGGAGCCGCGGTGCCAGGAACTTGTCAGCCCCTGTGGAGGCAATGTTGCATCCAGATGACGAGTTGCTTTCACACAGCTGCATCCAAAGTCTTTCCAGAGCCAGATGTGTCTTCTGGTATGCTTGATTGATGTGGACTAATTAAAAACAGACGCTCCATGAACTCCTACATTTGTAGGTCAGATGAGGTATACTTGTATTTCTACATGGAGAACATCATACTATCCGTCATGATACATATGTAAACCTGCTGCATGTTGCAGTTTCATCAGATAATTCAAATCTTCATTTGTATCAAAGATGCCTGACAAATCAATATGACACTCAATCTCCTATAACCAATACTAATGTCCAAATATTAGAAACGTAGTCCTTCATAGTCAGTTCATTATTGTATATTTAATTGCCTTCCTATTCAGTATGTGCAAAACGCAGAAATTAAGGTGTTTTTGTTCTAAAATTTCACATGCAAATCTATGTTTCTTGCAGCAAGAACGCGTTTTAAAAAAATGTGATTCGTGCAAAAGCCACAGCTTATGCACCTTAAAAGAGTGAATTATTTCAAGCATATAAAAATCATTTCATTAAGACACTGTCTGATTATAAAATCTGTAATATAAGGGAATAGACCCTCAGCTTTAAGATACAGATTTGATTTGGCTGAAAGATAACCATAAGAATTGACAATAAGTAAAACAAAGTGCTAATCGCAGTGGAAATTAAGCCATGAGACATTTCTGGAAAGACAAAATTTAATTGTACATAAAATGTCTGATGTAAAAGTCAGTTATTCCTGATGCTCTATAAAATTTAAAACAACAAGATAAGCTAAGATAAGGGAAAAGGTCTCTCAGCAGTAAGAGACTGTTTACGAACATCCCGCCCTGGTGGATTCACTTAAGGATAATCAGCCAAGCTGCATGTTGGTGATAGTGAGGAGCCGTGGACACCGTCACGCCAGAAGCTGAAATCTGAGTCCGATGTGGGCGATATCAGCTGCCTCATAAAGGACTCGGTAATTGATTGGGAGATCACGGCCGAATACAGTGTGGAAAATCCAAAGGCACATGGAAAAGCAATAAGATCCAGCAGCAGATGTTTTTCTCAATTCTCAGACGGTGTTGTAAATGTATAAAATATTGCCGGCTGCGCGTTGCTGACTGCAGAAGACATTCACTCTCTCTCTGTGGAAAGATCTGCATGTTTCTGTAGAAGTTCCTACTGAATGTAGATCTAATGCAACGCTGCCTCAACATAATGATGACACAAGATGTGAAAATTCAAACCAACAGGAGGAGAAATTCTTTATTCTTCTAATATTATTGGAGCATTGATTCTCCGTCTACTTCCAAATTAAAAACAGACGTTTTAATATCATTAATATCTTCAGTCTGATAAAGACCTCACACAACTTTCAATTGTAACATGACCTTAATTGAACATCAGGACAAAATAGCCACTAAATGCACCTATAAAGACAAACTGCAGACACGGTGACTTGGCTTCCTTCTGTGCACTGAACTATTAAACAGCTGTTTTATGTATCAGTAACATCAGGTGAACTGTGTTAGTTTTTAATCACGATGTACGAAGAACATGGCGTGCAGATTCAAAAGCTACAGAAACGAGCAGCTTTTTATTATGAAGGTTATGTATTATATGTCGTGGAGAAGGTCGGCCACGAGCATTTAGCTTTTAGTCTGTACTGTGCAAAGAAGACGTCGACATTTACTGAAACTGTCACGGATAATAATATGGATCTAAATATATTATGAAAATGAGGATTTAAGGCCTATAACTTATTTTACAGATACATACAGAATATTGGTTGATAATTGTTAATGCTAAAGCAAGTTATTATTTTCAACAGCAAACAAATGCACCACGTTAGAGATTGGCGGATGACTACACTTCTTCAAGCAGTTGTGAACCAGCTGTCTGGCTCTGTAAAGCCCATTACTGTGAATTACGTCTATTGTGAAATTGCAGATAAACAGTAAAAAAAAAAAAATAGAAGCTTTTTTTTGCATTTTACTATGTTTGTGTTTCAATGTTGGCAGTTGCTCCGATTTTTTAACCTATTTAATTAGTCCAAGAGGTCGTAAACTGCAACGAGTTGCACTCATGAGCCAAATAACAGAGGAGCTGGGCCCGATTCAAACGCACAATGTCGCAGAAACCTCAAGGCAAATATTTCAACTGGCTGCATTGTTACAAGCAGCAGCTTAGGTATGATTTATATTCCTCCAATAAACAACATAAGCCCATCGCTGTTCATCTCAGGCTAATAAAATTATAATGCTAAAGTAAAAATGAATTATTTTATTTGTTTATGCAACCTTGTTCCTTTTCTACACTGTATTGTGTAAGGGGAGTAATTTTCTACGGCTTCTTAACCTTGCAGGGAAATTAGAAATGACTCAAAACAACGGTCTCTTCAGATGCTGTTAAAAAGAAATGGACATATTTATACCAAAGAGAAGATTCTTTTTATTGGAAGAAAACAGAACGGAGAAAACCTGCCATTGTCCACATTGTACCGACTGTTACAAACTCACACGAATCTTAAAGCAACTTACAGACACATAACAAAACACACATTTCAATCTCTATCATGCTGAGAGTTGTGAATCTTCCCAAAGAGCCAGTAAAAATCTTTTAGCTTCGACCTTCACCTCCAGCAAAGTCAAAGTCCTATAGTTTTTAATTGAAATGTTTGTGCTGCTCCACTAATGGGTTATTAAAAGATTGCCTTGCTCCGTCTTTAAATTCACGCCGTGAATGTTCATTTGAACGCACAAACAAGACATTGCACACTCACATGAGATATACATTCAAAGCACCATTAACTTGTTTATGAGAATAGTTTTATTTTTTGTCAGTTAGGCCTATACACCTTTTACAGTATATTTGAAATTATTGACATTTTAAGGGTGTCCCCCTGCACTGAAACACAGCATCTCCACCTCCTGGGTTGTGGAGTCTCACTCGGCCCTTTACGAGGTCGACGTTTCCATCCGACCGCGCTCAGTCCCTTCCTCTCCTCCTGTTGCCAGCTGGTGGAAAGAAGCGTGGAAACATAAATACACGTCAGTCAGCCAGCTCATGCGGAACATGAAATATGTTTTCAAGTTGAACATCTAGGCTCTGATCTCATCGCCCCCCCCCCCCCCCCCCCCACCCCCCCCCCCCCCCCCCACCCCACCCCACCCCACCACCACAAGGAAGCAACCAAGCTCAGTACAACAGGGAGCCGGGGAGCGTATAGACCCAGAGCCGAGAGGTGGACGCCGGCGTAGCGTTTCAGGTGAGCGATGTGGTGGCAAGCATGGCAGTGAGAGAGTCAGCAATCCACAGTTGGCTTAGTTGGACATTTTGGAAAACAAGTAGAGAGTTAAATAAGGACACGGACACCAGACCCTTCTGCACGAAGAGTGTAAACAGACAAAAATGCAGCAACTTAATAAACAAATAAAACATGGTTTATCTGATCTGTGGAAAACCTGAAGTGTAAAATCTACACGTTTCGTCTGTTTGCCTGTTTGTTAGCAAGCAAACTACTTGGGGTATGACCCAAGGAAGAACCCAGTACATTCTGGTGTGGATCCGAATCAGGGGGTGGATCCAGGATTTAAATTTCCTTGATTTCTTGAGGAATAATTTAGAGGACTGTCTTGGTGGAGTCCTTTTCTCTACTGAGTACCATTCTAGTTATAAAGGTGGCTCTTATTCAAAAGTTATCCAGATTCCAAATACAAAAAGAATTGTGGCTTATTAATAAATATGTAGTCGTAAAAAACTAATGTAGGTTATAATTATATCATGTCCAAAAGGTTGATAAAACATAAGGTTCAAGGGGCAATAGTTTCCAGCGCTCTCTCTCTCTCTCTCTCTCTCTCCCTCGCTCTCTCTCTCTCTCTCTCTCTCTCTCTCTCTCTCTCTCTCTCCCTCTCTCTCTCTCTCTCTCTCTCTCTCTCTCTCTCTCTCGCTCTCTCTCTCTCTTTCTCTCGCTCTCTCTCTCTCTCTCTCTCTCTCAGTCTGATCGAGGGTAAACGTCATTTCTATGTGATCAAAACTCTCACGTTTCTGGAACTGTAAGTGGACACACACACACACACACACACACAGATAAACACAAATGCCTCTGAGCTGCAGCGGATCACAGAGCGTTAGCCTTCATGCAGAGTTGAGGTATGGGAGACGCTCCTGATGCGGCAGGTCCGTCAACTCATTCCTGCTTGTTACCGACACTTAGGGAAATGCACCGATGGCCGACGCCACCCATAGGGCTGCAGGGACGAGAGTACAGGCCTGGGCCATGTAAGCAGCAGACTCGAGTTGACTGCCTGAGCTATCTCACATGCCTCACTGCATTTACTAAAAATGCAGGATTCTTGTTTTTTCTCCTCCTTTTTACCTATAGCTCTCCTGTTGCCAGTTCTTCTTGAACCACTTTCTACAAAGTCAAACAAACAATATGAATCTCAGATCATTTACGGATTGTTCCCTGAGGCGTTCCCAAACTGACGAAACTCACCTTGGATGATTTGGGTAAGTTTTTCGCTGTCGATTTCTGAGAAGTCACCGCCTGAGGGGAAAAGAAAAGTGGGACCGAATTATTTTCTACATTGTCAATGGTAATAGTAGATTGACTGTATTTCTGTATCACTTTTCTAGTCTTTTCACACACCACTCACACACTTGGGGGGTGGATTTGAGCCAGAGATCGAACCACCAACCCTCCTTCCCACAAATCCAACCACATAGAACACTGGAAATTTCTCTTTTCAAATCTCAGTTAATTTCACTGACCTTCTAGATTGATGTTGGTGGTGCCATGACTGACTGAGTACTGAGGGCCTGGAAACGACAGCATCCATCAGTATTAACACTGATTCATTATTTCAAAAAAAGCCGCTGCCTCACTGATTCAGCTGAGACGTATTTACCTGTGATAACCTTGGTGACTTTGGTGTCGGCTGAGTCACTCTTGATTAGCCGTGTCACCTTGGTGATGGAGGGCTTGCTTTCGATAACCCTGGTGACCGTGGTGACGGAGGGCCTGCCTTCGATGACCCGCGTCACTTTGGTCACATCGGGAACTTTAAAAGAACAAAGGACGCGTTTCACTACAGGTAGCACAGCATTGCCCCTCGATACAGGGAATCTTCCTTTTGTTTGCAGGTAACAAAAACAAATGGACCTTTCACTGGATCAGAAAGGTTGCTATGACAGAAAATGTGATTCATAATCAAAGGATTTCTGCTTATTTGTATAAATTGTGTTTATTTTGTGTCTTTTTTCATATTTATTATCAAATTATTCTTTCCATTAGCTGAGAAGAAATGCTCTTCTCTCTCTGATTAACGCTACTTTGGATGTTGGTCCCCTTGCGTGTGCATATGTGCGTGAAATTATCAGGATTTACCAGCCTGCCTGATTTTTAACCATGCAACTATTTCATTAACCAGATCGAATGTGTCCGACTGTGCTGATTAGGAATCACACGATGATGATACTCTCATCATTACTGTACCTTCCTGGATGACGCGAGTGACAATCCTCTCTGGTGACAACAGGAGATATAAAGCCATCAATGACAGTGAAGAATGTGACAAAAGAAAATATAATATATTGCAAGAAATAAAGTGAAAACAAAAAAATTATAAACTCAGTTTTATTGTAACTTACTCATGAATGTGAGGGGAATCTCCTGATATCTGTATCCGGAAATGTACTGTAAACAAGAAAGGGGTAAACCTAGAAATGAGTTGCAAACAACAAATTGTTGATCCACTTCACCATGACACCCTTGATTAAAACCACGAGATCGACTCTCCACAAAAGCTGCTTTCAGACATGACCTCCAGAAAAATTGGGTCGGGACATTTTCTGGAGTTTGCATTCCACGCATGAAGCACAGCTGGAGATCAGGTCAGAACAGAAAAATGTCCGGAACATTCAGGCCAGAGGTCTCATCTGGGCAGAGCGTGCAGGAGGACACGGCATTTAAAGTCCTCCGCAGAAAGCAGAGTGTTTGTGTTCACACTACACCGACACCAGCTTATTGCCAAAAGCTCTAGAAACTCGTCTTTCCAAGTTGACATCTTCGTCTGCGTCTTCTACGACACCTCATTTCCGTCTTGCGGTATTTGTATGCTTTCGGTTTCGCGTCTATGGCAAGTTAAAAAAGTCATTGCTATGAAATTTGCGGACATTTTCCTGCTGTATTCTCACATGGGTTCATCTTACAGTGAGAAAAGTTCTGGGAAAAGTCTCATACATCCCCTCTGGACAATTCCAGGGAAATATCCTGACTTCAGTGCATGTCTGAAAGCAGCTGTAGATTATTTAGATCAAAAAAACAACAACCCTGTCTTTAATAAGTCTCTCAGCTTTTATAACAACAATTTATCTTTTTGTACAACACCTTGATTTGCATGTAAGTGACGAGCCTCTTCAACAGCATGAGGAAATCCTGGCTTCCAACTGGGATATCTGGAAAAAGAAAGCACCGGGCGTTAACCTCAAACACAGCACAGCGCATCTCCTGTTTACAAAAGAAAGGGGGTGATAATAAGAAAGTCGAATGCGGGAAAGTTTTACCTCCGGGATACAAAAATTGGTTGACGAAGTGAACGACTCCGTTTGTAGCCATGATATCAGACTCTGGGACTTTGACAGAATTCACAAGCATGCTGTTGTTTTCCTGCGGGGCGACAGTTATAAAACAATTACAGACAAGTACGCCACACGGGGCTTGAATGAACCTGTAGAAATATGAGTTACGCTTCATGGAAAATAATGTAGTCGTCAGCTTGAGAGTTTCAGACGTGGGGAAGAGATTTTATCAGATGAGGACCATAAAAAAATAATTTCCCAGTATAATAAAATTACAGCTGTTATATACCTTTAGAAGTGTTGTGGCGGGAAATACTTACAAACTTCAATCTGAGGTTACTGCCCTGGAGGGACTTGAGGAGGTTCGTCACCCCGGTCTCCAAACCGCCGCCGATGAAGACACCGTTGCTGAAGTGGTACAGAAGGATGGTTCTGAGAGCGTTCATGTCATCTGAAATTAAAAACAGCAAACTGTGGAATTTTTTTCCCACTGGCAACTTGGAACACATTACAAGGATAAAGGGAGTGCGGGACACCAACCCTTCAACAGGGACATATCCCTCTCGCTCAGACTAGCGAAGGCCTCATCGCTCGGGGCAAACAGGGTAAAGTCTCCCTCCTGTTTCAGCAGGTCGGTCAAGCCGGCAGTTTCCATGAGAGACAAAAAGATCCTGCAGCACGGAGAAGAAAACAGTAACTCAGCTGTTGCAAAAAAAAAACACCCAAGGGGCTGACATCCTGCAACAACAGCACTTTCTCAGTTCCCCTGCATGCGTGCCATGTGGGTTCAATGAAAAGATGTAGAAAAAACATGGTCTGGATTACGAGGCTGCAATTCAATACGTCGCTTTGCACGTACTTGAACCCTCCTTTTTCTGTCAGAATCTCAAACATGGATTTTTCCGCCGGCCTCAACAGAATCCTCATGAGATGAAGGGCCCCGTTGCTTCCTTCCTTGCTTCCCCTGATCAAACAGGAATTCTCAATGCACACAGCCTGCAGAAATAATCCACGAGTTAAAGGCAACAGTGATGATGTCATGTCTAAGACGGGAGGATTGATGGTCAAATGACAGCGATAATGCATGTAGTGTGTGTGTGTGTTGGCAGCCAGCCACAGATTTCCAGAGAAGAGGACGCACCGTGCGATAGATGAAGACTCGCAGGAATTTCCCCCCGATGGTCTCCAGCCGCTGGCCGTTGTACAGCTGTCCCAGAACGATCTTCTGCTTCAGGATGTGACTCTCCAGAATAATCTTGAGCAGCCTCTGGTCCATGGACATCACTTCATCTGTAGAAGAAAGGGACGGGTTTATATTTGCCCCTTGTACCACCAACATTGTACGTTTTGACATCAAACTCATATGGTCCTATTCCTGTTATTTTGGCCATAGTATCCCAGGAGCAGCATCCACATTTCCACCTGTTTTGCAAACATCTGCTATCAGATGGACCGTGTACAATAACTGTCTCATGATTTGTAGGATACCATACATCGAGGATTTTATGGTTCCAATGCATGGTTGTTAAATCCAGCTGTTGCCTCTTCGTGCATTCCTCACACCCAGAGAACCAAACGGTGAGAGAGAGAAAAAGTATTCTGCCTCGATTAAATGCACATTACATTGCTGTTGCAGAAACAAAACAACACTCCCTTTTAATTGAAGTCCAGGATTGTTCTCTGGGGAGATTTGGTTTTACAGGCCATGAAAGCTCCTGTAGTAAATCCATAACTTCCCTGCAGTTCCAGTTATGTACATATCTATTCACATATGAGCACGTAATTACAAGTAGAAAATCTTCCCCTTCTTTTCCCCAGACTGGCTCCTGGCCTCCAGCTTCTGGTTCACTCACCAGTGAAGGCAGCGTTGAGAGGAGCCAGCAGCGTGTACTCAGCCTCAGGTCTCATGGCGGCGGAAAGGCCCAGCTCTGACACCATATCCCCGAAGGTCGACTGGGAACTTCCCACCAGTTCCATCACCTGCTTGGCTTAAAGTTCACAGGAGATTGGCACTATTAAATGATGGATTACAGGAAAACATCAAACACAATTATATTTGCGGTAAACCAGGAGCAATTAGGGCAATTTCACACCTGAAAGACTGAAACATCGTTCAAATCTTTGTTGCATTTGTTTGCATTTGTTGTTCCAGTTTTGGTTTCACGTTGCAATTTAGGGAGCGGACTTAAGAAATGTGTGTGACATACGTACATCGTGGTCGTCACCTATGTGGCTTGCATCTACCTGTAATGGACATTGATTGGTTTGTAGACGGGCCTGCGTCTGATGTCGTCCCAATTTAAATTCACTGTTTTGAATAAGGTGCATAGAAAAAAAGTTGTCTTCTGTCTGACTGTAGAAAATGAATGAATCAGTTAATTTTGTTGCCACTGTTGTATCATTGTGTTATTACTATTATTATATCATCAGAGACGAAGACTTCAAGAAATCCTGCGAGACACTTCCACTTTTTCTTCTTCTATTGTTTAATGCTTCCGTAACTTCCTGCAATTGGTCCAAAAGTCCAAACTATCTGAAAAAGTGTTTTGAACTGAACCACGCTTCAGTTCAATCTGGACCGAAACAACCTCTTTTCAACGGACATCATTCTGGTCCGTTGTTCCGTACTGTGGTCTGAGGAACCTTATACGCCTCTTGTAAAGTCTGAAGGTCCAGATCAAACAAGGAAGATGCGAAAGCCCTTTGAATTTGAAGAAAGAAGAGATGGAAACCTGAGTCTGGCATGAGCACTTTGTCGATGAGGTGGATGACACCATTGGTGGTGACGATGTCCTTCTTGAGCACCATCTTGACGCCGTTGACAGTCAGACTTTCACCGTCACAGCCGATCTCGATGCTGTTGCCCTCCAGAGTCTCGTAGGAGCTGCCGGCCATGATGGCCTCAGAGCACTGCACGGAGTCCAGCAGGTGGAAGTTCAGAAGAGCTGAAAGAACGAGGCAGAGTTTGAAATGAATGTGTGGTTCAGGTGAACAGTAGTTTGACGTTTGGCTCAATGTAGGTCAGTTGCGCTGCACGGGCTGTCTTACGATCTTTCCCATGTTAGGCTACAGCTGATTCTGTAACATCCTGAGAACCTGAACATCCTTTGGATCCCTTGGGTCCTCGAGTGAGAAGACTCCTGATTTCTTCACAGCTCTGTTAAACTTTGTGTGAAACGTTTTGATCTCGGATCATATGGCAAGCCGGGGGCTAATAAAAAATACTGTGTCGTGGCCAATTTGACCTTCTTGCCCAATGAAGCAGCTGCTTCCCGCCTGTCAGTGTTCACGCAAAAACAAGCAAAAGTAAAAAATGCTTTGATTCTGCAGTTTCTGGCTGTTTTCTCCTTCACTTTTTAATGTATTTCTTAAAGTTTTAACTTCTTCTAATTGATGAATATAATGATACAGCTCTTGTAAATGTGGCCACTGCACGTTGATATTGACTTACTCTCAAAACATAGAGTTATCCCTGAAGTGTTTAATAATGTGTTGCATTGTTTGACTTTCTGTCCACAAAGCATGACGCATTACTTGAAACTTGTTATTTTTATTTCTCCTCAACACAGCTTTGTTATGCACAGTTTGCCAAAAGTGTGTAAGCTTCAGAGCCATTGTGGTTTCATGTTTTTGTTCATTGAACATGAGAAAAAAAAAGAGAAAAGAATAGGGACTGAGTCTGGCAAACATGCCGCCAGCAAACGACTGCACTTCCTCCATATTCCTATTCATCATTAAATATAAATATAGTCCTCGTTGACTACGGTTAATATAAACCCTCTGTTGCTGCTGCAGTGTTGTAAGTGGCCCCGAGTCAGGGTTACCTTGGATGGCCTGCTTGTTGCTCTGAAGTCTCTCCAGCACGTCGGTGCCGAGACTCTCGAAGGCTTCGTTGGTGGGGGCAAAGAGAGTGTAATGTCCTGGCTGGCCCAGCTTCTCCAGCAGCCCGGCGCTATGAGCCACATCCTAGACGGTGATTTCATGGGCAGGGTTAAGTTCAGTGAAACATTTGCAGGATGTAGACAATACAACCCCATTTAAAAAAGTGAATTTTAAAGCACCTAAATCAACATCTGCAAACTTCTGCATGAGTTCCTCAGATGCTCCTGTAAATGTTAGTTACCTCCAGCGAGGAGGTTTTTTAATCCTTGTCTGTTTGTTGGTTTATTTGTGAGCTGGATTATGCAAAAATCACTAAACCGCTTTCCACAAAACTTGGTGGAGGGATGGGGCCTAGGCCTGGGGAGAACCGATTACATTTATGTGCAGATTCGGATTAAGCGGTGGATCATTTATTTGTTACATTTTTAGGGGATAAAGCACAGATTTAAATTTCCCACTGTCAACTGACAACCTCTTTTTCTCTTTTGTATTTACACCATAAGAACTAGGAGGTTCAAGTTTCAGTCTGTCGTCATTATGGTCATTACTAAAGATGACAATTAACTCTGGCACATTAATCGTCATGGTTACTCTCTTGCATTAGCGCAGTTACTACAGAAACCTTCTCCTTGAGGTGTTTATATTTTCTTGTCCCCCCCCCCACCGTGTGTACTCACGCTCAGAGTCGTCAGGTCATCATTAACCTCGATGACGTCCTGAATGGTGTTTCCAACGGCGCTGATCACACGATCGATGACGTGCACAACTCCGTTGGTGGCGACCTGGTTGGCGTAGATAAGCCTGGCGCAGTTCACCGTCACCACCTGCGCATAACGCACAATTTTTATTGTGTTAAAACCACCGAAACGTGATGTGAGAAGAACTATGAAGGCACTGAATAATAATCCCACTCACCCCATTGGAGTAATGGTTAATAAGGAGACCGAGATCATTGTACATGGAGGGAACCGTCAATCCATTCCTTAAATCTTTGGTTAAGAGGCGTTTGTTGACCATGTGGTAATGCAGCGCGTTGTACAGCTCAATGTTGACATTGCTGACCAGTGCACCCCTCACTGCCTGTTGGGTGAGAAAAAACGAGATGTTAATACGTCACAGGAAGAGAGGTGCAGCTTTGGATTCGTTTTCTCACCTCATCCAATTTCTCCCAGGCGTCGTTGCTCGGGGCAAAGAGGGTGTAAGACCCAGATCCCTCGATCTCGGGCCTCAGCTTCGAAATATCAGCGTAATTCTGGGTGGAGGTGGCTTTCACTTGACCCAAGGTGCCATACACATGGTCAATAGGAGCCACTGAGAAGGACATGAACAGTTAGTGTTAATAGATGTCAGCCTGTCTTTCTGGAAATAGAGATAAGAAACATGTGCATTGAAAGACAGACTCAGCATGTGGCATCCTCCACTAGTTTTATTTGGTCTGATTTCAGAAATAGCACACAGCTGCTCTACAGTTGGTGGGCATGTCCTCCTCTAACCTTCATACATCTACTGCACTCAACACAACATACCTGCAGGGCAACCACGCATGCCCTCCATCTTCATGTACCCAGGGCAACACTCATAAAGCACCATCCTGCAGGAAAAAGAAAACAGATCATAAATGATGGGTAGCACCTCAAAGAAGATAGAAGAAATATGCATTTTGTACGGCTGCCCTGTTCCCAGCTGAATCATTATTTGGTCTATTCATCATTTCCAGATGTTGCTCATTATCTCTTTCATTGCTCAAACACTCAAACAGTCCATGTGATCCTGCAGCTTCAGCCAAAAACCTAATGGAAAGGGAGCCGTGAGGATTACGCTGCCATTACAGTAGTGGGTCTGTGTTGCCCAGACCTCGTCTTTGAAGCTAAACAATTAGTTTGGACTCGACTTGACGTTTGGTTAACCTCAGGAACATTTATAATCTGGGCTTGAAAAGCTGCAGGATAATTAGAGTTGAGTTTTAAGGAAATTTTGGTTGACACAAGGATAATTTAAAGGTTGTGACAGCGTGTATTAAAGAAACGGAGCAAATCGGCTTCTACAAA
This sequence comes from Verasper variegatus, assembly GCA_026259375.1. Taxonomy (NCBI): domain Eukaryota; kingdom Metazoa; phylum Chordata; class Actinopteri; order Pleuronectiformes; family Pleuronectidae; genus Verasper; species Verasper variegatus. The sequence continues at coordinate 20,559,910 of CM048047.1, forward strand.
TGAGAAAATATTCACTTGCTGCTTGAAATACAAGAGAGGAGTAGAGTCTCCGCTCCACTTAAACACCACTGGACCCCGTAGTCTGCAAGAAAGCAGTAAAATTCAGTGTGCAGCTGCCAGATATAAACATGCCTATACCCCTTCCGTCAGCAGGTTTGAACATGCTGGAACCATCGTATTGTTTCCAGCTCCTGACATTCGGCTATATCCTTTTCACTTCAAATAACTAAAAGGTATGTGACAATAAAAAAAAGACCCACAAGGCATAAAGAATACCATATATGTCCATATTAGGGATAAATAATACCACATGTGTCCTGAGTTGGCTGCATGGGAAGTTCATTACTGTCGACCGCCCCTGCTTTCACAGTTAAAAAACTCAAACTGCGAAATGGCTTTTTCACTAGTTTCTCTGCTCTGTGCGATTAAAATAATCATGTCAATAGTATGAACATTATCGAGCCCTCGTGTTTTACAACTTGTTCACTTTCTAATATGAGCCTGTGGGGGTGTATAGGTGCACTGGTTCTGCAATCAGTCTTCTACAAGAGGGAAGATTGATGCACGTTGTCCAGCTGTGTTGGGTTTTCTACTTTTAGCAGTTTATCTTCATCAGGACTTTCCTGCACACCAGGAATGTGCTGTAATTTGTGCCATTTGGAGTAACAACTGGACAATTGGGACTTTGTCAGGAAGCTTAAGGACAAATGATCTGATAAAAGTCGCTGCTACACCAGTAATAAGTTGCATTTGTGCAAAAACAAGGTGTCGACACAGATCCCTTAAAGTCCTTAAGTCCTGTAAGGTGATTCTTTTTTCTGCAGTGTACTCAAAGAACAAAAAGTCACCTTTCGGGCATCTGTCGTAATTTGTGCCTAAAACCGTTGCTGTGCTTGAATATAACTGTCGCTCACTGTGATGACTATTTGCACAAATCTTAATGGCAGAATTATAGAGGGTTGCTTGTAGCTTTCGTCCAATGCTGATGTCCCAGACAGGGGTACACCATGGCTCCTGGTTCATGGCTAATTGGAACTCTCGCTGCTGCATCTGAATGGAGGCTGCATGGAGCTGGAGCGACTGGGATGAGATCACACGAGCCCCAATGGGGCAGCGTCAGCAGAAAAGCCGCGCTGCATTGCTTTCCCACACAAAGCCACTTGTGGCTGGCCCTGAAGCTGGAAACTTTTGACTTGTCAGCGTCTCCGCGAAAGAAACTGTTCCGCTGAGAATCAAGATAGGTATGTCAAGCATAATATATGGCCTCTGTGGCTTCACTCCAATTCAACCAATCGCTAATGGGCAGTTTGGTTGGATGATATTTACTTGGAGACAGAGCTGCGATAGAAACAGAAATAATATTCTAGTTTTTGGGGATTAAACTCATTGCTCCTGATGGACACTGTGCTCCTGTGGAAATGGGCATAGGTTGCCTGTGCAGGAAGCTTATTACGACCCATAACGTTTTTATTTTCCAGTAACCTCTCGCTAACCTTGAACATATAACAAAAAAGTCTGCGCTGCACAGAGGTTGGGGTTTTAAACAGCTCGACGAAACACAGGACTTACTCACAGGCGACTGTTGTTCATTTCCTGTGTGAAACCACCCATCAGTAGGATTTTCTTTATGACTATGCCAGGACCTTAACAGTGTGTTTATTATAGTAACCACAATGACAAAGATCCTCTGACCTTAAGGAAGTTCTTGCTTTAAGTATTTATTTCCCTAATTTCCCTTAAACTTGAGTAGTTTCCTTGTTTAAATCCAGGGACTCTGTCACAACCTTAACCTCCGTTTTTTGACCTTCAATAAAAGATGAGGTTTGAGTTAAGAAACAACCCTTTAAATGTTGGTGTGGATCCAAGATTCATTATAATTCTTTGAACATTGCAACATAGGGGTTTTTAAACCTTTTCATTAAATCCCTACAAAATAATTCATGGATCCTGATTTAAAAAATCTTGCTTGATTGGATTTAAGGGAGTGTTGGACAAATAGATGGAAGGATGTGTTGTCCTGTTTGCTCTAAAAACTATGGAGACGCTGATGTCAAACATGCATGGAGGGATATTCTGCAACAGGCAAACTTTAAGTCAGCTCCAATTTAAACGATAAATTTTGACTGAAAAATGATGATGAAATAAAACGGGAGGTGTTTTGGGAGTTTTCTAGTTTGGGTTGAAGAAGCTGGAGAAGGCATCTGTTTCACAACAGCTTAAAACTACAAAACTTATTCATGTAAGTTATCTTTTCAATATGAATATGCTTGCACGTGGATTATTTGTGTAACTATATGTGCATCCAAAATCAATTAAAGTAATATCTAATTTAAAAAAACAAGATCAGTTTATTGGTTACTTACTAATCTTCAAGTGCATTTTATTTACACATGAGAATATTCCTGCCTCCAGCGCAGCTCCGCTTTGAAAGAACATGATGTAACCCACAGTTGCTCAGGAGATCTTGCATCAGCATAATGTCTCGATGCATAAATCACTTTACTGTCTGAATTTCAACTTCTTGGCCCCGGCCATGTTTTGATTGATTCCCTGGTCCCGTGTCAGACTCCTGTTGAACCAGATCAAATTCCTCTGGCTGTTCGGGGGGGCTGGGCATGATTCTGACATAATGCAAACATAGAGGGCAAACTCAGTGTGTGTGTGTGTGTGTGTGTGTGTGTGTGTGTGTGTGTGTGTGTGTGTGTGTGTGTGTGAGAGAGAGACTGTAAAACAGGGATGGCTCAGATCCATGTTAAAAACCCAAAAGTGCTGAGAGCGCTGGAACAATATCAGAAAGAAAATGAGGGGTTGTCTCGAATGATTGAGGTGAATGCTTTTCCATTCATGAACACAGTGCAGCCACATCACATCTTGGAATCAGTGGTTCACCGCAGTGGCATCCAACAACACCCCGGGCTCATGAAACCCATGAAACCCATGACATACAGTTTATTGGAGCGAATGGGAATCGCCTTGAACACATAGAGTTTAGGGCTGCATCTATAAATGTGTTTTTCATTTTATGCAATAGTTAAATTCAAAGTACAATAACAGATGTCTGCCTCTATGGAAACATTGAAGTTCCCATTGAATCCTTTAAGGAAAAGAAGAGGAGGCAGATACCGAAGGGAAATTACACTTTTTCAAATACATTTTTAGTGAGTGGATTTGCGTGTAACACGTTGGAAACACGAAGCAACACTTACGCTTTCTTTCCACAGATGGCCCCTTGGTACCAATTACGACAAGTGCTGAAGTACTTCTTCTTGGTGCCCATGACTTGCTGGAGAGCGCAGACATTGGGTCTGGTGAGAGATGAAGGTGAAAAGGGGACAGAGCATGAATCAGCAGGTAAATCACTTAAGTTCAGGTTCGATGGAAAGTTATTTATATGTAAAACGTTGTGAGTCCAACAGACTTTCTCGGGGGGGGGGGGGGGGGACTGACAGACTGTGAATCATGATTTAGCAACTATCCCCTGCTGCTTGTCAAATGTGAATAATGACATCTCTGCCTGCTGGTCATGAGATTAGTTTGTCAGATGTGAATAAGCATTTGAATACATCTCTGCAGCTTTACCATTTTTCTGACTAAAGTATAATATATTTCTTAATTATGATATTTATTTTTTAAAGAAACACCTGATGTGAAACAAATATGACCAAATAAAACAGCATGTGCAGACTTAATGTAAAACACTCGTGCCCTTTAATCCTCAAAGTTCAATGGAACTGCTTATAACTAGAAATAACCACACAGGTGTAGAAAGAAAAATACTTCAAAAAATACTCCTGATGAAATATTAATGAGCTTACCCCTCTTTTCTCGCCCTGATGCGACTGTGGGCGACTATTTTGTCATAAGCCGAGGAGTCAGCCTGGTCCAACGTCGACAGCACAAAGAGTGCAAAGGCAGCCACGAAAAGGAGCTTCATCCTGGATTTGTCAGCTAGCCCCTCCAGACGCAGAGTAACGGCTGCAGCCTCAGAGTGGGAGTTTATATAGCAAGAGTCTCTCCCTCCACTCAAGGAGGATGGCAGGGTTTAATGGATGCACGGACCACCCAGGACCTCCCAAAACTGCGTTTCTTTACTGTACGTCTACCCAGAAATGATTCATCACTTGTGTGCAAAGAATTGTGAGTCTGTGAATCTTAATATGTGGTGCATTCTCTTATATATTCAACTATTTATGTAGGGACACCTTTAAACAGTGGGGCCACAGTAACATTTACAGAATGTTTTGTCTTTTATGCAGATCATATCACAGGTTGGTGCATTTCTCACAAAACATGTTTGGTTTTAATATTTTCTGTAGAAATGTAAAAATCCATATTACAACTCAAGACAATGCACAAAGACAATGCAACTTGTTTTCCCTGAGAAATACAGGGAAAGCAAGTCAAAAATGTTTGTAGTGCACCTTTAGTTTCAAAGGCTCAGTATTTACAGGTTTAATTATTATTAATATTAAGCTTTGAGCAAACTTTAGTAGCAAAGTAGCTTTTGGCATTTTTCGAGCCCTGAAGCAGGCTGCCACATCAGGTATGTATAGTTAGCAGATGGAATCAAGCTGTAGCTTGTCTCTAAAAGTGTCATTTATTTGGACCGAAAACAAAGAAACGTTACGTAATCTTTGCTGTGAACAAATGCCAGAGCACTGATAGTGTATTTTTCAGAATGTAGTTTGCTCCACCTAGTGGAAGCACGGACCACAGGCAGTGGGTCTCATTACCATTGTATCTGGATTGAACTGCCACATAGTAGTGAGTCTCAAGTACGTTTCAAAACACAGTTACAAGATGCTTTACGAGACAAAAATTAAGAATTGAATGCAAACAACATGAACAATTTGAGAGCTGAGGTTGAAGATCAACATTAGGACAAAAATATAAGAGACAAAATGTTACACATGAGAAAACAGTAAAATAAAATATTCTAAGCTCATGTATCTTAAAAGATTTTAAAAGTTCAGGTTCAGTTCAGACCTCAAGAGCTAAGACAAAAAGCCTTCAAAAGATAAACATACTGATTTCAAGTTTGAGTTTTGGACATTCGGGTTCTATTTTCATTTCTTTATCAGAAAACATTGAACTTGTTTCCTGAACATTAACTGACAAGTATCATTATTCCATTTGAAGCTACAATACCTGGGCCATAATTCAGACTCCAACTGGAAACACTTGAAACACAAGAACTAACGAGAACAAAACAGTTTCACAGTTTCTGGGAAGCGAAAGTCTCCCCGAAAAAAACAATTATTGTGAAATGGCTCAGACTTGCACGATGTGAAATCTTAGAACTGGTACAAGAAAACAATAACAGGCTGCAACTTATGAAATATTAAAGCATCTGCTTCATAATGTTGTCCTGTAATTTCTTTTTAAATGATTAGTCCATATACTTACAGCAAAATGGCCAAAGTTTGATACCTATATAATATAACATGATTTAGTTTATTCAGTTTTAAGCCTTCAAAGTTTGTAAAAGTTAAATAGTTCAGGTTTACCAGGGGGTGTTGTTACTCCGAACATACCCAGGTGGCATCACTTCAACACCGTTCATTCACCAGATGTTCCAGATGTGAACAGGAAAGTAATGTCCTGCTGGCCTGCACAGTCGGTGGACTGAAAAAACAAGGAGTTACCGGAGCACCGAACACCACAGGCCTCTCTCATGTTCGTGTGTTGTATTTACTGCATTTATTTGAATGAGCAGAAGTTGCAAAATACAAAATATCAGAAGGTGAATCATTAAGCGAATCTCGTCCTCATTGAACAAGTGACACTTTTCCAATGCAGCAAGCCTCTTAAGAGCTGGATTCGTCAAGGCCTTTAGAAAAGCGCTTATGCATAAAATCCCCACTGAGGCTTTTCATCTCTCCTAAAAATCCCAGAGACTGGAATACATTAACTTTACAATCTCAAGAATCCAGCGAGCAGCCAATTCTCAAAGTGAAGAGTCTGCGCCCGCTCGCATTGGACAAATAATTGCACTGGCAAACTCACAGCAGTGATTTAATAAATCCAACGTGACATTAACACTTTGAACGGGAACTGTCTTTGTCTGAATCAGTCACTTTCTCACACACGCACACAAACACAGACACTCTCACACAGACACACACACACTGCATGTGCCACAGAGAATGGATGAAGTAACTTTTGATCCCACGCATGGATTCCTGTCTTTGTATCTTGCTACTGAGCTGCTTTTAAGTTGAAATGAAAGGGGAAATGCCGCCGCTCGGTCTAAATTGGGCTCATACAGATATAGCGGCGACAAATACCAAAACAGCCTGTGATTGGCTTTTCTGAAGATCGTGTGATTTGCCCGTGGCTGCTATGGTAACAGGAAACCCCCCAGGTGGCCTGCAGCATCGAGCCACGAAGGTGTGAAGTTGAATATCTGTGCAAGTACACAGCACGAGTAAACTTCAATAGGACACCTTTAATAACCTGGATAACTGTTAATGTACTGTTTATGGTGTGTTAGCAGCCACTCAGCAGTACAGTAATTACTGCATGACAAGTAAACTCTGTGTTTTGAGAGTGTGAGCGGCACAGCTGGATACACAGCGGATGCACTGAAGCCATTGTTCACACGTCTCTATTAGGCCCACAGCACTGCACTGGTCTCTCCCTCATCACTAGAGGGGGCTTGATGCCTGATAAGTAGGAAGACAATCCTCACAGACTCATTATCCTCCCGAACACAGACTCACAAAATAATTGAAGAGAGCAGGAACAGACATCATCAGTGAGTTATTATATCCTACTCCTGAATTTTGATAACTGAGATTATTGTTTTATTGCATCAGGCCGTTTTTTTTGTGTGTATTTTAGGACAAGGTAAATAAAATTAAAGAAAAAAAAAGTAAATACTCTCCCTACCTTCTTCAATGTCCATTTTGTGTTTATACTTTATTCTTCAACCTGATTGGACAGACAAGATGTGAGTAATTGTAAATAAGAGCATCGAGTTGTGGACGAGTCACAAAACACAAGAGAAATCTCTCAGAGGGAGGATGTTGATGTAAACTGTGCATCCACTAGAAACTGCACCACTGCATAAACAGCAAGAGGCTCATAAACTGTTTACCCGAAGCTTTGCTCCGGTGATGAGAGGGAACATCTCAACAGTGAATCAAGTGAATTCATCCAGGTTTAACTTTCGCCTCCTGACCTCATTCTTCACCTTGACTCTCCGTTCAAATGTTAGTGTCGAGTGTCACTCTGCATTGAAAGAAATTGGGTAGAAAGGGGAACGACAAGCTGCTGAGGAGAACCACGAGACAGAAAAGTTAGAAACCCTTTTTACATCGGCATTGGTTTTTATTTGATCAGAGAGTAATGTCAATACATGTCACAAGTTTGTTCAACAGCAGCAGCAGCGCGTTGCCACAGGGCTCTTAGGCATTCAAGGTTGTAAAGTGTACGAGCGAAGGTTGAGGAATAAATCTTGCAACAAAACTGTTCTCACTCGAGAAAAAGGAGATCGCTCTGGAGTAAAACCAATTAGAATCTATTTCTGAATTAGCCCGGCGCTGCTTTGCTTATTCATCAGCTGGATAATGTATCCAAGTTACATATTCAATTAGTTCCCACATATACAAATAAACATGTTTTAACACAGGGTTATTTTTTTTACCGTATAATCAATAAAAAATGGATACTGGCAGTGTATGAGGAGTAATATTCTTTTCTAGAAACAGAGTAATGTTTTTCATATCACAGTAAGAGAACAGTTCAAGGTGCAGGCGCTGAGGACAGGCAGCAGGGTGTCTTCGCTCTTTGGATTTAGTTGCTCACAGTAAATCATGAGTTACAGACCTGTGTCAAAATCCCTGAGCATCAAATCGGCACTCAGTACTTTCATATTCCGCCAATCGGAGAGGAATGCATGTGATATAATCTGCAATAACATACGTGGTGTACATGACAGGATGCAAGTAATAAACTGAATATGACATGTAACTACAATATTCTTTACCGTTTTTCAAAACTGGCAAGAGAAAGAATGAAATCTCCCAAAAAGATTATTAGAAGATGTTGCACTAATATGTTTTCTGCACCGTCTCGTTTGCAGCTGCTGCAGAACGCTGCCGCTCACTGGTACCAGGAAGTAAGACAGCATCTCACCTCACGTTGTCACTGGCTCCTGCTCCAGAACAGTCTTTTCTTTTCAAGACCTGGCTCCACTAACATGTCCCTGAGCTCCTCTCCACTCCCAGATGTCTCTGGGTTATTACCAGCTGTTCCTGGCTGTCCCTTGGTCACGGCTGAGGGAAACGGGCCATTATGCAGTTGCTGTAGCCGCCACAAAGTTTTGTAAGTTTTCCATTAAGGCTTCAATTAGGTTAAGAGCTCATCTTCTGTACGTATTTAAGGTTGACTAAAAAGTCCCATCTGTACCAGTTTTGAAATGTCCACAGATCGTTTTAACATGTATTTTGTCATGTAATGTTATGTCTTGCTCTGGTTAGGTTTGTTTGTTAGTTGGTCTGTTTCTCTATCAGCAGGATTACGCAAAAAACACCACACAGATTTTAATGAAACTTGGAAAGACAGGACATGGGTCAAGATAGAAACTAGATTCGGACATAGAGGCAGATCCAGACATTTATTTTCATGGATTTTCCCAGGGAATAATTCATGGATCTTGATCAGAATTATGGGGACCAGGAAGTTTTTTTTTCTTCTGCCTTATCTGGAAGCCTTTCTCAGTCTGAAATTGTTTTTTGCCCCCAGATCCCAGTGAATCTTTTGGTGACGATAGTATTTTTTCAAAGTTATGAGACCCCTCATCTGAGACATCCTTGGACAGCTCGACCTGAGTCTGTCCTGTAGCGGACAGAACAGCTGCACCGTTGGTTTGCCTGTCAGAGCCGGTGGTGTTGGAAGCTCCGCTCTGTAGGGCGGTGGTGACCACTTCAAACATGCACTGCTTCTGTTCCGGCTCAATGGGGAATTTGGGAGAATATTTGAACGGGTTTCCAGGATATGCCAAGGCGGAGCTTGCCCTTCCTTGAGATTTACCCTTCATCATTCCCAGGACTTCATAGCGGAAGCTGGAGATATCCTGCTTCAGCTCCTGTAATATATTGAGAACCACAGATTAAACAATAGTACAGATTACACAGCAGTGTAAAAACAATGTTTTGGGACCGCGTAGTACTACCTTGAAATTCTCTTCCGTCAAACCTTCCGCTGTCTTGGCGCCTCTGATCATCGCAGCAACATATCGCTTCAAAAGGTTCCTTAAAACCTCCTGAAAAACATAATTTTATAGATAAAAATTACAGATTTGTTTTCAAAATAAAGAAAATGTGCCTTCATTTATTTGTTTAAAAAGACAGTAATACCTGGTACTGATGGTTTGATCTTACACTTTTAGCCGCGCGTCTCTGAAAGTAAAGATACATATTGTTGATTCCAATGGTAGGATGAGTTATTCTTAACAATGCATATAAACAGGTAAATAACTGTATTCTATACAGTGGTAACAATATAGATCAGATCCCTGGAAACTCCTCACCCCCAATGTTTCGAAGGTATCGTGCATTTTCATGCTTTTTCTCCTGAAAAAAAAGGACTTTATCCATCTCATCAGATAAAAAACTGCCTTTGGACTGGGTATTATGTTAAACGGAGACGGCAAAGTCCCCCCTTCTTCAAAGTAGCTCATCCATAATTTTGTTCTTGCAAATTTCCATTCTATATCAGCATGATCCTGAAAAGAGAAACAAACAAACAATCCATCAAAACCTTTCGCGAAGGAACGCAAGACAAATTAGTGTGGTGAAACCAGCGGCTAGTGCGCTCACAGCTATGTGCTGGTAGGAGTTGTTCATCATCGCAATGAGCATGTTCAGAAGCACGATCTGGGAGATCACGCTGTATGTGCCGAACATGGTGCTGCCCACAAACTCAGTGAATTTATGGTCCGGCTTCATATCGGTCACGTAGAGGTTAATCAGGCCAAACACGGACCAAAATAACGACTGCAGCGTTTCGAACAGCCTGAAAAGCAAACAACATCACATTGTGCATTGCTGAATGAAAATCATGTTAAATATTAATATCGCAGTTTTGTCAGGAGCCATTTGTTTAGGGACTTGCGTTGAGAAGGCATTGTTCTGATCCTTGCAGCGAATCCCCTTGCACTCCTCTTCTGTTTCATAGTAAAAGTACAGCTGGTTAAGGCCGTTGGCGAAGGCTAGAAGCACCAGGCAGTAGATGAAGAGGAACTTGAGGATGTCCAGGAGCATTCGACCCAGCGAGATCTGTAAGGGCCCCAGATGGGAGTTGGCAGTAAAAAGGCAGATGAGGCGCAATGAGCTGAAGATGTTGGCAATGGCGAACAAGGCCTCTGCCACCAGAGTCGGGTGCCACATTTCCCAGAGGTCTCTTTGTTTAAACCCACTGTACTGTAAAAAAGAAACAATGAGAGTGATGTAAGTTACCATGAGCATTACAGGTAACAAAGCTTATTTTTCTTTTTCAAAAAACAAGAACACACAGCACCAATCTAATAATTCCAAATCGGTGAACCATCGAACTAATTGTGAAGCCGAAGCAAATTTTTTTTAACTTGAAAAGTTACATAGTATCGCTTTAAATGGTGTGATCAAAAATATCTGTCTTCTTAATGAAATAAAAGTCTTTTATAAACTTTGCAGATCAGAAAACTGACCTGACACATACAGTACCTTTGCATAGGCAACAAGCTTCAGAGAAATGGTTGCAAGATACAAGGAGTTCATGATGAAGTCCACTAGGTTCCACCAGTCGTCTATGTAGTCTTGGAAACCATTATCCCACATCTGTTTGATCTCCATCCATATAAAACCTCAAACAGGAAAAACAGAAGTGGTCAACATTCATTATCGAGCAACTACAGTAAGTGCCTCTGATTGACTTTCCTCAAATGTATGCAGATGCAAAACAATGCCTGATAACATGAGAAAACAGCAATCGGTTAGTGTTGGTGTACACGTGTGTGCTTATTGTTACCAAACACCCAAGGCAGGATCATCCACTCCACAATGGTGGGTGCTGGGCCCTGACAGTCCTGCTGTGAATTGGATATGTGCTGCGAGGCCAAGAAGAGCAGGAAGAGGAAGGTCAGGTAGGAGGCGGTGTGACAGATGAACTTGATGAAAGGCCTGCGGATGAATAAGCCATAGCAGCTCTTTGGAGAGATCAGGTAGAAGATGGACAGCAGCGGAAACAGGAGGCCGATGAAGATGCAGGTGAGGAACTTTGCTGCCCAGTGACGCCTCCTCCAGCCCGGGAACTGATCGTACCACCGAGACGCCAGCAGCTGCTGACAGTTGGGCTGCGCGATAAACTGAGAGGAAGAGAGATAAATGATGTTAAAGGAGGCATGTGAGGCTCCTGAAATGACTCGTCCGGCCTTCGAAACCTTGGTGACATCAAGTGTCGCCGAACTGGATTGTGGTTCCATTGCGTCGCATGGTGCAAAGCTCCAGCCAATCAAAACGTGTTAATGTGAAAGTGGAGGCGGTGGTCTAACGTGTTGTGTATTCATCTGATTGTGGATTTAATTTTCTGTGTACTTCTCATCAGCATGGCACGTTAGCATGAAAGCCGGCTGCACTGTTTCCCGAGCATGAAACCGTGACGGTTGTCGTGGCAATCGCATCAAGCGTCCAAACCTCGACACAACGCGTTCGTCCAGCCACGTAAAACAAGAGCGGAGGCCGACATGTCCTACACGCACTGGAGGGGCGTACATTGACAAAAACAGCTCTCCATCAGACAGCTGTAAAGTAGTCTCAAACTGCCGCAGACATGATGTTACGATAAAATCTCCAGAGCCCCCCCCCCCCCCCCCCCCCCCCCCCCGCTGCTTATCCTCCGCAAAGGTAACATTGAGGAATGGAAAAAACATGCTTCACCCTTCTTCACCCCGAGCATGAAGCATTCAAGATGTTAGAAGTGTGTGTGTGTGTGTGTGTGGGGGGGGGGGGGGGGGGGGGGGGGGCATAAGAGATCCTCTGATCTGTGATCCTCTGTCAAGAAATGATTGTCAAATCTGTTTCCCATACACATCTTCTCTGCCCCTCAGGATTTAAAATAAACATCTGCTGGACGTCTGTGGTCGGTGATGGACGATCATTTTAGCCTGACCACATTATAGTGAAATGGATCTCTACACTGTATGTAGCATCAAATTGTGGTTGATGAGGACAAGTAGCAAAGCAGATCCTGACTTCTTTAATGTTTCCTATTTGTGCTCGTGAGTCGTCGACGTGACTGGAGGCAAAACGGTGGCACCACCGGATATGGTCTGAGGACAGTTTTGGAAAGTGAAAAACACCTCGTCCACATGTTACAGCCACAGACTGTGGTCACATCATTCTGCCCCTTAAAACACAAACATTAATCCCGTGATAACATATTGTATAGTGCTTATTCATAAGGGAAATTGAAAGTATTTAATCTATACATCTAAATCACTTTCACAAAAAATACTTTCAACTTATAAGAACTTCATTGTTACAGAGGATTACTAAAGTGTCATCCTCAAATCAAAGTGTGCCTGTTACAAAGATTAACAAAGGAAATAAAGAACAAAAAACTCAAATATAACTATAAGCTAGAGAAGTATAAAAATAAAAAGTTCTTAAATAAAATATAAAAGAGGTAACTTGAGGTTAACGAGGGTGCAAAGAGCACAAGTGTGTTAGATAATATAAATAATTAAATGACAGGGTATTGAAGTCATCTGATAATATTATAATTATTGCACAGTATTTTAAGGTAACATGATATAATATAATACTGCTATGCTGCAATCTTTGCAACTGTCCTTTTATTTCCTTACATGCATACTGTACATAGAAATACTATTTATTGGGATTTTTAAATGATGAAATAACAATCTATCACTAAGCATCATCCTAAGCTGTAGGACTTTATATGAACAGCACTGAAAGTTCTCCTGTCATATGATTCTCAATTATCAATGAGAATTATTAGAATTTATGATGGGAAATAACCAGTGCGACCAAGATTTGTAATTAACCAATTTAAGTTTCCCAGTCATTAAACCTACTGATCAATAACCTCATGATGAACTTCTGCTCAGAAAATAAAAGCAAGTAGTCAGACTTTGTTTTTACTCTTCCACAGTATTCAAATGCTGTTTCATTTTTTTTTACCATAACAGCTCCAAGAAAACATCTGCGTACAAAGAAAACTTTGTAATATTCCACAATGAGAGAGGACGGAAATGTATTACAGGAGATGTTTGCCATCAATAAGTGCTGGTGGTCTACTCAGTCAATTAAACTGCACCACTTTGATGCTTTATCTTTAGAATGAAAACTCCTTAGAAGAGCCCATCTTGAGGAAGTGTGTTGTTAACATTAGTGGACAAATGAAACAATGGAAACTCATGCAACTGCTTTCTGGCCACATCTATGCTCTTGGGGAAGGGCAAACACTTAACAGCCCCATTTTCATTTTACTTAGTTCCTAATGTTACCAGGAATGCTTAAAACAATTTGTTTGCAAATCGGCTGGAAAACCCTTCTGCCATGGAGACCAGTGGTGGCACACGGAGCTGATCTCCCGTTCACATGTTCCCAACTGTCTTATCCAAATACAGTATAACAGAAAAGCCCAAACTCTACATGCAGACTCCTAAATGCTTGAGACTAAATGTGAATGTACAAACAACACACAAGTGATTTCATTCATTTCATGACTGGAACAAATAAAGTGAACTCACTGAAACACAGCGTTTAGGTTATATTGTCGCCTGTAGTGCAGGAGACAACAAAACAAAGCAGACCTGGATTTAAACAAGGATATTAATATTTGATGTGGTAGACTGAGACCAAAGGCTTCAAATTCCACTCTTAATACTAAATGGTGTCATCCTCATCATCTACATGCATTCACATGTGTAATCTTTGACTAACCTCATAAATTACACCTAAATCGTGTGTCCTTGTCCACTGTGTGATCACCACGTGAAATTCTCAATCGTTAATTTTCATGATAAATGACAGGAAGTTGCTGTTGCATCCTGGGAAAAAAATACTTCCACAGAATATGTTAAAAGACAGTAAAAGGTTCCCGCCCTAATTAAAATATTATGAGTTTGTATTTCAGGGAAGTGCTCATCACTTATTCCATCATTATCGCCAATTATCTAAATGTCATGGGACTGTCTGAAAGGGCCACTGTAATGCATTTTTAAGAGCCAGCCTGGCAATTACATGTAGCTCTAAGCTCCCAGAGGACATCTCCACCCTCTTCAGGCCATTTGCGGCTCATCTTGGCACCGTTCATCTTATAGTCCATGTTGTTACTTGTTCCTTGTGGTGCTTCAACACAGGACTGTAAAGCTCTGTCCGGTCTGTTTGTTTTCCTGTGTTTACCAAGACATTGGAGTAGTTTTCTGATCTTGTGTTATAAAAAGAAGGATGATGACGATGAATTAAGAGCTTACCTCTTTCTGGCTGTATTTGATAGCCAGTTTAAGTCGTGCCAGGTCATTATTGTCATCCAGCAGGGGATTTATGTCATCTCTGTAGTTGAGGATTGTCTCCAACTCTTTAGAGCTTCGGGTTTGGTCCAGTAGGCTTTTTGCAAATTGTTTACACGTACGGGACAGCTCCTCGTACTCTGACTTGAACTCGTTCTCCACTTTGCTGAGCTCCTTCAGCTCCCAGCTGAGCTGGAAAGCCGTGAGGAAGGGATCCTCGCTTGAGAGGGCGATGAGGGACGGGCTGGCGAGGGCCTTGTAGATGTTCAGACGGGAGCGAGATTGACGCAGGACGTCCACGTCTGAGCTGGAGACGCACTCCACGCAGTTGCAGCGTACGGCGTGCGGCTGAGGGATGGAAACTCCTCGCTGCACGAGCAGTTTGATGATCTCGTAGTTGTTGGTGTGGGCTGCGAGGATGATTGGAGTGATGTCCGGGGTGAAGTCTGAAAACTGCTTGTCTTGCAGCATTGGTGGAATCTGTACAGGAGACCAAGAGAGGAAACGGACAAACTTAAAAAGAATAGATAGAATAACAGCTTTATAAACCACTCACAGGGACTGAAACAGCTAGTTTGAATGGATCTAATTTCATCAGTCTTGGGTGCCTGATCCATCTTGTCTAACAGCAAGCCCACAGCTAATGGCTTGTGGTTCAGCTGCCCTCAAAATATCTTCCTGGTTGGAGGCAACTACACCCTTTTTTCTTCTCTTCACAGAATCAAGTCCATTACAGGCAGAACCAGCAGTGTCGAGAAATAAAAACACCAAATTTACAAAGAAGATGAACACAACCAGGGACTTTTCCAAAATGCGTCACAGTTGGTCACTTGCTGCTAAACGGGACAGTCTAAAAAATATTAATCATTTATCATGAAGATTAAAGGCATCACATTCTTTACATGTGCCCATTGCCTTTTTTTTTTTTTGTCCAGGTACTGACATACGTGCATGTGTATTTCATAATTAGGAGGATATCATCCATCCAGTATCTACACTGCTTATCCTTCGGTGGTCGTGGGGAGTTCCTCCTGGACAAGTCGCCAGCATATCGGAGGGTCAACATACAGAGTCAAACAACGTTTAACACTCACATTCACACCTCTGGGCCATTTAGAGTCTTTAACTTGCATGTCTTTGGTCTCTTCTATTTGAAGAGAAGCCCATCAGGCCACCAGTCTAACCACTGCTCCACCGTGCCGCCCCGTGAGTAGGACAGTTAACCGGAAAACATCCCATAAATCACTTTATATTGTAAGTCGGACTAAAATCAGTGGCTGACAGTGGGACACTATGGTACTACTGGGAAACTGAGCATTACAGTATAGCTATAACAGTTGTCACATGAGGTTCTGAGGTTTTTTTTATCTGAAGTTGAACAACACTGTAAATGCAATCACTGCATATGGGATGTCATCATGGTGGAGGCTACCTGTTTGTCCCCACGCCTCTTGTGATTGACCAGCAGCTCCACGGCGCCCACCACCTCTTTGCGGATGGCGTGCAGCAGGGCATCCCCCACGTACACGTTATAGCTGAGCAGCAGCTCGATGATCTCCAGGTTCTCGTTTTCGATGGCGATGAGTAAGGCCGTGCGTCCCAGGGGGTCGATGCAGTTAATGTTGATCCTGAAATAAATCTCAGCATCCTCCAGGTCTTCTTTCACGCTGGCGTAGTCCCCCTTATCGACTGCCCCCAGGTAGGCCTTCTCCAGGGAAGAGAGCTCGGACTCGGCCCTCACGATCCGCAGGGGGATGCTGTCCCTGTACAAGGAGCTGTCAGTGTTGCCGTAATACAGCTGTGACATTGCTGCTGCAGTTTCTCAGAGTCAACTTTAGAAAAGAGACAAAGAGTAAATATGGAAATATGAGGTCAGCGGAGATGTTTCTGACACAGACAGAAACTGCACCTTGTTGGGTTTTAAATGACATTAAGCCTAGAACTGTAACGATCATGTTAGGGTACAACAATCTGAACAATGCAACCTTACATTGAAATAACTAGCAGTTCAACAATATAGGTCATAATGCTACATGGTAGGAAAAATGGATAATGGTTTTATCAACAAAACAAAAACAATCAATCAATCGTTATTTGTTTCTTTTCATGCAATGTAGAACAGGGTGCTTTTCAGAATAAAAGCAATAAAAACAATTAACGTCTCCATCCATTTACAGAGCAAAACAATATTAACAATAGCTGAAGAAATTGATTTATTAGTTCATTGATTGCACGTTGTTACAGAGATTAAAAACCTTTTCTTTTTCAAACACTCTTCCTGTCAATGTCTAAATTAGTATTATCATAAGTATAATCTCAAACAGGATCAGCAGTTCAGATGACAGCAGGAGACAGTTTGTGAATCTTTGTAAAAACATTTAATCAAATACCAACGCTTAAAACAATCGTGCATAGAAGAAAGAGAAAACTTTACCGTCCTCCTGTTGCTTTTCGCTTGTGACTTACGCGCAGCGGAAGTGGAGGCTGCTGAAGCCTGGAGGTTGGATCCTCATCTCCCTCACTTACTGGCTTCTCCTGTCGTGTAACCTCCTCTCCTCTCCTCCTCTCCTCTCCTCCTTCCTCTCCTCCCTCCTTCCTCCTTCCTCCCTCCGCTCCCTGGTTATCACGGACATGTTGCTGACCTGCACGTTTCGCGCTGCGCGAGGGGCGATGGAGTCCGGACGCACAAATTGTGCACGTAAAACTCTTCGGATGAACACACGCATCTTCAGCCACAAACCTGAAAAGTAAACCACAGCAAGAAGCCCGGGGCTGGTCCAGCAAGTGCGTTGGTAGCTAAAGGAAACCAGTTTATTATCATGCAAAAATTACGTCATTACTTCAAAGTTTGAAGTTTGAAGAAATGATTTTATCACTCGTGTTTTTTGTTATCTCTCTCTCTCTCTCTCTCTCTCTCTCTCTCTCTCTCTCTCTCTATATATATATATATATATATATATATAAGATGTAATATCTAAAGATCAGTCCACTAAGGTCAGCAATGTAACGGTGTCCTTCAACGACCCTATAGCTCATTTATTCCTTGCGAGTCGTATATTTACTTCGTGTGTGTGTGTGTGTGTGTGTGTGTGTGTGTGTGTGTGTGTGTGTGTGTGTGTGTGTGTGTGTGTGTGTGTGTGTGTGTGTGTGTGTGTGTGTGTGTGAGGACACTATGTGATGAGCTGTATCTCTCTCCCCCTGATTCAACTGGATTTCTCGCTTCCATGACTCAAGTTGGAATTATAAATAGCCTTACATGGGTTATCATGGTTTCATACAGCTGCACCGAATGTCTTGAATCAGCCCCGTTGCATAATAACATAACTCATCCCATTCTGTAGATTAATTAAATGTCCACTGGCTTAAGGAAAGATGATAACATTTCAGAGTTTGGAACTTTTTGCTCTACAGAGAATTTATTCACGCTCTTATGACTAATGAGACTTTATGGCTTTGTGAATGCATTCAGCAAGAAAGGTTGTGATTGCCACAAATGGACTTGTGGAAAACAAGAGAGACAAAGTTGCAGCTTAACCACAAATTTGTAAATATTAAAACATGAATAATGTATGAAAGCTTCCTGTTGCAGGTCAGTTTTCAAAGTGCTACCTAAAGTTTACATGTTGTTTTTTTGGTTTCATTTACAGCCAGTTTTGGACATTTAAAGTTTTCCTCTGTTAAGAATATTTATTCCATTAGTTTACTTTTATGTCACATTTTACTTCAAGTGTCATGGCCAATGAAATATGAATTAAACTTAAAATAATTTGTCCCATGTTGCCTTTCTGATTCAGAGGATATATGAAGCTGAAGCAGCTGTTGTGCAGCGTTTTGCCCAAAGCAGCATCAAGCCGTCTCTATTTATTCTGAAACAGGCCTTGAAGTGACCACTGTTCCATCATAACCTGTTTATTTTTAGAGGAAACACTCTCCTTGGGTGAAGCGTCGGTTACAACACTGCCCTGGCAGGTCACAGTCGTATCCTCAGCTCTGAGAGTCTTTAATAGAGTGAACTGACACCAGACTGCAGCGTGTGACCTCTCTTCCTGCTCCTGCTTCCGACTGTAACGTAAAACAAATTACTCTGCTACGAACGTGGGGCTCTGTGGCAAAGCCTCCGAGAGCCGGATGTGTTGGTGAATCCTCAATCAGAACAGTTTCACACACACGATCTCTGGAACAAGTGCAAACAAAAGACCATCGCGTCCTTTGGCCTCAAACGAGCTGTTTTCTTATGTTTACATCAGTAACATTTGCAAACACAGTCAAAAATCAGATTTATCCTTAATTATTAATGACACAGTAATTGGCTCAGTGAATTCACATGCCACTAGAGGGCAGAGAGAGATTTCCTTGCCGTTCAGAAATCTCATGAGGTGCACAGATTTTTAAGGACACCAGACAACTGATGGCATTTCTTCTTACCGTCTCTCTGTCGTCGAGCTGTTTGGTGGCAGCTGCAGACTTCTGACTCCTCCCCTGTGTCAAGGAAAGAAAAACACTCCCTAAGAGGATTCTCTTGGAATAATGGGGGAAGCTGTTTGCGAATCGTATAAACTTCCTACCAAGGTTTATGTTCAGTGAGGGTTAGAGAAATCTGGGCCAAATGTTTGTTAATGATGTTTGCTGTTTGCCAGCGAGTCCTCTGACCTATTTCCTGGCATGTTGATTACTGCGCTCACTTTTTCTTAAGGATGCGATGACTTTCACTTTGTTGTGCCAGTGCCCCCCCCCCCCCCCTTCAGGTTTCTGATGTAGCAGCTGCCAGCTCGTACTGCAGGCATTTAAAGAAGGGTTGGAGATTATATTCATTTGTTTGTATAAGATATGACTTGGTTAATAGAGCCATGTGGGCACTATGATAAATGGTGATTATGTTGGTTTTATATTTTTAAGCAAGAGAATATTTTCCAACAACGTGGCACAAAAATATAGACAAAATAATATATTTTAAAACAGAGCATATTTTGATGAATGAAAAGTTAAAGAGAATGAACAAGAGGATCAAGAAACGGCTGCTGTATTTAAAATATATAAATACTTTCTATCATTCCATATCTAACTCTTACTCTACACTCTCCTATATATGTGATATACTTACAAACTCAGTCCACCGAGGTTTAAACTGAGCCACAGTGTCTGATTTCCAAAGCTTTAAATCAATCATCATGCCAGAGGTTATAATGCTTTGTGAAGACTGACCCGATTCACCTCTTAGCCCGACCAAGTGGACCCCTTGGTTTTGCGGATGGCCATGAAGGGGTAGTGTTGTTCTATTTCTCTATTTGATGTAGGGGTAGTGGCCATCTAGCCCTTCAAACACCCCTTCAACCGTAGAGTGTATTCAGGACCTCCCTAAAAAGGAAGGGGTGGATTTTCTAGCCCTCTCCTGTGTGGCTCAGTTTGGAGGCGACCCTCCCAGCGAAGGGCCGAGGGAGAGGAACTGGGACAGGGCCTCACAATTGGTTATCCACAGTTTTAAATTGAATTGCTATATGCCTTTGCATATGAGATTTAAAGATTTTAAAGTACGTTATAGTGAAATTGTAGTTTTCCAAAACTCAGTACTGTGCATTAATTGGCTCCACGTCCCATCATCACGTCATCTGTCTTTCACTTAGCATGTGGGTGTGGGAACTCATTGGGCATTACGGTCCAGCTCTCAGTCAATTTGATGTACTGAGCATCGGCCAGGTTTCTTCCCCCGCTTCTAAAAATGTACACTGATGCAATAGTCAAGCTGGCAGCAGAAATTCAAAGTCATTAGATGAGGTCTTGAACTAATTAGAGCTGCCAGTCTTTTAGCAGAGAGAGACAATGCAGTGGCAGGATGCAGCTCGACAAGCTCACCCCCACTGAGCACATCTGAAAGGTTTAACTGATATTGACAGATATGTTTAATCTGTATTTTTCACTGGATTCATGTTAATTTATGGAACTTAAAAGATATGTAATTTCAAACCATTAATAATTCACCACAGCAGTTTTGTTAGAATTGCACATTTTACGTCTCCTAACTTCATGCAGCTGTTGTCATAATATGATAAATGTATAATGTCCAACAAACAGGAAGTATAACGTGATGTTGCCACCTTCTGGCAGTGGCAGAACTATCCCATACATGATTTCCACAGTTGTTTTAATTTATAAGGGCCTGAATAGCTGGCTTTCTGTCAAATAAAAAACTGCAGGATAGGCACGATTAGGTTTATATCCAAACACTGTGGGGATTTGTCGACTGGGTGTGCTACCTGTGGAGAGGTGATGGTGCGTGGAGGTTATAGGTTCTGTTTATCTCTGTCTGCAGCAGTATATTTACCAAACTCCATGAGATCAGCAACATCCCATCACCTGACAAGAACCAGCCAGAGTTTGTCAGTTAGTGTGCCAGTGCTTATTATTGCTGTCAGCAGGTGGTGTGTGTTTGGTGTGTGTGCGTGTGTTTGTGTGCAGTGCTGGGCGCTAGGGGGTTAAAAATCAGCCCTGAGCCTCATAGCTAAAACTCACATCTATCAAGACGCATCAAAAGCACCTTGTTACAGCACTTAACTCTAACAGATGACAGCTGACTTTGGGCGACTTGGGGCTAATGGTAAGATTAAGTCAATTACAGCCTGGCAGGGGGACTTGGAAATATTTGAGACATTCCCCTGGAACACTGGAACAATAGGCACCCACACAGACGCTGTCAGTCCGAGGCAGCTAATGTCATTATGTCAAACTAATTCCTACAAAATGTGCTGGGCTCCGTCTCTACAGTATAAATCTTGAGAAAAACACAATGATAACAGTGGAACGCGCCGCAAGAGGAGGCATTTACTGTCCCCTCATGTGCAGTGTGTGCAGCTTTTTCATGAGCATCCGGCGTCTGAGCTCCACGATATTGTTGCTGACTTAGTTCCCAACTTTAGATCAAACAGAGCAGAAGGAAGATTCATTCAGCTCAGCAGAAAAGTGGAAACTCAAAGGGGGTGAGGAGGTTATAAAACACACCACACAAAGAGAAATTAGCAGCTGCTATAAAAAAAATACTACATCACAAGATTCACAAGCTTAGATTTAATGGAAACACTCGAAGTTGGTGTCATCATTCTTATTGTGTAGAATTAAACTGCTTTTAGGGCTATTTTTGTTTCCTGACGCAGACGAGGGAGGATCACAAGCGACGTGGGAAGAATGATGAAGCATTTCACTAATTAATAACTAATTGTACGACAAAAATAGTCTTTACTTAATTAGTTTGCACATTAAATTACAAATCTATAAACAATGAGACTTTATTTATTAAAGTATTTCATTATTTGATATTTGAATTTGTACATAAGATGTTAAAAAGATTTTACAAAAACAACATGAAACAATCATTAAGTGGCCAACATCATACTGAGTTCATAAATAAATGATGGAATTTTAAAATGTTTGTGGCCGACTTTTGTGAAATAAATATTTGTCGGTGCGGAAGGTCACGCTCGGCACAGTTTGGACTTTTGTTTTGTAATAATCACGTCTGAAATCTCATAATCAATTCTCCTGCTGGTGCCATAACAATGTGCAGATGTCACACAGTGGCTCCCACCAGGTGAAGTCTCATTCCTCTTTCCTTTGGCTTGGTATAAATGAGTTCAGCCCGCAGGGTGGGCATACATTTTAAGTGCCTCTCAGTTTTAAAACTCATCAGGAGAAGGAAGGCCTGCGGGGTATCTGCCAGCAATCCGATTAAATGATGTAACCTTTGGCCTGCAGGCGACCACGCCTCCGCAGGAAGCCAAGAGATTTGCGGTTTTTAATAACGTATGAAAGTCTGAAGTCAAAGACACAGTTTGCAGTTACGGATGAATGGATAAATGTGTGCCGGTGTCCTTAACTGCCACCGTATCAGTCAGGTTAGTTAGAATCTAATGAAGGCAGTTGTGACTGTGCCCCGGTGCCCCTACAATTGCTTTTGCGCCATTAGAGTCTTTCGGCCGCAGCATTACACATCGTACTTCATTAAAATCTCTCTGTAACACGGTGCCCTTACAAGAGTGCAACAACATCAGGCAGTTAATTGCTCCCACAGACAGAATCCTTGATTTTTGTAGCAGCACAGAGTGATTCGGTGGTGCAGCACTTCTTCATGGGCTGTTGGAGAAGCTGGAAACATGTTTTTAAGTTTCTGCGACAACAATAAATTACAAGTTAACCAGAATTGATTTTAGTCATTGCAGACACTGAATGCAGCAATTTAGATTATTTCTAAATAATATGTTAATGGAAGAGTCCACAGCCGCTTAATTATTACATTATTATCAACGTTATCCGAGGGACATAACCATGCAATTGAAAAATAAAAACGGGGAAAAAACAACTGATCCTATTTTGGACAAGTTGACGTTTTAAATAAAAGGTGGTGTTATGGATTGATAACATTTAACAGCCCCATTTTTTGCTTTAACACGTCTGTCAGGAAGGTGAACAACAGATTAAAACCACAGCACATAATTAAAGTATTGCAGTTGTTCTTCTGTCAATCAGGCAAAACCAAGATAACAAATACTTGAGTGCTACCGAAATAAAATTGTATATACATGTATATATGTTTTACATCTCAAGCTCCTTGAAATAATACTTCATGCCATCATGCTGTCTTTTTCACAGTTGTAGGACTGACTGTTATTCCCTTTGCAATCTAAACTCTACATTTAGCAACTGACCATCACCTTATGATGTTGTATTTACTCAACTGTGACAGACTTTATTAAAATATCTCCTGTTTTTGTGTTACAGCATGAAAAAAGATATATATGACCCTTTGGATTTCTGAATTTCTCTGATTTCAAGTTTCAGGTGTGGCTCAGGGCGTAGAGCGGGCTGTCCACTGAACTTATTCGATCCCCTGACATGCAAAAGTGTCCTTGGCAAGGCACTGAACCCCAAATTGGCCCCGACGGCTGTGCTGGCAGTGTGTGAATAGTGTGGGATCGCAAAATATATGAATGTGGGTGAAGGGGCAAATGTGGGTTGTGCTGTGCACTCTGAGAATTCTACAAAGGAAAGTGTTCCTGAGGTTTGAAATGGGACGACAGGTGAATAATGTTCATCAGTCACATCAGCACCACAAACACACACACGCACACGCACACACACACACACACACACACACACACACACACACACACACACACACACACAACTTGGTTTTCCTTCCCTTTCAATTATCCTTTGATTTAATCTATTCATTTCCTCTTTGTTTTCTGTCGAGCACTTTGCGATGAACTTATTTGTAGTGTGCGCTCGCTGTGAATAAATCTTACCGGACACAAGTGCAGTGTGATTTCTGTGGCCATATGTTATCGTCTTAACACACGGGTCCACGTGCACCTGGGGAATACGTGAGAGCAAATAACGAATATGATTCAAGTCGACTGGTTGCGGCGCCTTTTTTGTTCTGCTGTCGTCCCTAGAGACACATGAGCTGAGGAAGATGGATTTGGGTGCCGGGCTGGCTGTGGATGGTGTTTCCTATGCAGTGAGCAATTTGCTTATACGTAGGGGAGGACATCAGAGTAGCTGCTGCCCGGCATTCCAGCTTCAATCATCAGAAGAATTGATCCTGACAGATACGTAATGAACTAAAATAGCCTTGATGAGATCAGTGAGGCCAGGGTTGCATTGTCTCCGGGGAATAAGCCCTGACATAAATAGACCTGTTAACTCCTGGCAGTTGTTAGAATGGAGTCACTTTAGCCGCTGAGACAAACAGTGGGGTGACGCCAGAGAAGACAATTATGAGCAACACTTGTGACAATGTGAAGAACAAACAGTGACAATCACAGTGATGAGAGGATTAATATTCATGAAGCTTTGCATTATGGAAGTTATTATTTGTAATAGGTAGATATTTAACCCCTAAAATTATATTAACTATTATATATATGTTTATCTCTGTCAAATAAATAGATGGATGGATAGATGGATGTACAAAATGCAACGTCAAAAATAATAATCTCTAAAGTCTCCTCCAGCTTCCTTTTCAACCGATAGCTTGCTACTCACAGTTTGCCGGTGGAAATGTACACATAGACTTCTCCGGCCTGACTGCTTTAAATCGTTTGGTCTAACCTTAAGAACGGTTAATGGTAATTTACTCCCTGAAACATACGTTTGCCGAGAGAGCTCAACGCACTGCAAATTCAGAAAACACATGCAAATAGAAAAAAAACGTGTGCAAATTGACAACACATCAAAAAGTCACAACACATGCAAAAACAGGTTCCTCACTTTTTTGGGTCCCCTGGAAACTTTCAAGTTGTCGTTTTTTTTCGCAATTTGCAGCGTGTTTCTGTATTCAGATGTGTTTTATGAATTTGCAGTGCGCTGAGCTCTCTCCGCCACACTATGTAGGTCATAAAGAGGCAAATGAGACCATTTCATAACCAGTTCAAAAATATGTTTAACATTTTTACAGGGAACGGACATCGATGAGTGTTTGGAATTAGCTGTGGCTTAATTGATGGGCCAATCAAGCCGGAGGTACACACTCTGTTGAGCACCATCATTGGTTGATTTAACACAGACAGAAACAGTTCCATAGTCAGACAAGCAAACAGAGGAAATAAACATTGTTGTTGACGTTAATAAAGACTCTGCAAATGTAGAAACAATACAGCAGCTGTTCAGAGAGGGGCCTCAGATTTGAACACACAGATGGCTCATCCCGCTGCACCTCATTATCCGTGTTCAGGTTGACTTGATGATGTCACTTCTCAGGGCTCAAGGCGCCAAAAGTGATGTATATCTCTGTTAACACGGTTACAATAACAGCGGTGTCACCGACAGCGGGGAAATAAGCCTTCCAGTGTTTGACATGTTGGTGCATGTGTGTGTGTGTGTGTGTGTGTGTGTGTGTGTGTGTGTGTGTGTGTGAGACAAGGCATGACGATGAGTCGGGAGGAAACTGAAAGTCAGCTGTGCTGTGAACAGCAGGCGAAACGGGATCATTTTCGCTTATGGATGCATCCAATGTAAATACACTTTTATTCTTTACTTCCACGCAGTCGGTGTCTTTGAACTGCTGAGAGAAGCACATTTATCTGTCACCACAAAGTGAAACACACTGAGTCTGTGGCCATAAAGAAGAAGCGAAGGAGCTCCTGAACAAACAGCTTTGAATATGTTCCTGTCAGCATTTAGCAGCCGGAAACTTTAAACGAGTGAGCAAAGTAAAACAAGCTCTTGTTATTCCGATAAACACTGAACTGAACTGATGTTTCTAAACCCCGTCTGCACCACATATATCTTTGCCCTACAACAAATCACCTGCAGACAGGGGGGGGGGGGGGGACTGGGAGCTCCACTTCCTCTACAGACCGACGTTTCCATTTTCCATCTTCTCCGAAGGATTGGTCATTTACAATAAATTTGACACAAATGTGATATGACAGAATACCATCAAATTTCCCCTCTCCCCCTAACATCAGCCTGAAGGTTTGGGTATGATTCAATTCCCCCACTGCCATTGCTGCTGTCAAAAAGTTATATTCATCTTCTTTTTCATTTTCTCTTGTAACTAGGAGCTGTCAGGGCCAAGGGGCTTTGCCATGCCTTGCCTTTGCTTGGCTATATTTATAATTGCACTCTGTCAACACTGTCCGGTGCAGCTCAACTGCACTGGTTTGTTGTGGCAGCTTCTGTGCACTGATTTCAACACATGCCAGCTGGGAGACGGTCTGTATGTCACTAATGTGCAGCTATAGGTAGGTGCGGACACAAAGGTTGCACCCACGGGCTTGTGCACGGAATGAAAATCAACTGAAAGGGATCAGAGGGGAAGTCAAATTCTTCCAAAGCTCAATGTTTAGAGTCACTGATATGGCAGCATCGCCATGTGTGTACATCTAATATACACAAAGGGTGTGTGGGGTAGATAGAACATAGAGGGCAGCGGGTTCTGAGGCCAAATGGCACAGAAATCCTACAAGTAAACGGGAAAACAGCACAAACACCACGTAGGAGCCTGGTATTACGGCCGCATATGATTTTACACGACTTCATCTCCCCTTTAAACACAAATCTTTTCTTATTCTTACTGATTCATATTCTGTGATGTTTGAACAAATGTGTAGCTGTGCCCTTTGTGCCAAAAATCAAGCTGACTTTGAATACAATTGAGTCATGTTGACCCGCCCTGCTGTGCTGCACAATGCCTGCGTGGGTGTCCTCTCGATCCGCACATGGTTCGCCTGATGAGTGGCGCAGAGAGCGGCCGGCTCATGACCGGGCTTGTCAGGAAGTCAGAGGAGAGACGCTCTGCTCGGGGGGGAGCTCTGACACCTGGAGGACCCGAGTGTGTGATGAGAGCCGCATCTCAGGAAGCAGGACAGTGTCGTTGTGCATGACTTGGGTGAATAGACGTTTTTGAATCATGCTTGTAAAGCTGGATACTGGGATACTTTTGCAGGGTAAAATGTGTGGAGAGGATGTGCTGTTATTTCTAGCGTTCAGGGGCGGATCCAGGATTTGGGGCCATGGGCACTGGCTCCATTTTTTTTCAAAGCTTTTTTGACATATGCAATGTGCTTGAACAAGGAACAAGTTCCAAATGATATCCGCTTAGAACTGTAGAACTAGGAAATTAGGAATTGTGCATGGACGTTGGACACCCTCTGTGTGAATTGTGGCCCCTATATGTCCCCTAAAAATCCTAGATCCGCCACTGCCAGTATTGTTCCTCTCCATCAGCTCAAGTATCTATGCAGTGTTTCACATAAAATACAACATTTACAGTGACTTCACTCCTTTAATCCAAAGCATACAACTGGCACAGCAGAAGTATCTCATGAAAAGAAAATGAAGGAAACAATATGGAAGCGCGTGTGTGTGATTATCCACTGTGATGATGGGTCTCTGACACATGTGTCCCATGACAAAAACAGGATTTTTATCAGAAAATATAGGATTGAGGGTGTGTGTGCGATTCTCCACTGAGATGATGGGTGTGTGTGTGTGCACAGTATCCTCCCACGTCACTGACACAAACCACAAGAGGGAGACAAAGCTTTTCTCCAGACAGACTGTCACTCAAGACTCCCTCATGCATCTGCACTTGTGGTTCCCTCATTGTCGGTAATAGTGTGGAGTGAACGGACAGCTCTGATTAGAGGAATGCAAAAGTAGAAACCTGCAAAATTAGATATTTTAAAACACTGTCTGATCCATTCCAAGTTTCCCAGGCTGCAGGTGGCACCTCACACCCAAACATCACCTTATCCATACATCTTTGTTTTCCTTTATCATTCGACCTGATGAGGTCCAGCCCACGCGGAATCGTCTCGTGTGCCCAGAATGACAGAGGCCACGTCCATTTGGAGCCTGACAAACGAATTCCTGCGGAGATGTGAGCCAATGGGCTGCGGGGAGGGCGTAACTCTCCTTTACTCCAACAAAGCAGGAGAGTGAAGTTTGAGTTATCAGTGTTCAGCTGCTGTGTGGGGAGAATGGTGCACCTCGGCGCGCACGGACGCGTGATATCACCCAACTCTCCTCTTATTTCTTTGCAACTTTAACCGCGGTGCGCAGTTTGGCACGGCGCGTCTATGCGCTAAGTTCCACGCGTGTCCTCTGCGGCTCCACACACCACAAATGGCTCGGATTATCCCCCAGCATCTGCACGCGTCTGGCACCGCTCTGCTCGTGCTCGCCGTGATCCTGACAGGTGATGCGGTCGCGCAGGTTTTTGACAGCTACGGATTATCCTACGCCCTCCGATCCGAGTTGACGGAGGACACCATACTAGTCGCCAACAATGGGATCCGCGTGCCGTTCGGGAGATCAGTGTTCGTGGATCCCATCAACGATCTGGTGATCCAAGTTCAGCCCGGAGACAGATGCAGCATCACGGTCCTGGACAATGACCCGCTGTCCCAGAGGCCCGGGCACCTCTCCCCGAAAAAGTTTCCCTGCGAATTTGGCCCCAACGACGTGAAGTATTCCCACTTTGGCTCCAGGAGTCCCCCGAGGGACAGAGTGACGTTACAGCTCAGGTATGACACCCAGACTGACACCATCATCATACCTTTCATGATGGAGGTGGAGGTCGTCTTCACACAGCTCGAGGTACTCACCAAAAACATGCCACTCACTGTCGAGAGGCTGCTGGGCACAAGTAACCCCATTGACAGACGAATCTTAGAGTTCACCTATGACAGAAGTGCACAACAATGCAAGATAGCCTCCCTCTCCAGTGGCAGTGTGATGCCCAGGTATGGGAAACTTGTGGCTGAGGACAGACTCGGAGCAATGGTGGACTGTGATGAATTTATTCAAATGAACATCCGCTATCAGCACACTTTTGCTTTGAAGTCGCCAAACAGAGATTATATTCCAATGCTTGTGGAGTTGCACGATAAGGAGGGCAATTTGCTCAAGCAGGAATTCTTCCAAATTTTGGTCCGGATTAGAGAGGGAGAGGAGAACACGGCCCCTAAACCCAGCTTTGTGGCAATGATGATGATGGAAGTGGACCAGTTTGTAATGACGGCTATAACCACAGACATGCTGGCAGCTGAGGATGTTGAGTCTAGAGATGATGAATTAATTTTCAACATCACCTCCCCTCTGTCCTTTGAGGAGGGCTACATAGTGAGCACGGATGATAGGAATTTACCAATCACCTCTTTTTACCAGGGGGACCTCAAAGACTTGAAAATCGCCTACAAACCCCCCGCTGTGGATTCAGACACTGAGCGGATTTTCCAGATTGAGTTTGAGGTTGTGGACACGGAGGGGGCCGTGTCAGACCCCTTCGCTTTCATGATTGTTGTTAAGCCCATGAACACGTTGGCCCCCGTGGTGACGAGGAACGCCGGCCAGTTACTGTATGAGGGTCAGTCCAGGCCTCTGTCCAGCTCGCACAATCTGGAAATCAGCGACGAGGACAATTTAGACAAAGTCCAAATCACTGTCATTGATGGGCTGAGGCACGGAGAATTAACTGTTCTGGGCTCGAGGAGGAAATTCTTCACCCCGACTGACCTGGACGCTGGAGTAGTGATTTATCAACATGACGGCAGTGACACGTACAGCGATAACATCATCTTCAGAATGACAGACGGCACAAATGAGGTGGAGTTTCTGTTTCCCATCACTGTTGTGCCGACCGATGACGAGCCTCCCATCATCAACGCCAACACTGGTTTGGTTTTGTTCAAAAACCAAATGATGCCGGTCTCCTCGCTAATGCTCAGTGCAGCAGACATCGACTCGGAGGATTCTACAATAAAATTCATCACCGATCCTCCCTTCTCCACAATCGGGCAGGTGCTGCTGCGCCAGGCCGAGGCCCCTGAGGACCCATCAACCTGGAAGTTTAATACAGATGATGAAATGTACGAGAAAGTAGTGAGCGCGTGGCTGCAGCAGGATATCATCGATGGTAAATTGTTTTACAAGCACGTCGGGCCCCACAGCACCAGCACGGTGATGGATCAGTTTGTGTTTAGGGTTCAGGATGACAACGACCCGCCGAACCAATCAGGTGAGAGCGCGTTCATTATCAAAATCCTCCCTGTCGACGACCTCCCACCTGAGCTGTACCCTGGCACGACTCTGCAAATGACCGTGCACGAGTATCAGCTCACTCACTTCCGCAGAAAGTTCCTCCGTTACACTGACCTGGACTCAGAGGACCGGGACCTCAAGTACATGGTCATCCAGCCGCCGACGGACACAGACGAGAACAACCCCGTTGTCCTGGGCGCTCTGGTATTAACTGAAAGTCCAAACACTGTGGTCACAACTTTCACCCAAGCGCAAATTAACCACCACAAAATAGCTTTCAAACCACCTGACCTTGAGCTTGGAATTACCACTCATGTTTTGCAGTTCAAGTACGCCGTGGAGGATGTTTCTGGAAATAGCGTAGAGGGAGTTTTCACCATATTTTTACAGCCTGTGGACAACACGCCGCCTCAAATAACCAACTCTGGGTTCACTGTGCTCGAACGCGGGACACACATCATCACGAGCGCTGAGCTGGACACCTCGGACACAGACACCGACAGCAGTCAGATAATATTCACCGTTACACAGCCACCCCTGCACGGCCAAATCCAATTTAAATTCACCGACATGACAAAAGGAAACACTTTCAACCTCGAGGATATTAGAAATGGCAGAATCAGGTACATCCATAACGGGGATGAATCAACAGTTGATTTGATCCAAATAGATGTAAGTGATGGGGTCCACGTTGTCCCAATTAGTATAAAAATTAGCGTGAAGCCGATTGATGATGAGATTCCAACTATCAGTCTCCCGGCCGGCACAATCGGCTCCTACATAGATGTGCTGGAAAACGGAGCCACAGAAATCACCAGTAATGTCATTCAGGGAAGAGACGAGGACACAGATGACCTTCGTTTGACGTTCATTGTTGAGGACCCGCCGTTATTCGGTGAAATCCTGGTGAGAGGCGTCCCGTCTCGCACGTTCACCCAGGCTGATATTATTAACGGCCACGTGGTCTATGCTCACACCAGCGGTGAGATAGGCTTCACCACAAAGGAGGACTTTTTCAACCTCACTCTGACGGACATGTCTGACGAGTGGACCGTTGGAGGAAATAAGATCACAGGTGTCCGAGTGCACGTTACTATTCTTCCCTTGGACAGTCAGGCTCCGGAGCTCTTCGTGGGGCCACAGTTCACAGTTGTCGAAGGGGAGAAGAATGTCATTCATATTCTCCACATAAGCGCTGACGATGTCGACACCCCAAACGACGACCTCCTTTGTACAATCATTGTACAGCCGACTTCAGGGTATGTGGAAAACATCTCCCCGGCCCCCGGCTCAGAGAAATCCAGGTCTGGGACAGCCATTAGTGCTTTCACCATCAAGGACATCAGACGAAATCACATTTATTATGTTCAAAGCATTCACAAAGGAGTGGAGCCGGTAGAGGACAGGTTTACATTCAGATGCTCTGATGGCATCAATTTCTCTGAAAGGCACTTTTTCCCAATCTCTATAATCCCCTCTAATGATGAAAAGCCTGAGATTTACATGAGAGAGTTTGTAGTCATGGAGGGCATGAATATAGTCATTGACACTCCCATTCTGAATGGTGCTGATGCAGATCTCCCCACTGATCAGCTCACATTTATTATCAGCAAACCCCCTAAGCACGGATTTATTCTCAATCAGCTCACCACGGGCACTGTCCCCGCCTTTAACTTCACCTTGGATCAGATCAGGGAGGCCTCCAGCATTGTGTACGAGCACGATGGCTCAGAAACCACAGAAGACAGCTTTGGTATTGTTCTCATAGATGGAAAGTTCAGTGTCGAGAAAACCGTAATAGTTATGATCATCCCCGTGGATGACGAAACCCCGAGGATGGCGATCAATGATGGGCTTGAAATTGAAATAGGTGACGTGAAAGTCATAGACAGCAACGTTTTAAAAGCGACAGATCTGGACTCTGAGGACAGCACGCTAACTTATATTATTCGCTATGGGCCCGGTCAGGGGTATTTGCAGTGGACGACGCCCTCTGGGATGTTGCAAAATATCACCGTCGGAATGAACTTTACACAGAATGAAGTGGATCTGGGTTTGATCGTGTACATCCATAATGGGCAGGAGGGGATTCGGGACCTCATCAAATTTGATGTGACAGATGGCGTCAACCCTTTGATTGACAGATATTTTTATGTGACGGTGGGCGGCATTGACATGGTTTTCCCAGACGTGGTCAGTAAAGGTGTTTCCCTTAAAGAGGGGGGCAGGGTTACTCTGACAACAGACCTCCTCAGTACAAGCGACCTCAACAGCCCAGATGAACACTTGGTTTTCACAATCACCCGAGCTCCAATTAGAGGCCACTTGGAGTGCACGGACACGCCCGGGATGCCCATCTCATCCTTCACGCAGCTGCAGCTGGCCGGCAACAAAGTCTACTACCTGCACACCTCTGATGACGAAGTGAAAATGGACAGCTTTGAATTTGAAGTGACCGATGGCTACAACCCTGTGTTCCGCACTTTCCGCGTCTCCATCACCGACGTGGACAACAAAAAGCCGGTGGTGACGGTGCACGGCCTGGTGGTGACCGAGGGCGAGAACAAGCTCATCACGCCTTTTGAGCTAACGGCGGAGGACAGAGACACCATTGACCGCCTCTTGAAGTTCACAGTCACTCAGATCCCAGTTCATGGTCGCCTGCTCTTTAACAACACCAGGCCTGTCAGCTCCTTCACAAAGCAGGACCTGAATGAGAACATGATCAGCTACAAGCACGATGGCACGGAGAGCGCAGAGGACAGCTTCTCCTTCACCGTCACCGATGGCACTCACACGGACTTCTTTGTCTTCCCCGACACTGTGTTCGAGACCCGAAAGCCCCAAGTAATGAAGATCAGCGTCCTCCCGGTGGATAACGGGGTGCCACAGATTGTGGTGAACAGGGGCGCCCCAACACTGCGGGTCCTGGAGTCTGGTCACCTGGGGTTTGTGATCACCAGTAAGACCCTGAAAGCAGAGGACAGAGACAGTGTTCAGAATTCTGTGACCTTTAGGATAACCGTCGCCCCTGAACACGGGTACATGATCAACCTCGGCAAAGGAAATGTCACAATCACCACGTTCACGCAAGGTAAGATAACTACATGTCAAGCTGCTTGTTTGATCCTGTGACATTGTCAGTACTCACATGTTTATTCTCAGAGTTATTTGAGTCTTAAAACTTATTTTACATGGACTCCCCTCTGTAAAAATGCTGACATCAAGCACAAAGGTTTTTGTTTTCACTCAGGAGAATCTATTTACAGAGAGAGAATATGCCAGAGTCCATATTTCTAGCAACGTTTAATGTGTGCCACTTTCCAAAAAATAACTTTTTGTGACTTGAACATTAGGAGAGGAATATTTTTAACTGAAGACAATTACAGAGATGATGAAATGCAAATGTGTTAAAGGGAGGGAGACATGGCGTTCTGGCTCAAAGCAACAATCCAAACAGACACCAGGGGTGCACAGTCGATATCCATGTATCCTCTGCGTTTTATTTACTGAGTCACAGTAAGACGCTCTCCCCCAAGAGGCCTGTTCAATATTTCAAGAGTCTTCACGAGAGAGTAAACAGATGGTAAATAAAGACACTATCTCCTGGGCATTTGAAAATTGTGGCAATGCAGGTTTATGCATCGTCTCTTTGAAGGGAAAAGTTTTACCATCAAATATTGAAGATGGAACGGGCTGTAAACTTCACAATCTTCCTGATCCGGGGCCGTAAAGAACCTCATCCAGCAACAAACCCAAACGCTGCGATGGAGCCTCAAGAGTCAAGCTGTTCTTTATGTTCGATGTCATTCAGGAGTCAAGTAGATATACAGCCCTTGTTACCAGGCAGTTTCTCTTGTCATGTCGCCACAACACTCTGCAGTTTGCTCATTTCATCACACCATTGATCTGTCGGGAAACAATTTTCCCACTTGTCAAAACGTATTTTTATGTCGGATTGTGTCTCTTTTTCAGCTGAAATTGATGAGATGAACATCTGCTATGTTCTGAGGGCCGGTGACAATCCTACAAACGACAACTTCTACTTCTCCATCGAGGACAATGGTGAGTTATTTTCAATCAAACATCCCAGAAGTTATCCTCCCGCACCATTAGCTTTGCATTGAGTCCTTGTCATGTTGAGCTTTGAGGCTGAGATATTGGATTTTGTTTCACTGTCTCGAGTTTATTTATAGACACTCGGTTTTCTCTGAGAGGAGAAAGCAAAAGGTTGCATGTGCCGAAATTAGCAGGAGTACAAAGCAAAGGGTGTGTGCACAGATGAGAGATTTCGTACGGTTTCATATTTCAGCTTGAGTAAATGAGAAAACGGGCATAAAATGAACGAGAATTCAAGTGGAATGTACTATTTATAGATGACGTTTGTTTCTGTCAAGCTCCGTTGGTCTTTATTCAACCAAGGGCTCTGCAAAAAATGTGAATGTCACAGCTTCCATGCTTATTAACCTTTGTATCCAAGCATTCATATCAGTCTTACAGTGCATTACAACTTAGGTGGCACAGTCTTACAGCGCCCCATCCACGATCCCCCACTGTTTTTTCTCCTGCGAGGGCATCCGGGGTGGGGAAAGTAATGATTCATTTAGCAAGTAAGTAATTAGTAGAACAATTAGCGAAGCCCTTCCTGTTACTGTATATATGTAATCAGCGATTAGCCGAAGCAGCGTGCCCGACGGTGTGTCCTTTCTGCTCTCCTTCAGTGGTGATGAGCGAGCACAATGGACCTCTCTAATGGGGGCCCTCTTTTTCCCACAAGCACCTCCGTGGGGCCCCGTAAGCATTTTCTCATTTCTCAACTTGGGACTAATCTGCGGTGTCGGTTTGAGTAATGGGTGGACGTCTTTGCCAGCAGGTGGATGGGGGTGCTAATGAGTGATGAGCAAAGTGCAGGGGACTTCTCCTTATTGGGAAGTGATAGCGAGTCCTTTACCTGAGCTGCCAGCGAGTGGCGAGCCCATGCCAAGCTCCTTTGTGGTCAAATGAGGTTCAGTCAGTCCCTTCATTACCGTCTCAATCGGGGTTATTTGACATGGATAACTACGGGTGTGTCTCCCTGTCACATTCCTTCTCTTTCTAGCGAGCTTGATGCTTGGTGACATACTCAGATCCTATAATGGTTGTTTATCTTCCACAGCTCGCAATTAGATTTAAAAAGAATTCACATTTTTTCAGCTACTTTTAAGCCAGAGGATCATGTCTCAGTCTGTCCTCTGTAGATGCTCGGTGCTCTCACAAAAAAAACATAACTTTGCAGCAGTCAGAGGGATTATTAGTCTATAAAGAACATTATTTGAAATTGGATTTGTGCTTTATTGTGGCACCTTGACAAAATGATGAGGAGTCCTCTTCGGATGACCCGTCCGTGAGGATTCGACATGTACGGCACTTCAGCTTCTGAGGCAGTCAGTGAACATTTTTTTAATAACATTTAAGCTGTACTAGTGGCTGCCCACAAATCCCCAGACGGAGCCTCCAGCTCTTTGAACAGTTGTGTCGGGGAGGAGCTGAATGGTGCACACTGGCACACAGCTGCACTCTGTCATGTTCGGCAGTGGAAAACATTCTCCTCCTCACTTCGAGTTCACTGGGAAATTTACCAACTGCTCTTGGCATTTTTTTTTTTTTTTTTGGGGGGGGTGAAAAGTTACTTTTCGTGTCGCAGCTGCTCAGTGGGATTTCAAGGGGTTTTGTGCGAGCAGCTGTGATGAACTGTGAATGTGCTCTGAGGTTTTTAAGTATACGTGCGCACTTGCTGTTGACTGCTGATCTGACAAGTTCAACTGAATTTGTGTGGATATGTATGTACTTCAGGCTTTTTTGTGACAAGTATTGCAAATAGACAAGATTGCGGTCATGGATGCAGCTGATGATGATGATTGAGCAGGAGAAGGGTGGTGTGTGTGTGTGTGTGTGTGTGTGTGTGTGTGTGTGTGTGTGTGTGTGTGTGTGACCCAACAATACATGAGCAGAATTTCAGGGGAGGATATCTCAATTTTTTTTTTATTTTGGAACTGATTGGTCAAAGGTTAAAGGTCAAGTTCAATACATTATAATAAAAATTAAAAAATGATATTGATCAGAAAAAGATTCCCTATCAAATAGCATCATATAATAAGTCGTGTTATGAAGAGGTCACAATGAAATCAGAAAATGAGGTCATGCATAGTTCATGAGACTATTAGATTTAACCTTATATATCACAATAACATCATTATGAAATGGCGTTATTACAATATAGAAACGTTACGTGGTTGAGGTACAGCGCGCACAGGGAATGCATTTTGAAATTCAGTCATATAATTTGTAGAATATCCCAAAATATTGATTCGCTGACACGTTGCCAAAGTGAAGTCTTCATATATTTTCACATTCTTTCTCTTCAGAACCCGAAATAACAAATTTCACAGGATTTTTCTCGATAAATTATTCAAGTCTTTTTTTTGACTGGTGTCAGACAGGATCAGTTGCTCCCATGTCAGTTAGCTGCACCACATAACTGACTGTTATAGGATTTCTGCAGGCTCCAACCTGCACTCATTACAGCCACGCCACTGAGTTACTCTTGGCGTGAAGGTGGATTCAATGGAAACTGCGGCGCCATTCCTCACACTCCAGCCTCAAACCTAAAGCAGTTTGACATCTCACCACAGGTTGTTTTAGTTGTTAAAGCTGAGTTTCCCTGGCTGATGGATTGTCTCGGTACAGGAAACAGTCTTTGGCTCCACAAACCAGTTCTGAGCTCTTCTTGGCAGCGATGCATCTGCTGCTTGGGGGTGTCATTTTAACTGTAACTGGTGTATTCAGACGCCCAGATTCAAATCTGTGTCGGACCTGACCTACTTCTGTCCATTGTTTGGCACAGTGGTGAACATATGTGAATACTGGCTGCAGTAATGACCTTTGCTTTTTCTCACAGCTAATTAAAATGCAACGATAAACTGTTTGTTAATTGTTTTGTTCAGCTGGATTAATTGTGCTCATGTAATTTAGACTTGAGGAGAAGTTGCTGTTTTCTCTAAATTAACATGGCTACATGGAAAAAACACCAGATGGGCCTTTGGCCACAAATAACAACATGGCAATTAGACCACAATCCCCAAATGCTTATCTTTTTTTAAATTAGGCCACAGTGAAGGGATTTTTAAATGTTTGACTCAATCACTGCTGCTTTTGACCGATGATGAGGTGGAACAGACATCAGAACAACACTGAAATCACTTCAAAAAATCCCTGCCCGTTGCTTGAGATAGTGAATAACGTTACAGGCTGTGGAGTTTTCAGAGTCATTGTCTCCTGTTTCTTTTTAATTTCAGAAACCTGCCACCGTGCGCCTTCTCAACTGTATTTAAGTCGCTTCTTTTTGCCAAAACAGGAGATGACAGGGCTTATTTTCTCTCAGAGCCGCTTGTATTTCTCGCTATTTGTCAAGCTTGTCAACGCTTTGAATGAATAATCACAGAGGACGGAAATTACACACATTAATTTGTTCTGGGGAAACATCACACCTGGACGGTGAAATCACGCTCAGAGGTGTGTGTGTGGGCCAAATCCCCTTTAATTACTGAGAAAGTGTCTTGTTTAGAACGACGGACAGGAATGTGTGTGTGTTTGGGGAGGGGGCTGTCATTCTAAGTCCGGTAATTTTCGTGTTGCACCCCCCCCCCCCCCACCCCCCCACCAGCCCACTCCCCTCGTCCCCTTATAGGATTCGGGTGCATTCAGGTGAGCTTACCTGAGCACACACAAGTCTCGGCATTCCCAGGCTGTTGTTTGTGGAGCGGAGTCCCTGTCTGCCTCCAGCCAGTCAGTCAGCAGCAGGGACGTTCCCACTGACAGACACACACCGCTGTGGCCTTTGTTTTTCATTCCAGGCACTCACTGCCGCTGAGACAAGAAGAAGGCACCAAAAGATTATTGATTGTTCAGGTCACAGAAACGCAGAACCGTCCATAGGGTCAAAATCCACAGCGAGTTCAAAGCTCGGATTTCCCATTCCACGGGTGAGACTTGTTTGGTATGTAGAGTGCGCCGAGTATGTAAATGAATTCAGATTTGTGTTGGAATGGGTCTGCGGTGCACAACGCAGATCAAAGTCCTGACTGGAGGTTATGTTTTCAGCCCTCTCCGTTTCTATGTTTGTGAGAAAAAGTGCTGATCAGATATTCATGAAACTTGGTGGGAGGGTGGGACATGGGTCAAGACAGAAGTCACAGATTCAGACAAAGCTACAGGGCAGGTCCAGGAACAACACTTTCCTTTATTTCTCACAGAATAATGAGGCATCACCTGAAACAGAGAGGAATGTCCCGTCCCGTCCCGTCCCGTCCCCCCCTCCAGTTTCCAATGCCCGACTGCAGCTCCCACCTCAACAAGCATGTTTTGTTTTGTTTGTCATTTCTTTTTGTTTTCCTGTAACAAGATAAGTTCAGGTCACCGCGAAGTACCTCGACCTTATACATCCTTTCAAAACCTGCAGTACCATCTGCCCTGTAAATCATGTACATCTTCCACGTTATCAGTGTGTAATCGCTCGTGACGCCGGGGTGCATACTTGAATCCACCCCCCCACCCCCCTCCGGTCTAATCCCCGGTTGGATGGGATTATCTTTCTTCTTACCAGAGCACAACAGAAGTGAGAGAAAACATGCAGCGACTTGCAGTTGCGTGAGGTTAGTATAGACTTTGTGTGTTCTATGATACCCCCATCACAGAGAGCGATGACTCTGCAGTTCCACTGTGTGTTTCTATCCTGTTATTAATGAAATTGTCTCTCCGACACTTTTCTCTTGCAGGGCGTAACATTCCTCCGACCTGTGGTATGAATCATCATATGCACGAAAATAGGCTGCAAGCTGCCGCAAATTACACAGTGGTTGTGTTTTCAAGAGATTTGAGGGTGTTAGGTTTTCCCTCAGAGTCCGTCTGTGCTGCGGCTAATAAATGATCAGGTAGTCACTTTATTGTGATGGAAAAATGTTTGTTATGATAAAGCGTTGGGGAGTTGATTATAGAGCTATTCCTGGGTAACAGCTGCTTCTCCTGGGCATGAAAAAGTGAATTACAAAGAGGATTTAGGCTAATCGTTTTAGATGGAGAGTGATTTACGCGGCTCACCGGTCCCTCATGTCCTCAGTCGCCAACTTTGAGTTATAATGTTCTCATGAGTCTGTAATGCAGTTATGCTTCATATGTTTATTATCCAACCTAACGAGCTGTGTCTGTAAATGTATCCTCATTTAATGTGCATGTGCGAAACCCAGTGTTTTACCAAAGTAAAGACAGATCTGCTGCAGTGAGGAACCAAACAAGTGAAGAACCTGTGCTCATCCGTGAGAGGGTGAAGCATTTGTTGAGGTTCAACAGGCTCGAACCAGTGTAATTCTTCTTAGGGAAAACATTTGAAAAGACGTTATTAATGATTGGCTCGTGCTACAAGGCGATTAAGCAAAAACAGGTTTCAATTAGGCAGGAAACTCGCCAGTGAAGGTTTTTCTGTGTGTTTCCTTGGCTCGTGTTTGTTGGATCACTTTCAGCAGATGCTCCTTTTCCTTCATTGCAGCTTCTTTCTTCTCTGGACTGCAGATTTCTGCCAAACAGTCAGAAAACACTGAGCACATTCGGTGAGGAAAGCATCCTCTGCTGAGTCAGATGTGTCGGCTGGGACTGAAAACAGTGTGATAGAGAGATAATGATTTCGGAGAGCGGCAGCATTTACAGTGTATCTTTAAAATGTTGAAAGTGATTGTATATCACATATAATTCAGGTGAAAGATTCTTCCACAGTAAGCTGCCCTCATTTACTCTGAGGAGAACAGAAGGGAAACCCTCTTTAATGAGTCTTTTCCTCTGTTTAAATATGCTGCCAAAGTAAGTGCTCGGAGCCGGGGTTAATAAAGCTAAAGCAAATTCCCAAAAGTATAGAGAGCCCAGGCCCGGGCTTGTTCCCAGGATGATGATGATACGTGTCGTCATACCCGCCTTAGGATATCAGTGTAGCAGAACTAAGGTTGTTCAAGTGACGCCTCTCGAGAAAATCCCTCTTTTGTGGACGACGTGTGCAGGTTGAAGATATCAGTGCTGAAGACAGGATTCAGGATTCAGCTGCAGAAAGCCTGATGAAAACATGTGCAAAATAAATACAGCTTTTCTAGTTTATATGAAGAATATCGATAAGTTTAAAGACTGATTTCTGCTCCTGAGTGAAGCTTGTGGTTTTACACTCTTCTATATGGACAGAGAATGACAAACACCTGAAGCAAAACATTTTACAAACCTGAGGTAGATCAATTTGTGTTATACATCTTCACTGTGCTTGCACAATGCATATATATATATATGCAAGGAACGTTCAGCAAAATGAAATGATGGAATCTCTTCCTCTGATGGGATCATTGCATTTGTGTCTCAAACGTGCTTGATGAGATTTCCTTTTATGAAAATCTGACATTCCCAGAAACAGCAGAACAGCTGGAACTATGACAGTTGTTGCTGCTGTGACATCTCTTCTCTCTCTCTCTCCCCCCCCCCCCCCCCCCCCCCCCCCACACACTGTAGCATAGTTTTTTCTTTGCAAAAATCACTCTGGATAATGTGTTTTTGGCCCCTGGAGCCCAACGCTGGGCTGGAGCTGCTCCTTTCAGCCGTGCTGCATGATAAGCCTCTGACAGCTTGGCTCGGGCTCTCGTGTCACAGCTCTCTCCAGCTGAGCCCGGGCTTCAGGATTGGAGGGTACACCTCCTCTGTGCACAAACATTCACAGACACACACAGAGCATCCAGCACACATCCATGTCAGGGCCAGCTGCCTGAGGCAATAATCAGAGCCGAAGCTGGCACTGCAAATAAATAGTGCATTGACTACAGGCGAGTTTAATTGATAATCGCTTTGTATTTGATTTCAAGCCGGTGTCTCCTGATTAGCCGCGATAGCGCGGAGAGAAGACACCACCTCCTTTTGTTTTGATATCACTGGCATTCCAGCGTGCCAAGAAAATATATACAGCAGAGAGAGTCTGAAATATTACCCAGTTTGAATCACCCTCTCGTGGGAAGGTTTTCATTTCATACACTCCCGACGAACACGGTATAGAGTCTGGAGAATATCACGGCTCTCATCACATAAAAGGTGCTGATGAAACCCATTGGGGATTCTGTGTGTGGATCGAGCTGCCTCCCACCTCCACCTTCATCACCGCCCCTCCGCTCTCCATAAGTGGAGTCTGATAGGCCCGGATATGAGAATTCATCTGTTTGAGGAATGGGAGGGAAGAGCCGTCAGAGGAGATGAAAGATACAAGTGCTCTGTTGGTTCCAGTATTGATGGGGGCAAGGCGTCAAAGCTGCTTCCCATCGCCTGTAGCGATGGGATGAATGAGCCGATGTACAGTTCTCCCTCTGAACGCCGCCTGCGTTGACAAGTTGCGAAGGCTCGAACGGAGCAGGTGAGCCCTGCAGGCACGCAGCCTCATCTGCACACGAGTAGAAATTATTTTTTTTATATTTTCCCGCAGACTCGTTGATGAGTAAACAAAGAGTGCGACGACAGGCATCGTACGGGAAGTTTGCGCCCCACTTCTCTGCATTTCTAAAAATATGTGACGGCCTCAAACTGTGTGGTTATTTAAGTCGGAGAACATTCCTGTCTTCTACTTCATGTTCCCCTCAAGCATCTACAGTGCATCTCTAAAAAAGTCAACTTTTAAAAAGCGTTCCGGTTGCACGCCTTGAAAGAGCTGTCATCAAGTGACTGGTAAAGCGAGTCGTTTTTGTTGAATTGTAGACGGCCCCCTGTAAATCAATCGTAGTCATCTGGTCTCTTTCTACCGAGCTGCAGGCAGCAATTATCGAGCGTTTGTTTTTTTAGCTGGTCCGGTTTTTTTAACCTGCACACATACAAAAAGAAAACTGAGGAATGTCTTTCTGCCTGAAATTAACTCGACCATGTCTGGACTTATCTCGGTTTTCCAGGACACGGGCTCGGAGTGACGAGTTACATATTAACAAGCAAATGGGAAGAAGGAAAACAAAGAGAGGCCACGGGTCCAGACAGCCGGACAATCTCATCCAGCAGCTGCATTTAGCTCCTTAAATCTCTAAGTAATTGCCTGACGCCATTGCAATTACTGCAACAAAAACGAAAAAGGGTTTTGTAACACTTTAAAGGTTATCACTGGTCAATGAGCCATATGCAAGAGCAGGGTTCCCCCCCCCCACCACATTGTGTTTCATTACAGGGAGAGTCTGCTGGGTCCTGAGACACCTCTGGGACACTCGGCTAACAGATTCAATTTAACTTTCTCTTAAAGGGCGTTCAGTGTGCGTGAGTTCAAAATGTCACAGATGGAGCAACAATGCAAATCCAGCACAACTCCCATGTTCTCCCGCTTTGACATTTTAGCCTCTGTCCTTCAGATCTAATTGTTCTTGGTGTCTGTGGAATCAGAACTCGCCGCTTCTTATTTACCTGTCCAGGTGTTGTGCTCCTCTCGCCGGGTTGTGCATCTGTTCCAGATCCGACACAGGGAGCAGCTCCACGTCAGCTTTTGTTGATAGTTTCTGACACTTTTGATCTGCTGGTAATTTTCAAAGCGTTGTGTTGTTTGGTTGGGTTGGAAATATCCCTAAATAACATTGATCCCTGTGCAACGTTAAATTATGCTGCGAACTGTTGGAAAATGTGGAAATCTCTATTAAACCCTTGTAATTGACTTGTTTGTACATTTTTTCCTGGATTTCCAAAAAGGTTTTGCCAGATTAAAAAAACAATCAAGATCCACAAATTATTCTTAATCATTGAAAATGTTTTTGGGTAAGCCTGCTAACTGACAGACAGACAGACACAAGCGCAGCCTCCTGGACTCTGAGGTAAATAACCGGCTCTTCCTGGGAAGTTTTAAGCCTCATGACCTGAGCTGATCTCAATTTTTCATTCATTACTTCCGACGTCCCCAGAGGGAGATCTGGTTTGCAGCCAGAGAGTGAAGTCGTCCCTGGTGGTCTGTTTTCATATAGAAAGCATACAATTGATCCTCTTGTGTTATGTTAGGTGTTACACATCCAACTTCGATGAATTATAGACAGTATAATGTTCACAGTTACATACAAATACTTCATTACATCAGTAACACAACCAATAGTTTTAATAGTTACATGTAAGAAGTCTTTTTCTTTCTGTTGGACCATTGCATCAGCGTAGTTAAGTTTAGAATCTGAATGCGCTGCCAAACCTTTGCTCATAATAATGAAAATGTATGTTTTTTTTTTGTGGATTAACTTTGTTTTACCGTGCGAAAGTAATTTCTTTGAAGACTGCGCTTACACTCCAATAAACTGCACTGCAGTATCTCAAATTGAGATGGATTTCGATGATAGGATTGAAAGTAATACTACATGGAAATAAGGCAAAGGTAATTGGATAAAGAGTATAAAGCCATGAATTCAAATCTACATGTTATCCAGTGTGGTAATGGTTAATACTATTTTAAATGTTATTCGAATGGCCAACACAGTCATTGGATTCATGACTTTGCAACAACCAGAGTCTCCAACGTTTTCACCTAAAGTTCTTTGAATTAGTTTCTGTTTTAACGTTCACATCCTCCCCCCCCCAAAAAAAACCCAGCCTCTTTGTGCATTGATTCCAATTTGCAGTCTGAGAGTCTTAATGAAATTTGCCAAGCAACATCAAAAGCAATCTTCTTTCAGCGTACCTGTGCATATTTTTGAAAACCGGGGTTTGTTCTTCTGCGCAGACAAATCTTCAGTCCAATATTACAAGGAGGAGACAATAACAACACTAAATCCTTTGACTCCTTTCATGAGCGCAGACTTGCATGCTTATCTGTTACATGCAGGCTTGCACAGTTCTACGCGAAAGGCTCCTTTTTCACCAGTCGTAAACAAAGGAGCAGGAGTCGTTTAACACTTCTTTAGGAATTACCATTTCAGCTTTTCAGGGAGCAGTTTACTCTCATGTGAGGATTTGCGAGTAACAACTGTGAAATGCAGCAGAAACATGTTGTCAGAAATGAAACCAGCCCAGAGAACAGCCCCGACAAAAACCCGGCTCTATTAGTATGGAGCTCATGAGTCTGTGGGACTCGGATGGGGTTTTATATTCTATGGCCTCACACTGCTGCTTTCAGCAAACAGTCCGCCATTATTCGGTCTGACAAGAGAGCAAACACTGTGTATTCAGGGGTCAAGAAACAGCACAGCCCCCTCTCTTTGTCAGGCCCATTCATCCTGCATCCTTAGGTTGCTTTGTTTCCTCACACATTTTCACACCTTCCCTTGTATCCCCTTGTTAGTTC
Source organism: Verasper variegatus (assembly GCA_026259375.1). NCBI lineage: Eukaryota > Metazoa > Chordata > Actinopteri > Pleuronectiformes > Pleuronectidae > Verasper > Verasper variegatus. The sequence goes on from CM048047.1 coordinate 20,604,300, forward strand.
GATACCTCTGTTCTTTTTCTAATCAGTCACCGGCAGCAGCAGTGTAGAGTTGACATACATTTAATACATGCTGTTTTAACAATGTGAGCCTTTCAGTACCTGGGATGGAGACAGATCTTTGTCTCCATGAGCTCATGTATGTCTGACATGACATGGACAATGTGTGTTAATCTCACACGGAGTGTCAAATGGAGTGTGGCGTGGTATTCCTCCACAGCGTGACTCTTTGTCTCTTGATCTTGATGAAACAAATTTAGTTGAGTGTGTGCAATTTGCTGATTCCAGTCACATCTGGATCCAGTGAATTTAAATGTGGTTTTATATGGGTTATATAACGCAGCACTCTGAATAAATGCTACGAGGGTATGCCTGGATGTTTTTTTTCTTTAGAAGCTTTAGACGTCAGGGGTAAGGTGAATTGTTGGGACAGTTTCCTCAACAAAACAAGAGAATGAAAGAAGTAGGCCAGCTCATGCCTTTAAACATGTAAACTAGACACTGTTTAGGGTTGGGGGAGATTTAACCTTGGTTAGGGTTTGTGTTAAGGGTTATGGTGCAGGTTAGACATAAGATAGTTACTTGGGTAACTTTTGGCTCGTATGTCCAAACTGTTCATACCTGGAACTGTCGGGTAATGAGTGAGAAACTTGTTTTTTACTCTCTTTTAAATCCACAGTGAACTTTATGTGCGGGCGCCAACAAAAAGCCCTGCAGCGGCTAATTCAGCCCTTTGTTGTTATTTCCTCCGCTATTGAGAGTTGGGGGGGGGGCTTCTGCTCTCTAAACCGTGTGGCTGACAGTTAATTAAGACACTTGGGGCTGCATCCTCTTTGACAGACAGGAATGCTATTCAAGGGCAATCAAGGGGTACTTTGTCTGACCTCACCTTCACAATCGAAACGAGCAAACCCCCCTGAAACCACTTTTTTATACCTCTTTGGAACCTGTTCCCAAACTCAAGGTCGGTTAATTGATTTAGTTATTTACCCGCGCTGAGATATGAGAACATTTGACGTTTCATCTTTTCAGTTTTCAGGTGCAGTGCTCGTCTTCCCTCGAAGCAAGGTCAGGAAAACTATTTTTCGGCTTCAGATTGCACCAGATTGCACCATATTTAGTAAATGTTGAAGAGAAAAATAATCGGTCTTTCTGAATCTTGTTAATAACTGTTGGGGAAAGAAATACTTTAGAATAACTTGTGCCCACCCACCTCTGAACAGTTCCACAGCACTAATGATGTAGCCATGATCAGGGAGAAGTCCTGACCTCAGGCACTTGGCAGGGACACCCTGTGCCCCCGGGTGGGAATCGGCAAACCTGCGACAGACGGGTCCTCTGCAGAGTTGTGCATCCAGAGTTGGCCGCTCGCTAATCCTCAGGTGTTGGGACAGATTCTGTTTCAACTCGTGTTTCCAGGCGAGAATAATAGGATTATGCTTGTTTGAATGCACATATACATGTATATGTGTCTGTATTGAGCATTGAGGTTTTTTTCACACGATTCATATTTCTTCAACAAATTGATTTTGAATGGTTCTCAACAACTTTAAAAATGCTGCAGGCAAAGTGGTTTTGTGTAGGAGGTGACTAATGGCATCATTTGTGGCAGTGTGAAAGGACAGTGGAGCGTAAAGCCGACTCGCAGGACAGGAACGACCTCTCCTAACAATCACATTGTACAGTATTTCCTCTTTCCTGGGCCACAAATAAAGGAGCCCCATCTGAGATTATAAGAGCTCTGGGAATTCCTGCCACACAGGACCCGCGAGGGGGCTCCTTTACTGTGTGACCCTGGAGGAAAGTCGCAGCACAACAACCTTATGCTGCACATTTGGAATTAGAGACGGAGCGTGAAGGAATGCAAAGAAGGTTATTTTCCTCTTTGCTTTATAAAAGGTTTCTCACTGACTGTCATATATAAGGACTTCTTCTGATTCATCAAGGCATTTAAATCAAAGACTACAAGGTTTAAGTGCTTTACCTTGAATGCCTTTCTGCGGATGTTGGTTAGGGATGCATTAGGGAAGTTATTTGTCAGCGTGTCAGTTTTTTTTGCCTGTGTAAGACTGAACAAAGGGGGGAATGTAATCACTGGACTTATTTCTGCTCCGTTGAAGTGGTGAAAATAGGATCCAAAAAAGCCTAAAGACAGTTTGTTCTTCCCTAAAACAGAATAAGTCAATATGTTCCCATGGAAGTGAACAGGAGGTAAATATCCCAACTCCTTCCAAGGCCATTTGAGGGAATGGATTCATGATGTGGTCGTTGAAAGTTTGGGGACAAAAGTAATTCCAGCCATTGTGCTCCACATTTGGAAAGTGCACACAGTTAAATCACTTCTATAGTTGTGGTTCAGATGTTAATCTCAAAGAACTTTACCTGCTGCGAGCAAAGCCTTTCCCCTGCTTTAAGCCTTGTGTGGCACTCTGACCCAGCACTTTTGTCTGGAGGAGCCTTTGGCCTTTTCTTTCACACCCTCAAATATCTCCTCAGAGCGGCCACTGTGTCAGAGAGGACGCAGAGGCGACAGCAGCCAGAATGGGACCCTGCGGAGCGGCCAGATTTAAAGCGGACCGGTCCCCTGAAAGGCTGCACCCCGGTAAAGAAAAGGGGCTTCAGTGCCTGTGAAATCTCAACAGTTCTAAATCTTTCTAGCCACGGCCAACTCCCCACTCGTAACCGCTGATACAAGGCTTAGGGTGATTAGACCATATCGCTCTCTCGCGCTCTCTGCTCTGCTATGTGCGTTCTTTCCTTCAACAGGATTATCATATCCCCCTTTTCCCTTAATTGGAGAGGTGAAAAGTATGCTGGTATGGTCTGGTACATTATGAGGCTTAAATACAGCTCATGTAACAGAGTTGCGATGACGGAAAATTTTCTCAGTTAAATCCCCCCCTCTCTTTACGGTAAGTTTGGTTCTAATTAGTGATTTGATGCCTATAAAAGGGGGTGAAACCTCACGATTTATAGTTTAGGTTGCATTTCTGGAAATGGGAGGAATAGGATTGCGATTTCAGGATCTTCTCATATCGCAGGAGTCGTCTCCTGTATGGTCATACCACCATATACCTTTTAATTTGAAGCATTCTGGCAGTAATTTGTGTTGGAAGATCGAAATGTTGGCTAAACAGAAAAATACAATAACCATCTTTTGCTACCTTCGCTCAGGTCTGAGAACAAAGACGGTTGTTTGGTAAAGACTTTGGAGCTTTGACGAACAGTGTAGTTATTTTTAAAGAATTGGCTTAAACGGGGCTCTTAAATCTGCTTCATCAGACTTTGTGGCTCCCAGTGCAGACACAAAAACTCCCTATCCAGCATTTTCATCACCCGCATTATTAAATATCTCTGTGCACGTAAACAAATGACGCATGGGATTTAAAATTTTTTGTGTAAATGAACAGTTTCCCACTGGGGGAGAGTTTTCATTTTAAAACAGTGTTCCTGCAAATCATTGATTTAGGCATTTAGACAATGAAGTCAATTAACATGACAAAATGATCGAGAGCTTCCCCGTTCAAAATCGAAAGCTGCTTCTTTGTTTGAGCTGTCTGTACATTAGTGGTGTAATGAGTCTCCAAATTCATGGTACTGTTCATAACCAAAATGTTCCCACACTGCTGCTGGCATGGATGTGCACAGGGGGTTTGCTATCTCAGGGTTATTATCCATCTAGAGCTAATTAAACCATAGCTTGTTACTCCAGGCGTGATCCCTGGATCAGGATTGGACCAGACTTGTCATGTGACACATGCAGTTGGAAGACAATGAAAGGGGTGTAATGTGTAATATTTACAAAATATACAGCTTGTTCTAACTTGTTGTTGTGTTCATTGTGGAATGGAAAGCATTTACTAGCACCCCAGTGGTCCAAAAACCTGCTGCACTGCAAAAAGGAAAATCTAAATAAGATGAAATATGTTAAATCCAGGCGGTAGAGGCTTGTTTCTGTCTACCAGGCAGTTTTTATGTTGGAGTATTTCATGTGTTTCAAGCTTGTTTTTGTCCTTAATTATTTTAAAACTTGTTAATGAGATTTTATTAGTAGTAAGTTAATGTTTGAAATAATTACCACAGTTTACTAAGCTGCTGTAAAAGCTCAGCTCTCAAAAACAACAAAACCTAAAATAGGCTTACAATCTTTTGGCAAGGGGGGTTTTCTTCCTCTGTTGTCAGATACTTATGTTTATTTTAAGTATTGTTTCTCCTCTTTTATTATTTATATCCTGCTTGTTTTTCAGAGCACAGTGTGTTGCAGTGTAGGTCTCTAGTGTCCTTCAACTGTAGCTAATGATAGAACGTTATACTTTTGTTGGTTGTTCAGTTTATTGCTTGGTTGATTGTGAGTTGATTGGTCAGTTGGTTGATTGGTTGGTTGGTTGGTTGGTTGTTTGTTTAGTTAGTTAATTGCTTGGTTGGTTGGTTGGTCAGTTGATTGCTTGGTTGGTTGGTCAGTTGATTGCTTGGTGGGTTGCTTGGTTGATAGATTAAATGTAATCATTAAATGAAAATTCAATACAGATTTACATAATTGAATTAACTAGGATATCTCAATAAAGTTACATGACTCACTTACGGTTCATATTTCATGCCTTTATTATTAAATTACATTAAGTTAAAATGCTTTCCTTGCTGTCGTCCTCCAGTTTGCTCTGTTTTAATGCATCTGAATGGATTTTGTGTCATTCACATTGAACACATTAGTGTCTCGAGAGTGTGAGCACTTCACTGCTCCGGTGCACAGCTGTACCTCTCTATCCATCTATCTTTAGTGTGTGCGTGACATTATAATGTTTCAGTTCGGAAACTCTTAGCACAAAGTCCATGTGCAGTATATGATCATTAAGTATTTTTAGCTGTATTGTGTCCATTGAACAGGCTTCACTGGCGGGTCCATAATTATCCTGACTAATCAGTGCGCTACTGGCTCTGTGGGCAAAGGACCGCCTGTCTGTCTGCCTGGCTGAATGAACAGATGAGGGTCCATGGGGCGCCGTGGCCCCACAACGCTCGACGGTGACCAAATAAGGGCTGTCTGCAACACGTATGCAGGGAGGAGACAGGGGCACCAAGTTGGCACAGTTCGGCCCCTCGCATTTTTTGGCCTCTCTCAAAAGCTTTCTGTCCGTCATCACACATCCAGTATGTGAGAGGGAAAGAACTGGGTGTTTGCTACATGAACTGAACATGGGCGTCTGTGTGAAAAGGTTAATGTACAAGGCTGGTTATGGTCAAGTGGTTGAAACTGCAGAGGCCCGACACGTTGTCGACACTGTTACTTAGAGCTAGAGACCAACACTGCAGGGTAAATCTGTGAAGGGCTGAAGAAGATTAGATTTGGACTTTGTAGAACTCCTTTTATTATGAGAATGTGAAAAAGATGTAGCAATAAAGTTTATAGATATAATAAGAAATATAAAAACATGAAGTCCATGTTCCTGTTATGAGAAGTATGATGATTTCACTGTATAATATATATTTTTTCTGCACAGACCGACACATGAGAGATACTGATATTGTTCACTAAATTCTTTCTCAGTGCTCCGAGGGCTGGTTAAAGATTAACTCTGGTGTTTTCCTTGGGGCCTCTTTGAAGTGGACTTATACTCCAACCCCTGCTTATCTTAATTAGAAAGAAATCTGGGGGAGTGAAGTGGTCCACTGGAACTGAGCACCTCCACTCACCAGCTCTCTGAACGCACCGCTGCAGCTTTAACGCGACTTTAAGGCCTCAGAACTCAATATTTACTCAAGTGATGCTGGGACTCTATGTCTTGTTGTGTAAACTGTGAAATGGATTTTTCTTTTTCTTCCTGATGTTTGAAAGCTTCAGGTTTGGGGACGCACTCTTGCCGGATATGAAAAATAAATAATTGATAGAGCCACGTTTTTTTGTGTGTGAATACTGTTGAAGACAAACAGGTGTTTGACGTGATTCATCTTGAAAAGCACAGCAGCCTCTGAGGCTTAGTTTAATGCGTGGGCTGTTTCCTCACTGCCATGTGAAGAATTTTACAAAGTCACCTTTTACTGTTGTTCGTGAAACACAAGAGGCACTCAAGATAAATTCTACCAATAAACAAACCTGGAACCGTCTCTGCCCGAGACGCATTATGATCTATTTGGTTAATTTTCGAGAATTATGCTCGAGATCAAGTGAGATCTGCTTTGCTATAAATTCTACAAAGTGCGTGCCAACGTGTGAAGTCCTATAAATTGCAGAGAGCGTCTCTGTTGCCTTTACCTCAGTGGAGGACAGGCTCCTTCACGACTTAGAGATCACACATGCAGTGTTTACCGGTGGCATACGTGCCGAGCGGCTGGCTTTATTCCAAATGGAGTAGGGAGGTCCTGTCATACACAGGTCGCCTGTCTCCAGAAGATTGATGTGGAACACACAGGAAGCGAAAAATCCTACACTGTGGTTTAGACCCCAAGAATGTATAACTTATTATAATCATCACTTGAGACATTTTCAGAGTCTCCATTACCAACTGATAAAACCACTGCAGTGCCTGTTCTAAACCTGCCTGTTTGGGATAGGCTGTTTTCCTCGGCTCGTACTTGTGCTCTTTCCGCCTTTCTTCCTGAAACTGTAAAAAGGGAACCTGCAGTAATTGAGCTGCAGCAAGTAAAGACCGACTGCTGGACTCCAAACAGCTGTTCACCTGTTTATTCAAAGTTCGGTGAAACTTGGCTCAGTATGCAGAAGCAAAAACTGGAGAATCAGTTTGTTGTTGCCGCTGGTGGCCTGTTTATAAATACTGAATGTATCATGTGTCCTAATTGCACCAAATACGACACTGCACTCCCTTGGTTTCCGAACAATAGCCACGTGTGTGGAGCTGATAAAATGAACGGTTCTCGAGATGAAGCAGCTATAGACAAAGAGAGAGAGATTTCTTTAATTATTAGATAGTTTATTGATTCCAATTATAAATGTGCAGTTTTTGCTGCTTGGAAAGTGCTGTGTTGTGCCAGAAATAGTTTTTACCTTGAAATGTTTTTCTCCATCCATCTTATTAGGTTAAGCTCTGCTTTCCAAAGAGTACAACAGAGATCAGGCTTGTTTGTTATTATACTATATCAAACCTAATGCCATAAACCTTTCCTCTCCTGCTGAGCTTGTGATTTATTCTGTGGATTCACTTTACGATAATTTCCATATTGTAAGTGGTGTGATTTTTGGCAAAACACCACACAAAATAATTTACACTTGATGTACGGTACTTTGGCATCGGTAGAAACAGCTTAGATGGAATAAAGGGAAGAAAAGAGCCCGACTGGTGAAAACATTTCCAGGTAGATGTTTTGATAAGATAGGTTTTTACCTTATATAGAATTCACCAGACTGAAACTTTTTGCAATAAAGATGAATTGTAAAGGTGAACAATTCTTGGAGACTTCCAGATACTCATTACGTTGTTAACAAGGTGCCTCTGAAGTCAAATAGACATTTTCCAACAGAAAGATGCTTCAGTATTTGTCCTAATTTCACTGGAGAGTAGTTTTTAGCCTCATTTCTTGTGGCCTTGTGATTTATGCAGCTATTTGTACCAATGAGTCTGTCTCAAGTTCATCAGTATATCTTTTCTGCAAAGATGAATTAAGGAAAAGTATGTTTCTTTAGCATCCTTTTACATTGTTTGTCTTCCCAACATAAAGTCCTCCATGTCCTCAACTAAATGATTCAATTGAGCTGTTGATCGTCGTCATTGTGCCACACACTTTGTCTTTCTTATCTCAGATATGGCAACATTTTGTCAAAAGGCATCAATACGAGGTGCACAAGTGCTCGATTTTACTCTGTGTGAGGATTTATTCACACTATTAGACTGAAGGGAAGAGTCCTGGTGCAGAGAACATTTCACATGCGCGCACACACAGACACGCAAACCCATAAATGCATGAGCCCTCACACCTAATAAAATACACATGGTGAATGTGTAGACTTCTCACCGTACCCGTTGAGGAAGGAAATGGACACAGTGGAGTGGCTGGCTGCACGTGACAGATTTACTGACCATAACAACTGGGGTGGGGCATACAAGCCTCTCAGTTGTGCCTAACACAAGCGACAGCAGTGCTCTTAAACCACGGAACAATTCCCCTGCACCCTTCTGGCAATTTCACTGTTATTTCACCACTTTCATGACCGCCAGATGTTTAATGGCAGTCATCTGGATCTCAACATCCTTCCTAGCAGCAGGCGACAACTTTCTAAGTGCAGTGTGGTGGGTGCATGCTGATTTTTTAAGAACCACTCAAGCTCCCGAGACATGTTGTAACTATCCCCAACAATAATTAGCACTCGAGGTAGTCATGGTTGTTGGCACGTGGAAGAAATGAAAGGCTGTCTGGAGGAGGTAGTGTTTGATGGAGCCAAAAGCGTTGGTTAGGTCGAAGAAGAAGACGTGCAGTTCTCTTCCTTCCTTTTTTAGCAGTTTGAATCTGGAGCCATATCTTGCTTGTGTGTTCTAAGCAATTGTGCTACTACTGGAGGGATGTGGTGCGTGCCAGGAAAGAACCCATGAAATGTTATTGTGGATCCAAATTAATGGAAATGATGTTTTACTTTCTGTGCAACATTTCTTAGAATTCATTCAACCTATGGCAGTGAAAGGGGGTGCACGTGTACCCACACGAACATTGCTCTCATGCACAATAGATTCCGAGTGACAGGCACACAGACTAAAGGGTTAAAGACAAGTCTTTTTGAGCTCCATGCATTCAGGTACAGTACGTGCAAAACTGTAGCTGTAAGTCTGCGTGACCGGTAACAACTTTATGGACTATAGCGCAAGCAGCCACGCGACAAATAGTGCCGCAAATGGCACTGCACACAGCTCTTAATTGTTGCAACAGAGCAAAACACCAAGTTAGAGATCTCTTATGTTATTACAAAGAAGTGTAAAAGTTCTTTGTGAAGTTAGAATATGGCGAGCCGCCACAGTCTAGATTATAATACCAGGAAATACTGATTTGACAGGTGAGATAGGACAATCTTTTAGGTGAAGGTATTCACTCTCAATGAACCCTTCTAGGTTTGAACGGTGATGGAAAGAAGATCTTTCCAACCACATTAAAGAGACTGATTTGGCCGACAGGATCAATGTTTGAGGCCTCATTTTTCCTCAGGATTAGTTTCCCCCAGGCATTCACAATAGTTTATCTCTTCAATACCACCTTCATTAGTTTCCAGAGCCATCTCAGGATATCTGCAGTGCTCTGGTTGAAGGATGGGGGGCATATCTGGAGGTATGACTCCGCTCTCATCATTGGTGTGTTACTTTCAGGTAGTCGTAAACGTCCCTCTTCCACATTTTAAGCAATCCTGTCTTTTTATTTTCCTTTTGGGAAGAGTCTTTTCACACATCTGAAGGCTTCCGAGTAAAAAGATATTTGTGCCCTCTTCTCCTTTTTGTCTGTGAAGTTTTTTTGTCGTCTGCTGTGTTGCCAGGAAATCTTTTATATCTTTTTGTAGGAGGATGATATCCTCTCTCTCCTGCCGCCCTCCTCTCTTTCTTCAAGACCCTTCTGTCCCTAACAAGATGTTCAGTTTCATGTTGCTTTCCATACTTCAGAGGGAGGGTTGTTTATTTCTTCCTCGCTTCATTTTTTTTCCACCAAACTTTTCTTTTCCGCCTAGCTGAACATCAGGTCACTCAATCTTTCCAGCTTCAAATCTGCTGAGGCCCCCCCAGAACTTCACATTGCTCTGTATTGACTTTTGCCCACTCATCTTTGTTGCTCGACTTTGGCCACTTCAATTGTGGTCTGTGGTCTGTGTCCTTGCATCTTCTTCTTTGTAGCAGTCTGTGCCCGGCGGGGGTTTCAGATCAGATGTTCTGCTCGAATTAGTCCCCTTGGACTTTGGGTTATTGATGCTCAGCAGACTCAGGGATGTGTCCTGCTGCTGTGCTTCATTCGACTGACTCGACCTTTCTTTCAAGAGATGCTGGTAAATGCCAGGTCCAAGATTCACTTCCTTCAAGCATTGCATACGACCTCGGCCTATGGGAGATGTTATCTTGGACCTCCTGCAGCTACATATTCAGAGAAGTTGTCCAGAAGCTTATGTGTAAATGTCTCAGGTGCTGTGCGGATTATCTGACTCACCGCCAAGTTCTCGCCAAGGTCGATTGTCTTCATCCAGCCTTTCTCTCGCAGACTCAGGGGTTATTTTCCGTCTTGAACTTTCTTTTCTCAGGAGGGAAACATGATTCAGACTTCGAGCCAGTATGCAAGAAACTGCAACGCAAAAGTGTGGTTTGATTTATGAATGAGTCACTGCGCGCACATCGTTACATTTTTTGTTCTTATCTGTTTGTTTCCTGTGTGTGTGTGTGTGTGTGTGTGTGTGTGTGAGTGTGTGTGTGTGTGTGTCTGCCTTGAGTCTTTATGGTCAAATGGTAGCAGTAATGCCCTCTAGGACTGTAGCTCCGGCCTTTGAATCCAACTTCAAAAGCAAAAGATAAAATAACCCAGTTCAGACAGGAAACAGACACCTTTTATCTTAATTAGAAATGAAGCAATTAGAATGCACGAACCCTATTTCTTTTTCATAAGGGCAGCACATCCCTCATCCCTCCCTCTGAGTGAAGTCAAATCCTGCAGGTATCCAAGAAATCGTGCTAATAAGGGGTATTTTATTTTACTCTTCTCGTCTTTGTTTTCTTTTTGCCGTGTGATGAGTTCTGGCGAGACATCTGAAGTGGCTTTCTCTCTAATTGTGTTTTATCCGCAGGAGGCAACAAACTGAAGAACCAGCAGTTCCGTCTGAACTGGGCGTGGATCTCTTTAGAGAAGCAGAGCTACGTGGTGGATGAAGAGGTCAAGTTCCTGGAGGTGGTGCTGCGGCGTCGAGGCTACCTGGGGGAAACTTCATTCGTTAGTAAGTGAACACAACCTCTGACTATAATAATAATAGTGATTCATTCCAAGGTGAGCCACAGTTCATTATTCAAAGCTACTAGAGAGCATGAAATATTTTTTCATTTATCCAAAGATTTAGATTTTATTTCTGAAAAAAGGATGATTTTAATCTGGGTCCTGATCTGCAACAGAAATAGTGAATAGATTAATACAATACATATTGTATAATAAATATCTAAAAGTATTTTACTAGTTTAATAGATATTAAAAAAGAAATAAGAAGAAATGAAACAGCAATAGGAATAAGTGTTTATTTATCCCATATTTAAACATGAAGGTGCCATTGAGATACATAAGCTCTTCTGCCAGGGCGTCCTGGTCGAGATGGGCTCCAAATTAAAGGTTAAGAAAATAAAGAAGGAAAAGAAAATATATATATATATATTTAATAAATAAAAAGATTTTTAAACATGCCAAGAGAGGGTGAGTAGTCCACGTTTAAAACGTCGCGCAGCCCCTTTCAAGTGAGATACATGAAAGTAAAAGGCAGATTTACTCGGCTCTGCTCTGGTTGTTGGGACCTTCAGGGGAATGTTCTCTGATGATCTAATATCGTCGCTTCTGGGGCAAAGTATCGAGTAGATAAGTTGTAACTTGCCCTACAAAGCTTTTGCAATAAAAAAAAAAATGGGGATATGGACCAATGTTGATATGTTTATGTTGTAACGTGTTGTCCCATAACTTCGCTCTCACAGACAAACTTAACTCCACACTTGAGTGACTCTGTTGATTCTTTTCATTTGTCCTCGTAGCTGACGTTCAGACGGATAAAGAAACAAACAAAGAGGATGAAAGCTCACTCCTCCTCAGAAGATGTTGTTTGGAATTCTTTCCAGTCCTTTTTAACTCGGTGCCTGAGGCCGACATATTGATAGACGAGTCCCCCCCGCAGCACAGACTCGACCACACTCTTCATATATTTTGGCGCAATTCTAAGGCTGGCCCAGACACCCTTTAGGGTGACACAGGTCGCGACCTTTCACCCCTCCCTCCTCCCCATTATTTACATTCCAATCACACAATAGCACAGACGATCCCTCGGGGACTCCGTGTGCGCAGGAGAAAGGTCGCCTGAGGTTGGGGGGCCACGGAGCGACGCCACTCCAAATGTTAGCTGAGGCAATTTACTGGCTGGAACTAAATGAACAATACCTGTTCGTACTGTTAAAAAAACTAGCCGAGCATTTATGAGTGGAAGGAATTTTTACTACTGGCACAAATGGCCTTTTTTAGTGCTTTCATTTATTCCGTCTATGTAGATGAGGAGTGATTAAAATGGACCAATTTTAAAGGTCAAATCCCACAGAATATTAACTGTACTGTCGTCTCTAACTTTATATGCCCCTGGGCTTCGGGCTAATGAAATATCTCTGAAGTGATGTGCAGATTTTGCTGACCTTTACAGCGCCTCACACTGCACAGTAAATCTACTCAGTGAAAAGAAAATACACATCCAGAGGCAGATCATCATCTGCAGGCAAGTATAGCTGCAGATGAAAGTGAAAAGTAAACAACTTTGAGAACAGGAATATGCTTTTATTTTGTTGTTTATGTTGATGAGGTGCAAGAACAAAAGAAACTGGAAACGTATTTTTCCTGTGTGACGACCTCGCAGTGATCCCTCTGCGAATTAATATCAAACAAGAAAACAGTATATCTTTCGAATGATTATCTCTTGTTTTGATTTTCTGCAGCATTGCTACTATTTTATTAATGGTTGCATTATAAATTAAAGGAGCACCACTTTGAACTTGCACTCGACGTTCAGTGCCCAGAAAAAGAAATCCGCCTGCCTTTAAGGGTTAGGGTTAGTCCAAAGTCGCTGTTGCGTTCTTTCGAGTCCAAACGATAGTTTCTTTTCCCTCGGGGCAGTTTTCTTTCGATCGAGGCAGCATGAAGGGGTGAGGGGCTGATAATGAATGAGGGAGGGTGATGGGCTTCTCCATGATGGAAACCTCACAAAGAAAAGTGTTATTTGGCTTTTTTCTTCCAAGGCAGGAACATTTTGCTTTGACAATGCCGTCAAAGTAGCACAGCGATAAGGTTTCTCTTTCTAAATGCCAGAGTGGTGGAACCTTTTATGTCGTGCATTTCTTTTAACAGTAAGCAGATACATGTTTATGCACCAAGGCTGAAATGATTTGATCATGCACTCTCTGTTCGGTTCTCGCAGTGGAAATATTTCTTCTTTTTTATTTCCAGCCAAGATAAACATTTGCAGATTGAACCGAAAACAGTTTTTGTTGTGGTATCATTCCATCCGTCCATTATCTACACCATGTATCCTTGGAGGGTCACGGGGCTGAGGCCGATCTCAGCTGACAATGGGGCGAGAGGCCAGGCTCACCCTGGAAAGGTCACCAGTGTGTCACAGGGCCGATATACACAGATTAACAACCATTCACACTCACACTAGCGTCTCCAATTAACCTAATCCCAATCTGTGTCTTTGGACTGTGGGAGGAAACCCATGCAAACAAGACCCAGGCCAAATAGGGATTCAATTCGGGAACCTTCTTTTTGCCAAATTTAGTCAATCACACACATCTATTTAAATCTCCAGAAATCGAACCCCTAACTCTACATTCTTTAAAAAAATCCTTTTTTATGTACAACCATTATCTTGTCCTCCTACGTTTTGCATCCTTCATTACTTTGTTACAGTGATCATTTTGAGTTTGCCCCTTCCCCTTCTGCAATGAGGCTTTAGACAGCAAAATAACCATTTTGCTTAACCAGAATAAATAGGCCACCAGGGCAGCCTGACAATTCAAGCCACCCATCTGCCTCAGTGCTGCGATGAGATCACGACTGATCGCAGGCCAGTGGATAGCTCCTCTGTCCCCAAACCCAGCCTGAGGGAACACAGGGGCCCACCGGTGGAATACTGCTTCACCGCTCAGTGCAGATGGCACCTGGTCATGGATGCTACAAAGAGCGCACCTGCCACAATGCCTCAGAGTTGCTCCTGTGATCCGGGCCATCCAATCCCAGCTCTGTGCAGCAGACAGAGCTGGGAGAAAATCATACTCACTGAGCAGCTCTTTGAAGACGGCTGATTTTCCAAGCTCCAAGCTTCCGAGTTTGACCGCTTTATCTCAGCACATATGTGCAGGGGCCTTTTCCTTCTGCCTATGCTTGCATATCAAAGCCCACTTTTTATTCCCATCAAAGAATAGAATTGCAATTTTTCTTAAAAACCCGAAACTCATGCATTTCTTAATCTGAGGTCTTTTGAAGATCTCGTGGGTTGACTTGATATGATATTTCAGTTTTTTCTCTTCTTTGTGTTTCTCGGGAAAAAAAAAGTTCCTGTCACGCCACTGCTCCATTTATCGCTTAATTCCTTGTTTTCTATTTGTGGCAGCCTGCTGCATTGACATGGGGTGTGTAGCCATGTTCTTTATATCTACTGCCAGACCCCCTGCTGTGTGTTGTGTGACCAGTTAGCAAAAACAATGGAGAGGCTTTGTGACATTTCACTGGCTTCAGTGCTCCCTCTCACCAGGAATCCTGCCAGTATCACTGCTATAGTGGCTGTAAGCTCCATCAAACAGCTCACATGCTGAAGGTCAGACAACACAAGTCACCCTCCATCCACTTCTACAGAAACCAGGCTGACGTGAGGGATAATTGGCTTTATTCCCACCATGGTCGCTTCAAACACTGGGGGTGGGAAACTGAATCCCATACGAAGGCAGCTATTGACGAGTTAGACCAACTAGTGAGTGGACTTTCCTGTTGAAAAACAGTAGTTTAATTGAGACAAAGAATTGAGGTTTATAACTTTAATTTGGGTTATTACTAGAAAAAGGTTTAAAACGTGTCTCTTTCCTTAATGCGTAGAGTCGGCTCCTCTTTCAGAGACACTTGGTTTTAGCTCCTGTCTCTTTAAGACCCGCCCAAGAAAAACTGATAATATGTCTCCTTTAATCATATCATACAACCGTCACAATTCATGGCTACAAAGAATAATAGAAACCCGCACGTCAAAGAAAAATGTTTAATATATATGGCTACCAGTGCCAAAAACGGACAAAGGTGAAGCCTGGAGTAAAGTATGTATTGGGTTCTGCACATGTTACTTGATTATAATAATATGTCCTCCCTCAGGTATCGGCACAAAGGATGGCACTGCAGAGAAGGACAAAGATTTCCGGGGGAAGTCTCAAAAGCAGGTTCAGTTCAACCCCGGTCAGACCACGGCCACCTGGAGGGTCCGCATCCTGTCGGACAGCGAGTATGAAGTGTCCGAGACCTTTCAGATCCTCCTCTCGGAGCCGGTGATGGCGGCCCTGGAGTTCCCAGAGGTTGCGACTGTGGAGATCCTGGACCCTGATGATGGTGAGTAAGCGACTAATTGAGATTTAATCAAATGTTGATTCTACTGTTTAATATTGGAATAGTGGTAGTTTCACTGAGAATATATATATATATTTCTTGTAGGTTAAACCTAAAACAAATACTGGAATGTATACCTTGCTTTTCTTTGGGAGGGGGGGGGTTGTTGCTTAACAATGCAACACACTTGGGTCTTAGAGCTATAATAGAGTTTGACAGCAGGACATTTTCAGTGAAATAACACAGTATGTGCCCTTTCTCTGTGGCTTAGAACATGAAAAATCAATAAATGGAAAAAAAGGCAATGCATTTTCCGGGAAAGAATGATGGGTAGTGCAGAGTATCTAAAGGTAAATCTCTCTCTCACAGCAGAGATCTCAGTTAGGGTCCAGGAAGCCTTCAAACTTTCATTTCGGCTGTGTTCATGTTTCGAGCGTTGACTGGGGAAATGCTGCTCAGGAAGACGGATAGAAGAGGGAAGAGCAGACAGTAATTTTAATACAATATCAATTCACATGAAGACAGAACACCAAGAGCCCAAGTTGATTATGAAAATTGCTCAATAAAAAGTAAAGAGGACCAAGCTCTTGTGTGTGAAGTGTATTCTTGCCACAAAAATAGATAAACAAGGTCAAAGGGATGATGATGACCTCCCTTGCATTTGAAATGATTATGATGCGAATACGGACGAGGCATCGCTTAAAATGTAGAGACAGAGCTGCATAATATAAAAAAAGGCGAGATGCTTCTTATCCTCATCCCATCGGGCTTCATTGGGTGAAAAGGATGAATTTGCTGGCAACACTTTATGCTAATTATCATGTTAAGTTGCAGCTTTGTTTCACAAAACATCCGTCTCTGGAGGGCAATCAACAGAACTGGCAGCTATCTCTCTGCGAGATGTGGAAATCCTATTTCCGTCTCTCGCGCCTTGAACTCCGACAGCCATATGTCTGCACCGTGTCATTATGCTGTTTGTGGTTTGCGGAGGTTCTTCGTGCGTCTTGGCCTCTCAAGGTCAAACAAACGCTGACGGCTCGTGAAAATGTATTTTCTTTGCCTTTTGTTCACATTTCACAGAGAGCAGAGGAAATATGGATTAGCCCGAGGGCGGCCACTGTGAAACTGTGAAAAAGAAATGATTTCAGACAAACTCAAGTGGCTCGGATTGACGACAGCTGTCGGAAACAAGAAATGAAGAGCGGCCACATTGTCCTTTGCGATTGTCCGCATGGTCCTTGGGAGGAAAGGGTGCAGGTCGTTTTCCTTTGACTCAGCAGCACCTTTTTAATGTGGGCGACCATGATGCTCAGTGAGGAGGATACAAGGCCTCTGAGCCCTGTGGATTTCATGGCTGAAATGCTGCGAGACCTCATTCTCTCTCTGAGCGTTCAACAGAGCTCGGAGTGAGAGAGAGGGAGACAAAGGGATGGAGAGCTGCCAGTAAACCCGCTCAGTAAAAAAAGACGTGTTCCTGCGTCCAAATAGAGCAAACACACCTTTTTATTTTATTCTGTCAATTAATGCTGGCAACTAACAGTAGGCTTCTTAACTGAAACTGAGCGTGTGACATAAATTTGTTCTCGTTATTTTCCTTTAATTCCCCGAAGCAGAGGTCACTTTTGGCAGACCAGGAACTAGACACACAGATCGATTGCATGCGTTGTAAATTGCCCCACGTGACGCCACTGAGCCAATCACATCTGTGTGTCACAGAAAAGTAACTTCACATGGCGTGCTCTGAAAAGAGAAACCTTTATTAGAGTGCTCACTTAAAATCCGTCCAGCTCAATGTGAAAACTCACAGTAAATTTCAATATATATTGCACTGAATCACAACACTATTGGGACATAATGATGTTCTGAACCTCGAGGAAACTTTCTCTGTCCGGGACGTCTCTGAATTTGAATTGAATACACCTCCTCTAAAACGATTCCTGACAGCTTTACCCCCGAGATGAGGTCGATCAAGTCAATAACCGGCACCGTCTCTGTGGGTCACACTGTATAAGCCGACTCTAAGCTGCAATATTTGCTGCAGATAAATAAACAGCAGACGGTGGGTTTTGATAAAACGTGATGGAGGCGCTATCTGCAGAGCTGTAATTCAAACCAGCGCATTAGAGCTTTTTTTGATGTAAATAACGTCACACATGGTTTGATGTTCTGACGCTTTCCCCCGTTACTTCATCTTTCAGTTCACTTACACAGGCAGTTTTCTCTTCCTACGAGTCAGATAAGTCTCAACAATAAAAGTACACAGCTCTGATAACACAACACCTCGTATCACGATCAGGATCTCATGTGTGGATGTTTGATTTTTTTTCTCGCCCGCAGAATCAACAGTGTTCATACCCTCGGCTGTTTACAACATCGAGGAGGACATCGGCGAGCTGCTGGTCCCCGTGCGCAGGAGCGGGGATGTCAGTCAGGAGCTCATGGTCATCTGCTACACTCAGCAAGGTAACACGGGAACAACCTAATGGGGAAATGTCAGTGGTAAACTCCTGGAATAGAAATATGAGCGTGTCTCTTGGGGGAATGGCGTGTTCTGGTATAGTGCTGCTCTCCTCTTCCTCATCTGGACTGAATGCTTATCACTCATCCCCCCCACCATGTGTCGGAGCAGCAGATGGTGAAAGGAAAATGGTAAAAATGAAGCACAACTAATGGCTCTTGCGCTTGTTTGCGCTGCACAGCGTTTGAAAGGGTTCTTGCGCATCAGAGGTGGAAGCGAGGTGAGTTAATGGGTGCGTCAGACATGAGATGAAAGGAACCATAAGCCGGTCTCATCGCCGCCTTGATTGTCACAAGATATCACCTTGAAAAATGGAAGTGCAAAGACAGCGACCTCATCGAGATCCATGTTGAATGAAACGTTTCTGTGGATGACAAAATGCAGCAGGAAGTGAAGGTCGCTCTTTTCTCAAAGCAGATTTGAAAAGAGAGCGGAGGTTGTACAGACGTATACGTACATTAAACAGAAAGAAAATAAGAATGTTATTTCCAGGCATAATCATCCTAAAGTAGTAATTCAGTAATTCATGTAAATTGCAAAAAAAGTAAAATCATATTTCTATGTTGATTTTTACCTCCTCTCCAAGGAGGCTAATAGATGCACTGTATGAATGTGTGTGTGAAAACGCTATATCAATACAAACCATTTATACAGTTGAGTGTTGTTCTACTTATGTAAATATCTTAATCTGTAATTCCGTTTTCTCCTCACTCAGTCTCGGCCACGGGCACCGTCCCCACCAGAGTGCTCTCCTACTCCGACTACATCTCCAGGCCTGAGGACCACCACAGCATCCTGCGTTTCGACAAAGGCGAGGTGGAGAAATCCTGCCGGGTGGTGATCATCGATGACTCCCTGTATGAAGAAGAGGAGAGCTTCATCGTCAGCCTCAGCATGCCCATGGGAGGACGTCTGGGCTCGGAGTTTCCCGAAGCCACAATTACAATCATCCCCGATGCAGACGACGGTAGGTTGACTTCTCACCTGTCGATGTACAGTGTGAAATGTACCGTGCAGGTACAAGAAGATACAATTTGGCCGTTAAGAGACAAGTTTTTGAGCCTGTTCCATTCATTTCTAATTGTTAATTCAGTTCTGAATAAAAGCATGAATTTGCTTCCTGGGTTTTTATCTGCTTTAGTTTGAGGTGTTGCAGTTTTTTGTGCGACCTCTTATTTAATATGTGCGAGGGACGGATGAGCCCTCTGACGGAAATGAATCTTGAGAAAGTGTCTTCAGCTGCATAAATCCATGCAGAGAGAGACGCAGAAACAGGTACAGACAGGTGGGCAGACAGACAGGAAACATGTTGGTGTGCATCTCAACTGTGTGTTTGAATTTCTTCTTCTTTTTTTTTTTTTTCTCGTGCGGTGTGTGTTTGTGCTTGTCTACCAATGTCTCGGGGAGAAAAGTGTGCGAGCCTCCTTCCCGGAGGCAAAGCTTTTATCTCATATCTGCAGGCTCAGACTGGAGGGCTGATAGTCTCCCATATTTTTTCCTGACGCCTCTTTGTTCCCCAACACCTGACGGCCATTCCTCAGTTCCCTATCGCTCTGACTATCTCTGAAAGCACCGCTGTGAAGTTGAGACTGTGTGATCGCAGACAGGCGTCACTGGACCTGTAGAAACTGATAGTGGAAATGTTTTTATTTATTTGTATTGAACCGAAACACACAGGAAGTAGATAACTGGGGGGGAGGGAGATGCGCTATTCAATTTAGCATCCTGTTATCTATTTCAAGCAGTCGGTAAATCGTGACTTTTGGGAAATGCACGTAGCTGATGTAAATTAACTTCATTGGCATTTATTTTAATCATCTCCACCTGCTCCAATGACTGAATTTCCTGTTGCAGGGGACCCCTCCTTATTCTCAGTGCTGCACCTGCTGTGGAAAACATCACAGAATATATAGAAACATCATTAACACAGTGTAGTGCTCATTCAGCTGGCTAATAACAATCGAAGCTAAAATTAAATGTTTGGCTTCATTTTCCCTCAGCATGACAACTTCTGAAATAATCCCACGAGTGAAGGAACATTCTCAGTGTTTTTGCAGCACAGAAATACTCAGTCTTTAGTTGTTTGGAACATGATCAAGTTCACGTCCATGTGCCGCAGGTTAATGGGTAATGGGCTCCTGTGCCGGAGGCTCCTGCAGCAGCGGTTTTCAGTCTGTGCAACAGGTTATTTGGGAATCGAGTCAGACACACTTGAAGTGGATTTGTTTGACCTGCTCGTGGAATTGGAGGAGGTTACGTGCTTGGAATGTTTCTGTACTGTAGCAGCGTCCAGCGTAACCTGAGTGTGAGCGCGGGGCCCTTTTGACCTCGCGCTCCCGGGTGTTTACTCCAAACCGCCGAGCTGTGCAGCAGCTGCCCAGACACACACGTTTTAATAGGATGTCCTCAAGGCCTCAAGGGTCAATATAAAAGTGTTTTACCACTGCAGCTATTCAAACAGAGGCTGTAACAAGTCATGCACGTCTTATAGAGCTAAAGATTATTGATTCATTGATTAATCTGTTGAATCATCTACGGTTACATTCACACTACTCCATTTTATTTTTAAAACTTATCACTGTGGCTGCGTTTAAGTTTGCCAGCCACCCCGAGAGGTGAAAACAGAGAAGTTTGGAAAGCTCTGCTGGCACCATCGTTTGTTGTTTGGACACATTCCCTTCCTGGTTGGTCACGACACGACTGCCAAAGACGAAGGCGAAACACTGCTAACACTTACCGTCAGTAACAGTTCCACCTCGAAAAGAAATCCCTGCTCTGCTTGTTTCTCGTTCATATTATTTTCTTGTAACTCACCTACTAACTAACTAAAACACTGATTTAAAATGAAAATGTGTTAGTTTGGATGCAGCCTAAACTTAAGATGAGGTGTAAATATGTTGGGAAAACAATGAAGCAGTTAAATATTACACAGAATAAGACGTTTGCTGTGCAAGTACTTTCAGAAAGGCAAAGGCAAAGCACTGATGCTTTAACTACTGTCTTCTGTGTGCTGTGTTCTTGTTGGGCACAGTTTCCTTCAAGCAATAAACAGCATTTTCATGTTAGTGCATTAAAGGCAAACTCTTATTTTATGATTGCCTCTGCTTGCCAGTGTGCCGTCGTAGCTCAGCTATTATATATATTATACTGTGACTGTAGCTTTGAAAAAGTCAATTAATTTAAAAATACACCATTTTTTCTTTAAAGATTGAACACCTCGCGCAGGCCTTCGTCTGCATTAGAGGTCCTTAGTGTATTATCGACACAGGAGAAAAGGAGGCTCAGTGCATCACAGGCTTCAGATTGACAAACAGTGTTTGCAGTCTGTACCCAGGGTTTATTCACGCTTTATCTGTAATCATGTTTTCTTTGCCTCGGTCTTTGTTAGCGTGGCTGAGTGTCAATCAAAATCTTCTTCTGCATATCGGTTTTCAGTGAGCGGCTCAGACTCACAAGGTTGCACCGGGTGCAGGGACCAGAACACAGCCGCCTTGTCTGGAAACATCCTCTCACGTTTTTTCGTTGTTTTTCTCAAATTCTGATTCTTGCTGTTTAGACGTTAAGTGTGACATGAGGAGAAACTGAGCCTGCAGCTATTGTCTGACAAGCTGGCTGCTTATTATAAAGACACAAGTGCCTGACATCAGATTGATTGCCTGTACACACACTCACAGACACACACACTCGCACGTGCATTGCAAAAACGAAAAACGCACAAAGGTTTGTGCGGCAACACCTCCGTAATATAATTTGGATTTCGGCGCTGGAGGTGTTTAGGTTGCTCCCGTCCGCTGAATTAATGGGACACGAAGACTGGGGAGAAATAAGGTAGTGTCAAACCTTCATATTCCCCCTGAAGGTGGTGATAATGAAATGACTTGAGCACTGAAGGTGAAATAAATGGTAAATAGCTCTGAGGCAAGCAGAGCAAGACCAATCTGCTGTCTGCGAGAGAAGAAAGGCAGCATTAGATTCATTCCCCCTTTCAGTGCACCTATCCTGGCTGGGTATTAAATTTAGGTAAGTAATTCTCGCGTCTATCCTCTGACTCCGCTCCAGTATATGTGGGAGGGAGGTAAATGCGTGCACCACATCCATCTTTGTCATCGCTCATGTAGCCGTCCACTGAGTCCTGTACATGGGACAAAGAAGTCGCTGCCTGACCAAGCTCCTGTTAGTTCCTACCTGCTTACTGATGTAAGCAGAAATGCGTCATGTAGACAACTTCCTTTCAAATCAAACCAGGGCAGCACAATATGATGAAATTAGAAGCCACGGGGAACAAATGTATCACAGCGGCACAAACAGAAGAAAGGAGGAAGAAACCACACGAGTGCAGTCGGAGCTGCAGCTCGATGTTCCTGTCAAGGTTCTGATCGTAATCTGACAATTAACGTGGTTCTAAATTAAGATTGTTTATAAGTTTCCTGAAGAAGTAATCAGGTGTGAAGACTCCGTGCCTTGGAAGAGGAGGCGTGTTTTTCTTCTTTCTGACAAAAAAAAAACTTCTTTCAACTTCACTAATTAACGCACCTTCACCCGGCAGATAAGGAGCACAGTTAAAATTAGCTTTGTTTGCAGTGAAAACCACCAGACGTCTGCACGGCACAGGAGCCGATGTTTATGCCCACGGAGGAAATTTGTTGGCAATCGATGTCACACATTCGGGTCCGCGGGGCAAAAAAAGATTCCTTTGCCATTTATTTGGTATTTGAATGCAGTTGTTAATCTCCTGTATTGATCTGTAGAAGTGTGATCTAATGACTACACAGCTATTGATGAAAACATAAGAGGATCTGGACTGAATGTTTGTAAAACTCAATAATGCCAAAGCAGTTTTGTTGTCTTACTTTTTACTGGAATATTAAAGGGATACTTACTTTGATTTTAAATATTATGTTGTTTGCTTTTGTTTTGTTTTGTTTGTTTGTCTGTTAGTTAGGGATTACGCAAAATCTAGTGGGAGGGATGTGGTATGGGCTGAAAAATCTTGGTGCAGATCCGTCGATACAATGCAGCAACGGTGCAAAATGCCAATTTAGAGAGCCTCTTATATTATTATGAGAAGTGTCCAAAATGTTTTGCATGATTATGAACCAAACCACCGAGACGCAGTCTAAATAATGCATGCTTTGACACGCCTTCTCAGACAGAGTTAAATCTGAGATTCTTTGAACGATAACACATTTCTATCGTCTCAAACACTGTGATATCACCTCCCAAGATGCTATCGCTAGATTGTGAAAACAAGTAAAGAAGCTGTTACCGACATGTTGCCTGAGAGCATCAAGGTGGAGGAAAGTTTGAATATTTACGGGGAGTCACACAGATCAGTGCAGGATACAGTCCTCGCTGCTTTGAGCTCGACCAGACCCTGCAGCAAAGGCATTATCAGTCAACACGGGTGCGAAGGTGGTTAGGGATCGTTGTCTGCTCGCTGCACTGTGGAGCCCTGCTGGTTGTTCAGGTTGTCTGTTCAGCAGAGAAAGGATCTCGGCGGGGATGGTGTGAACCCTTGCATGGTAACAGGCTCTGACTCAGACACAACTCTGCAAAAATCTGCCAAGGGCAGACAGCCAGGAGGCCAAAGAGAGCAAATGCCCTGAAACGACACTCGTCGGGTGGATTGTCTGTCACCTGCTTGGTGCTCATGTGATTAATTACCAAGGAGGTAATGTTTTTTACCTCTGATAGTTTGTTTGTTTGTCAGCAAGATTAAGCAAAATCTACCGAGCGTATTTCAGCGAAACCTGAGACATGGGCCAGGAAAGAACCCATTAAAGTTTGGCACGGATCCGTCCCTTTGTTCAGACATACGCCAAAATGTAATGAGTTCTTTCTTGGCCCGTCTTTAACATTGCAAGATATGACATATATGACTGTTGGCCCTTGGTGAAGGTATTTCTTGGAAAAGGTGAACCACTCAACCATAGTAGTGACACAATGGGGTTTTTAAAGATTCATCTTGAGATGTGGGGATGTGTAGACTCTCTAACGTAGATGTGGATAATTCAAGAAACAACTAAAGTAGATAAAATCTATTTAAAACAACAAGAGGAGGTAAGAATTGAAAAGGTCAATAATGTGAGGACACATTCCCAGAATATCCTCAAAACTGTCCGTCACAGTGTTTAGACATATACGAGTACTTAGTATATGTCTGTATAATGCACATATAGACACGCTGTAGTAAAGAGGTGCTGCTGAGAATCACCTCTCCTCAACCTTCTTGCAGCGACTGACGGTTTCTCTCCTCACACCGGAGCCATAACTTCCGATGACCTTTTTTTTTCTTGTAGCAGTTCAGCATTAAAAGACTGTAAAGTTCACAAGCTGCCCCGACTGTTTTTTACAGTAACATGCACGGACAGCTGCTATTCGCTCGATACCTGCTATTTTCCCAGCGGCAGACCATCTGCACATAAACGGCCACTTCCTCGCAAAGAGCACAGGCTTTTGCCTGCGACGCGTTCGGAGAAACTTGTTCTTTCTTGCAGAGGTAATTGCTGTTTGATATTGACTCTTGCATCCGGGGAAGATGTTTTGGTTGGGGCCGTGGGACATGAAGATTCTTGTACAGCAGGACTCGACTCGCGCATTTATAGTCCTGTGTCAGATCCCTGTAAATTTCGCTCCAGTTCTGAAGGTATGATTATGAGCCGGTTTTAAAGAGGGGCGGTTCACATGCGTGTGCACTATAACATGGATAACCCTGTCATTGTGTTCCACCTGGATTCACGTTCATTCTGATATAAACAGATGTCCAAAGTCAAAAGGTGCAGACTTTAATCCTCGATTCAGTCCCTGCTCGGAAACAATTCAAGTGTTTCTCACAGTCTTAGTTGGTTAAAGTTGGAGATTACGCTGTGATGAATATGGAGCTGGGCTTCTGCTGCTGGAGAGAAATTAGTTGAGCACACAGAGAGGGCACAGGGGCATTTGCAAGGGCTCGGCTGAATCTCATCCGAGAAGCCACTTAGCACTGTGGGAATGTCATGCTAAGTTCAAGTGAATTCAAGCAGTCAGTGGGAGTGTACCAGTTCCCTCAGGGACGGCTATGTCTCTCCTTGTGCCTCTACTTTTATCTTATGTTCACATATATGAAACTGTAAAGACTTTGGTCTTTGTTGTTTATGCATAACTATACATATGGTGGGTTTTTCTAATGACTCGTGATGTATTTTAATTTCCCAGTTTACATTTAAAGAAATCTATATTACCATTCTTTAATTATTCACAATTTATTTTAGATAAGAAGAGATTTTACAAGTAAAAAGAAGCTAGTTTTAAAGAGGAAATCTAAATTCTAATCTTTATTTTGTTTTTTTACACCTCATATTGTTTTACACAACAGTCAGGTCTAAATCTGGATCATCTCCACTTGCATTCAGGAAACCTTAGATGTGCTTTGTGGCTGGGGCAGGCTGCTGCGGCCGGGCAGCCGGAGCCCAGGAGACGGCGGTTTACCTTTCAGGTAATGGGCCGTAGCACTTTGAAGTTCACCGTTTGTCTGCTGCAAAGACCTTATCTGATTACTGGACTAGTACAACAGGGCCCGAGTTCCTGGCTGCCAACCTCAGGCTAGTAGATCTGATTACTGCTTCTGCTGGGACCCGGTGCAGGCAGCCAAAACCATCTTTGTGTGGTTTCGTCGGTGGAGAGAAATTCTGGCAGCTGCGAGCCTCTTGATGCAGCACTCATTGTCCTGGCTCGGCTTTCAGGGTAGATTAAAGCATAAAAGTTTTCTGTCCCTTGCTTGCACCTGAGAGTAACATTATTTCAACGGCAGCGATGGCTGCTCTGAGAACCATAAATCCCAAGGCTTTCCCCAACAAGTCTGTTTCCCTCTCAGATCTTGTCCGACCAATAATAATATAATAATAATACACTTTCTGTCAAAGCTACTGCATCAAAACATCATCCGAGATGCAAATTACTTGGACGATTAATTATACCATGCAAAGTAATAAACTCTTTTTTCCCTGATCAGTAGTTATACCTGGCAGCGCTGATGGACTGTTTCTTCCTGCTCTTGTTTTATTAAATAACATCATCACAGTTACATTATGTATTTGTTTTTGTGGAATTCATTTATCGCTCAGTTCAACATCCCCCCCCCCCTCTCTTTTTTTTCTCCTGCTTCACACTGCGTGATGAGAAACAGCTAAGTGCCGTTCTGAAGCTGCCGAGTTCCGTTGTCACGGAAACCACAACTCTTCCCATGGCTGTCGCTATTTACTTAATTTATTCATAATTTGGTCACAGTTGCAGATTTGCAGTAGCGGCTTGTTCCTATTAGTCGTAACAATGATGTATTTGATCAATTAGGAGAATGTGAACAATTTTGGTAAATAAAAACTGCTTCTTTGATTTTGGTTGCGGCCTTTTTTGCTCTGCTCCTCGCTGTAAAGGACTGTGAGCGACTCCCTGCAGAGGGCACACGGAGGTCTGAGCCCTTAAGCAACCATTTCACAAGCAGCGTGTTGTACATTGTGCAGAGGTAACGTGTGCTGAAGGGGTTAAATGGAATAACAGTGGGTGAGTTTGGCTGCAGTGGAATCTCGCCTCATAGAAACACTAATTGCAGTCAGGCAGGCCCGGGCTGGCACGCTGAGCTCTACATCCTCCAGACCTCCTGTCAGGCCTCCTGTCTGCCGCTCAGACCCATCACTATCCCAGTCAGCACCTCCACGCTCATCCACAACAAAACCAGGAGACGCAGCTCTGCCTCGCAGGGGCGCTTGTTTTAAATCTTTGAATGTAACTCGCAGATGTAGAAACCCTCCCCCCCCCCCCTCCCCGCGAAACATTATCCCAGGAAGTTAGAAAGTGTTGTTTAAGGGCTACAATTACTACCTGCGGCTGTTTCGATGGAAACATTCCCTCAATTTCTCCTGTAATCAGAGGTAATCTCGCCAGCCATTACCGATTTAACTCAGCTATTACAGCGAGCATCCAAGTGTCCTTTGTGAAACAGCGAAAAAGATGATTATGCATTATATCCACTTATTCACTCTTTCCACTTGTTTTTCTCCCCAGCGCCCGTCTTCTACTTTGGCAACACGGACTACCACGTGGATGAGAGCGACGGCTTCGTGGAGGTGCAGGTGTGGAGGACGGGGACCGATCTGTCCAAAGCGGGAACCGTCACCGTGCGCTCCAGAAAGACGGAGCCCGTCTCGGCCGAGGGTACGTGTCCGTGCTCGGTAGCTCTCTCTGACAGGTGGTTCTGGCTCCAGACTCAACAATAGACGTCAGTTGTCACCCTGTCACTCAGGAGTCCGAGGAGATGTTAACGCCAGGTGTCGGGCGGATGACCTGAGGAATGTAAACATTGTTTTGGGGGTTAGGAGGCGAAATCACAGCTCTTCTGTCAGGCGTCGGATAGACACAGTGTTGTTGAAGATAGTGGTGGTCTGAGTGAGGACAGGGATTTAGGAATGCATTACGGATTGTTCTGCACGTCAGTAAGTGCTTTGGACTTTAAGACTCAAGCCTTCCCTGCAGCCTCCATTATTTCTCGCCCTCAGGCAGTCCCCCCCCACCTCCCCCTTTACAGAGATTCACACCATCTCTTGCTCCCCGCCTGCATTATTATTGTAAAGAAAAATAGATAACCAGCATCTAAGCGTATGCAGCATGTTCAAAATGCAAGTCCACACTTACACACACATAACTGGGTCATAAGTACATGAAAAAGGCCTGTGGGCAAAGGGTGAGCTCTCAATACCCAGTCTCTTCAAAGAATGGCAAATGAATAACCTGTTAGTGCTCTGGGAGAAATTCAGTTTCTTCCAGCGCTCCTTTAATCACGCAACAAATTCCAACTCTTTTCACGGCTATCGACCACACAGTAGAAAGCATCATTTTGCCAGCATGCGGGGAAGATCATTTCATCTCACCCGCCGCCTGACATTCACAAATGAATTATGAAGTAACGGCTGCTGTCGGAATAAGATCAAGCGCTGCGGTCCACTTGTGCTGTGTCCACTGTTCCCTGTGGGCTGATTTGTTCTGTGAAACACAACCTGACCTGCAGTATGTTGTGTTGTTGAGCAGCCGGTGTAGATTATGTGGGGATCAGCCGGAATCTGGACTTCGCACCGGGGGTCACCATGCAGACTTTCCGTGTGGCCATCCTGGATGACCTGGGCCAGCCGGTGCTCGAGGGGCCGGAGAGGTTTGAACTGATTCTACGGATGCCGATGAGCGGGGTCCTCGGGGAGCCGAGCAAATCCACCATCCTCGTCAATGATTCTGTCTCTGACCGTGAGTGAAAATCTGGGTTCTAATCAAAAATTGACTCTTTTGCAACTGTTAACCATGTTTCTGATGTTGATTTATGGCTTTAATAATGTTCCAGTGCCAAAGGTGCAGTTCCGCGATGCTGTGTACGTGGGCAACGAGGACTCTGGGCGGATTTCAGCTACCGTGTACCGCAGTGGTGACATCAGCTACAGATCCACAGTGCGCTGTTACAGCAGGCAGGGCACGGCCCAGGTCATGATGGACTTCAATGAGAGGCCCAACACAGACGCTTCCGTCATCACCTTCCTACCAGGTGGTTTAGCAAAGCCGATCGCAACGTGATTTAGATTCTCTAATAATTAGGACACATGCAGTCAATCACTATCTTTCCCCGTTACTGTTTTTTTTTTTAGGAGAGATTGAAAAGCCTTGTGTTCTGTTGCTTGTCGATGACACGGAGCACGAGGAGGAAGAAGAACTCCGCCTCGTGTTGGGAAGCCCCAAGAGCGAATCTCCTTTTGGAGCATCTGTCGGAGGACAGAACGAGACGCTCATCAAGATTAAAGACGACGCAGACAGTACGCTTTCTTGTTACACTTGTTCTCTTTCAGTATTTCTGTTTAAATCCACCTTGTGCCGAATTTCTTGGCTTCTACCACGTCTGCACCACCGCACTTGGTGGGAGCATTATTTGGGAGGACATCTACAGATAATTAACTTTTGGAGCTGATCGATCAAATAGCTAAGGTCGATATCAACAGAAATCTGGTCTGAAAAACACAGTTTCCAAGATATCTCTGCAGATAATAGGATTTAATAAATGTTTAACATAACATAAACAACATAAAGTTTTCAAGCATGATTCAAACTGTGTTCGTTGCTTCCTCAGAGGCGATCATTAGGTTCGGAGAGACCAAGTTCAGTGTGAATGAGCCGATGGAAAGTGGGCAAGTGTCCGTGGTGAAGATCCCAGTGCTGCGAGTCGGAGACACATCCAAGGTCTCCGTGGTCCGAGTTCACACCAAGGATGGATCCGCCACCTCTGGGGAGGACTACCATCCCATATCTGAGGGTAAATCACACTGACACACACTTTTTATCAGGACAGCCACCGTGTGACGTTTGCCGGGGAAAAATTATTTTCATATCTCCTTTCTCGGCAGAAATCGTGTTCAAAGAGGGCGACACTGAGCACTTCGTGGAGGTGGAGGTTCTATACGACGGCGTCAGAGAAATGAGGGAGGCGTTCACCGTTCACCTGAAGCCGGATGAGAACATGGTGGCGGAGACGAAGGTGAAAGCGTCACCGAATTAGCATGTCATTTAACTGCCAAGTGTGTAACTACCTGGCTAACGATCACATTACAAGCTGGCAGAGGTTTGCTCCCCATTAACATCCTCGCACCTCTTCCTGTCAATCAACAGATGAGCAAAGCAATAATCTACATTGAGGAGAGCAACAGCATGGCAGATGTCACCTTCCCCTCGGTGCCCAGAGTGGTTTCTCTGCTGCAGTACGATGACATCGACAGGAGCAGGGACTCTCTGCCTTTGGCTGGATACCCGGTCATATGTGTCACGGTACGTCCCAGCTCACAGACCAGTAAATACTTTTCATCTCGGAAAGTGATTCCTGGAGTTAAGAGTTTGAGCATTTCCAGACAGTAAAATACTGTTTATGAGGTATTTTACAGATGTGCACACCTGAGAACACAGATGTGTCTTTGAGATTTCTGGGTGCAGTCGTAGATTGTAAATAAAGATGGACGATGCATCTCCACCTACTCCTAATATCCCGAGTCCGCTTTTCACGTCATTTTGTGCAAGACCCTGCACAGTAGTGTTCATGGGGTGGAGCTGCAGTATTGAGGACCCGCCCAAGACATGTGCTCATCCAGTCAGGAGTCAGTATCAGCTGTCAATCATGACTCTTCCCCCAGTTTTTATAGCATCAGATATCTTATTTAACTGGTTTCCGTAATTCTAGTTTTCCCAATGGCTTCATCGGAGCTGTGTGCAGTTCTCATTCATAACTGTCGTGTCTTTTCCCTTTGCCAGGCCTGTAATCCCAAATACCCAGACTACGACAAAACAGGCTCCATCTGTGTGAGCGAGAACATCAACAACACCCTGACTCACTATCGCTGGCTCGTGAGCGCCCCCACCGGCCCCGACGGCGTCACCAGCCCGATGCGGGAAGTTGACTTTGACACCTTCTTCACCTCCTCTAAGCTCATCACTTTGGACTCGGTCTACTTCCAGGCCGGTTCCAGGGTCCAGTGCGCTGCCAGGGCTGTGAACTCGAACGGGGATGAAGGCCTGGAACTCCCCAGCCACGTAGTGTCCATCAGCCCGGACGAGGGTGAGTGCAGCTCGTTCTGCTGCTTCAAACGTTTGGTCTCGCTCGTGGAAAGGGCTTTAACATGATAAGCAGCTGCCGGCTGTGTTTCGCTCTCCCGCCACAGTGCTCGCTCGCTTTGCTCTGACAGAAAACTGGCAGATAAAATAATTTTCTGTGGAGGATTTTTATGGAAACAAAGTGTTTGATTGTTTGATGTTTTTCTTTTTGTTTTCGTTCGGTGTGGTTGCAGGAATGTGTCAGCCTCGTGTTGTAGGCACAGTGGGGGCCGAGCCCTTCTCTGCCAAGCTGCGGTACACCGGGGGGGAAGACACGGACCATCCCAACCTTATCAAAGTAACTGTCACCATGCCTCACATCGATGGTAAGAACAGCAGTGAGAGCAATTACAGCCATTTTCATCTGTGAAAGTATCACTTCAGTCCATTTTCAACTGGTTAACAAACTCAATAACATACGGCTTTTAACTGTAATGAAAACATATTCAATTGGCATCCACACCTGCAGCTTTTCCAGCACCACGCCATGAAATGCATTGAACTTCCGGGCGTCGGCCTGATAATAGCCATGAGCGCTTTGTGTACTTATTGTTATTTAAGTCTTGGGAACAACGTGCACCAGCAACTTTTCTTTATGTGCAGGATGCCAGTGATTTTAGACCGTTGTGTTTCCCGCTCCTGACAAGTTTGTGATGTTGAACGTGACGCGCTGGGGAAAAACAAAACAGAAAGCAGTCAAACACCTTTTGTTTTGTGTTCTACCTGCTAATTATGGTTTGAAATAAGTATCAGGGGCAGCTGGGGGAAACCTGTGAATCCTTGGTTTAATATGTCCTTGGTTAACATTCCTCTGCTCCCACTTCATAACTGATTTGTACGTATCCTCCCTCAGGTATGTTGCCCATAGTGTCCACCCGGGCCCTCTCTAACTTCGAGCTCACCCTGAGCCCTGACGGAACCCGTGTCGGCCACCACCGCTGCTCTAACTTGCTGGACTTCACCGAGGTCAAGACCCGCCATGGCTTCCTCACCGACGCCACCAAGAATCCAGAAGTCATTGGCGAGACGGCCCCTTACCAGTTCAGCAGCTCCCTCAGGGGATCCGCCACGCTGCGGTTCTATAGAAACCTCAACTTGGAGGCCTGTTTGTGGGAGTTCACCAGCTACTACGACATGTCCGAGCTGCTCAGCGACTGCGGAGGCACCATTGGGACTGATGGACAGGTAAGCAAACCCCACCTTTGAGCTGCGGCTCACCTCCGACCCCCTCTTGTCATCTTTAGACACAAGGTCAATCAGGCTGTTGAACCCCCCCTGACTCCAGGGCAGGAATGTGGACTTAGTAGCTTTGACTATTTCACATTTTCATTCCAAACATCCACCTGGATTCTCAATCCTGATCAATCATTTACAGTCGTATTAGAAACGCTTCTTAACTTCTTGGTTTTCCTTTAAAGAACCTAAGTAAATACCAACCTGCAGAGATATCATCCATTATCCTCCGTCGACACCCACGTTAACCTCAGCAGCAATAACTAACCCGACACCCTGCTTCCTTCACTTCCTGGCAGGACCATTTATTTGTCTTGTCGAGGTGGCAAGTCAATAACCAGCAGCCTCACAAAAACCCTGTTAGTTTGTTTTGCCGAGTGCACAATCTTTGCAGCAGCAGCAGCTGTTATATGTGGAGATCTTAAAGCCCTCTTGGTCTTCCCGGCACACATTCCTCGCAGCCCTCCGCATTTGCATTCACCCTGGAAACCCACTGTTAGTTTATTTGCATTTAATTAAGGTGGAGTGTTGATAAAGTACAGTGCACGAGGAGTGCACGGGGCACATCATGGTGCAAACCCATGCTACGCTCCATACTGAACATTATTAATTAACTCTCTACAGCTATGGGTGAATATGTTCTGCCTCTGAAGGAATAGAAGAATTTATTTTTGCTTTGATGGGAATCCAGACTTCAGGTTTATTTAATAACAAAGATGAAATCAGGCTTCACCATCTTTGTTGCCTGCAGCCACTTTGATGGAAACTTGACAGTGATGAACGTGTCTGGACAAGTAAGCAGGCGGCTGATAGTAAACTTTACCTCATCTGTGAGGGAAGTGAATCTATAATCATGAGCATTGACTACTTCTTCACTGATTAGTGTCCACTAATTGGGGCAACTGTGCCTCAGGAGACAGGAGTCAACCACAGACCAGAGGGTCAATGGTTTGATCCCCAGCTGATCCTCCAATGCATGCCGAAGTGTCCTTGGGCCAGATACTGAACCCCACGCCTGTGCTGGCAGTGTATGAATGCTGGTTGCAGCTGCTGGACTCCACTGCTTAAACCGTTTATACGAAGTTCAGTGAGGCACAACTCCGTACTAAGAACTCAGAACTGGAGAATCAGTCATTGCCTTTGTCGTGAACGTATTGGTCGCCTCAGCACTGCACTTCCTTGGGCCCTTAACAATACACATGCCGAGTGTGAAGACGATAAGAGGAACAGTTGTCAAGATAAGTGTTCAACAGACAGACAGAGATTTATTAGATAGATAATCTGATGTTTTATAAAAGCATCAGACTACCAAGTGTCAAACATCCTAAAAAAAAGCACATATTTAGCAATGAAAGCTGTTCTTGTCCCTGTTGTTATTCCATGACGTGGGAGAGTGTGTAACTGTCACCTCTTGGACAAGCTCTGTGTGGAGACTTCATTGCTATGGTTACTGCTGCACAGAGCCGGAGACGGTATGGAAGTGCACAGCCCGAGCCACAGGTACCGCATCAGGATCTGTAAGACAGGAACATTGAAAGAAGACAAATCCTTTGCTGGTTGGGTACTGATCTGTTCCTCTGACCTGAGTCATCATCGGCGGTCGGGGGGGGGCTGAGCACTGGCAGTTCGATGCAGGCCGGGGGCCAGCGGCCGTGTCACGGTGCAGGGCTTAGTGCCCAGCTTAACAGGACCACGGGAAACTATTAAGGACCAGCAGGTTGTGTCAGAAGGCCACCCTGCTAATCATTTGCCTGAGCTTGCGGCGCCCAGAGGGGGGGGGGGTGAGGGAGGCACGTCTCCACACGAACGCAGGACCAGTGCAGGCAGGCACCGCTCACAGGTCAGAGGAAAGTGCAGATACCAGAGAGCCAGCACTCCCTCCGCCCACAACCCTGTCTTTCTTTTCGAGGGGCGGGGGTTCAATTCAATACAACCCGACACACGTACTTGTACCTGACACATTTGATTTGCAATCTTTGAATTGATTTAGGTAGAAAGGTTTTTAAAAATTGCATGACTTCATCTGTGCCTGTCGGAGCCCATGAGCCCTTTAAGGGAAACATTTCAATCTTACAGCTACAGACCATCAAGTGAACTTAACGATGCCGACTGGAAGTTAACATTCCAGGCTTGATCTCCCAGTGAAGTGGGCTTTAAGTTCCCTAATGTATATGTAGAGCACAGTCCATTCAATTTGTAATTAATGAGGCACTATTCAGAACAGAACTTGGTTTTATTCGTGGTAGTTGTGGTTTTATTAGAGTAGTGTTCCCTATGTCCAGATATATTGTATATTATGCACTTTATTCAGGGTTTTACTGGATCTTACTCTGTGATATATGATTTCTTTTTTTGTTTTACTGCAGGTGCTGAATCTGGTCCAGTCCTACGTGACCTTACGAGTCCCCCTGCATGTGTCCTACGTCTTCCACTCGCCCGTGGGAGCAGGTGGATGGCAGCACTTCGACTTGCAGTCAGAGCTGAGGCTCACGTTCGTGTATGACACTGCCATCTTGTGGAGGGATGGTATCGGTAGCCCACCAGAGGCTGAACTACAAGGCAAGACTCAAACAGCAGCATCAAACAGAGCATTTGTGAAAATGTGTCCCGTTAAATGAACAACTTTGTTAAATCTGTGACTGTGCAGGTGCCCTCTACCCAACCAGCATGCGTATAAATGGCCACGGACGACTGGTGGTCAACTTCCGCACTGAGGCTCGGTTCAGAGGCCTTTTTGTGTTTGCACATCCAGGTACTGATGATGAAAGTACTTTTATTTTGTGTTGCATTTAAGTTTAAATAATGTTTTTTATATGTATATAATATATCAATAGTGCAGGAGAGGAATCATTTCTATTCATTAGTTAAAATATGGTATTTTAAGGTATTTTTTATTATGATGTTTTATGGTATTCATGCCTGTTTTGAAATTTGAATATGTTGATTATACTGATGTCGCGTTTAGTTTAATCTACGTATTTTTCCATCAGCTTCACAACTCACCTCCATGGTCATGTGTCCGGAGCACCCTGGTTTGACCTTTAACATCAGCCTCGTGAGGAATGAGCCCACCTACAACCAGCCCATCCAGCAGTGGACCTTCATCTCGGATTTTGCCGTGAGGAAACATTTTGTTTTCTATCGCAATCGGTAAATTGGTTTTGTTTTGTTTTTAACTCTCCATAGTTTCCTCTCTCAGGTGCGTGACTACTCCGGCACATACACAGTGAAGCTGGTTCCCTGTACATCACCTCCCAGCCTGGAGTACACCATCCCTCCTGTGTGCAACCCCAGAGAGCCTCTTACCTTCGACCTGGATATTCGCTTTCAGCAGGTAACTTCAACTCGTCTAAAAATCGCTGAATCCTGTGGGGAAATTCTCTGAAATGGAGATTAACACATATACAACTAACGCCGATGTAAACAGAATATGATTTTCAAAACACATGTGGGCCTCTGCTATCAAATCAAACACTGATGGAAATTATGAATTAAGCCGCGCGCACGTA
Source organism: Verasper variegatus (assembly GCA_026259375.1). Classification (NCBI taxonomy): domain Eukaryota; kingdom Metazoa; phylum Chordata; class Actinopteri; order Pleuronectiformes; family Pleuronectidae; genus Verasper; species Verasper variegatus. The sequence goes on from CM048047.1 coordinate 20,639,484, forward strand.
TGGATGTAGTCACTTATTTTACCTGTAGTCTCAACGTCTTTTAATTCTGTACATTTTAAATAATTTATTGTTAATTATTCTTTGTCAAAGTTTAATCTTAAAAGTTCAATTTCCTGCCTCTACTATTTGTTGAAAAACTCCCTCCTGGTCCACTTCAGCCAAGTTTCATTAAAAAGTAAACAGGAGTTAATCGAACTGAAAACAAGAGGTATTGTTAATATTTTTTATTTTCCTAAAGCGTCAAATAATCCAAAGTAATCTCCACACAGTTAAATGAATTGAAGACGAGTGAGCAAAGTCTTATGTCACCTTATATTTACATTGATAAAATATTCAGACATACTGTAGATGTTGTACACTAATCCCAGTGATGTGTTGACTGGGATCGAACACCGCTCTCTTCACCTTGTGCCCCAGACAATTAACCTCGCTTGGCTTTGTGTCTGAATGATGATGATGATAATGATGATGATGATTTGTGTGTTTTTGTGTCGTCTCCGTGTTCGTAGGTGAGCGACCCCGTGGCCGCTGAGTTCAGTCTGAACACGCAGATGATCCTAATCTCCAAACGCTCGCTCTGGCTCTCCGACGGCTCCATGGGCTTCGGACAGGAGAGTGACACGGCCTTCTCGCAGGGTAAAGCACAAACACACCAACTACTTCAGATCCTCGTACCTAGTAACTGCAATTCTACTGAGCCCCAAGAACAATCCCTGTTTGAAGAATGCTTCTGTTGATGTTCCCCATTCAAGAAATGTTCCCCATTCTTTCCTGACTCACCGGGATAAAAAAATGAAAGTAGAACGAGGTGTCATTTCGTCCAATTTCATGTATTTTCCCAAAACAAGAGCCTGAGGTTTTAGTTTTTTCGCAAAACAAGATGTTGAAAAGTCCTTGAAGCGGCTGTTCGAGTGAACATCGAAGCGTAGTCGCTCGTCTTTATTTAGTTACATGTGTTTCTCAGTGATGTGATCCGTGTCTCTCTCCCCTCAGGAGATACGGTTTACAGCCGAGTGATGGTGGATCCGGTGCAGAACTTGGGCGACTCCTTCATTTGTAACATAGAAAAAGTTTTCCTCTGCACCGGAGCTGATGGATACGTCCCCAAATACAACCCCAGCAACTTTGAGTTTGGCTGTCTGGCTGACGCTCCGTCGATTCTCTACAGATTCAAGATCATTGTAAGTAACTGAAGTACATCTCTCATTACGTGGCATGTGCCGTGTGTCTATTCCAAGGTTAATATTCTTCCCTGCAATTCCAGGACAAGGCCCAACCGGAGACCCAGGCTCGGTCATTTGGCAACGTGGCTTTCAACGCCTTCCTGGCAGTGGACGACCCCGGCGCTTTGGCTCTAGTGAGGCAACCTGGGTCTGACGGTTTCAAAATGGATTCCTCAGCCCTCTTCCAGGTCAGTTTACAGGTCACGTACAGTAAACACATTCAATACACGTGCACATTCTCACGTTTCACTAATCCTTCATGCATTCCATCACGGGTCACATGATGCTTGAGTATATGTCGCCCCCCTCAGGTGTCTGCAGGAAGAGAGTGGTACATTCACACCATCTACACCGTTCGTTCCCGGGAAAACGCTAACCGTGGCATAGGGAAGAGGAGTCTGGAGTACCATGTGATGAGCCAGCACACAGACCTGCTTCCAAAGGGTCAAGGACGCATCAGGAGGTCGGCCAACGACATGCCGGACGTAGTCGAGGAGATCGGCGTGAGCAACAACCGTGGCACCAACATCCTGCACATCGCGCTGGACCCTGGCGCCCAGCGGAGGACGAGCCCGGAGAGGGAGATCTTCACCAAAGGGATCATCCCCCGCGAGGTCAACCAGAGAGACGACGGTGACGACGGACTCGTGTTGATCATCGGCGTCTTTGTGGGGCTGCTCCTCACGGTTCTCATCGTCATCGTGGTGGTGCTGCTCGTCCGGTCCAAGCGAGAGAAGAAAGACGTCCCCAAGACCTCCAGCAGCGCCGAGCCCATGATGACACAAGGCCTCGGTGGCGGCGACAGCTCCGAGGTGTAACCGACGCGGGCGGTGGAGAATCTTTTAGTTGACATGTTTATTTTTTTGCAAGTGCCTCACAGTTAGACAAAAATTGAAGATTGTGTGAAGCAACACAAATTACAAGAGCTTTGATTCTATTCAGAAAATCTACTTGAAATATATACGGGATCACTTTTTTCACGGCCTCGCTGGTCTGGACACGAACCAGGAGGCCGACTGCGCCAGTCGCTGTTTCAAGGCACTTGTCAAGTTGTCATCGATCACTTATTGATTTGCTTTTGATGCCACTTGATCCAAAAAAAAAATGTTTTAATGTTTCCAAAGGTGCTACGGAAGACGCCTGTTGACTTGAATGGTTATTTGGTGTTTTACCGAGTAGGTCAAGAGGAGCTGGAGGCTCAATGTGGTTTGACTTGCTGCATTAGGACACTGTCCGTCCGGTTGCTTACACTGAACCCACAGAGAATGATTGGTCCTAAAATTCAGTGCGTGCCTAAGGACTCACAGGATGTTAAAAGGTTTTCACGTTGTGTTTTGTTTTGTCCTGTGTGATCAGCACGACGTCCGGCTCGAGCGAAAAAAGAATCATTTTTTTGTCATTTGATTGAATATTTGTTTTTCATCGCGCTCACACGTTTCTGCATGGATTTACTTTTACATTTGTTTGACATTGTGAGAATCTGACCTGCTGCATTTTCAACCACTTTACAGCCCATCCCAATGACAAACAGCCCAAATATTCAAGATTATGATTTTTACACCTTCAGAAATTGACACGTGGCACTAAGTTCAACAAGAGAAAATAATCCGTAGTTTTTGAGACAGCTGGTCTGCAATGTACAGTGAAGAATAGCAGTGGTTCCAGATCCTCTATTTCCAACAGGAATTCTTTTCACTCTCGACACCAGAGGTGTGAACTCCAGTTGTTCATCAGGATTATCAGAGGCTGTAAATCCCTCCAACAACAGGGCTACGTTTTCACTGTGCTGATATATTTCTTATATCGTCTATTAGCTTTCACTTAAAGGGAATGAAATGTTTTTACGCTCAAATCATCGTCTTCATTATGACAAGTTCCCTCCCTGGTTTATTAGTTTTTAAATGTATTTATTTATTTTTCAATTTCACTTTGATTTAGTGCTGAAACAAATATAAATATATATACATCATCATTTTTTGGGGGGATTTTAATTTGAACCTATCTCAAACTGTAGGACTTATACCAAACAGAAATACAGTTTCTGTATCGTGTTTGCATTCAAACATTGTGCACATAAGATGAGACGTCACTCAAAGCTTTCCACGCATCAGTGTTTTGTTTTTGTTCCTCGTTCGTTTCAGATCCAGGCACCGGATTGCCATAAAATCTGATTACCTCACTACTGAGACATGTTCCTATCACTACTTTATAAATGTAGCGTGTGTTTGCAATTTTATTTTTTAAAAATTAAACTTCTATGCAACCTGTGATATCACACCTTCATCAAATGTTTACTCCCAACAATGATTATTTTCCTCAGTGCACGAGTTGCTTGCTAATTTAGGTTTAACACTGTATCAATGTACTGTGGTTTTTCTCCTGTTTTTTTCCCACTCTAATGCTTTTGAGTGCATTCTGAGCTTTTTATGCACATGTATGTATGTATATACGTATGTATTACATATAAATATACCATTTGGATGTTTTTGGGAATGGTTATTGTTAAAGAAAATGCATACTGTATGTGCTGTAAGTATTTGTAACATAGACCAGAAGCACAACGTGGTCTGCAAATAAATAATTTTTCAAGAAAACTATTTGACTTTTTCCTTTTTCAGCACAGGGCGGCACGGGGGTACAGTGGGAAGCGCTGTCGCCTTACAGCAGGAAGGTTTGAATCCCAGTTCGGACAGGCGTCTTTCTGTGTCGAGTTTACATGTTCGTTGGTTGGAAGGATGGATTTTAGTTTGTAGCAGCTACCGGGAATATCTATCAATCAATCCACGCGAGCATCTTGTCTCCTATTCTGTCAAAATACGATCTATAAAGTTGGAGTTGTCTCTATAGCTCAGCCCTGTGGTTCCCCACCTCTTAACTAATGTCAAAGGTCAAAGCTGTCGCAGGGAATCGATCGTTGAACTTATGCATCTGTTCCGTTATATTTTCAGATCTTTGAATATCTATGGATCCATGTGAGCATCAGTCAAACAAATACTTTCACACTTCTGCTACAACCAGCTCTGGGATTACTCTCCTTGTTTATTCTGGGATGATTAAATCTAAACTTGCTCTCACTGACCCATTATGTGCACTTAACTCATCACCGCCTCATTACCCCCAGTTTACATGAGAAACACATCCTCTGGGTGCAGGCAGATCACACGTAATGAGAACAAGCACAACATCAGTAAACCATGTGCTTTTATTACCAGTGCATATTCATAAAGAAAACTAAAATCGTTTGTAGTGGTGTGACACAAAGAGCGCAGGTTAAAATGCTTCGGACACGTCTCTAAAAAGGTGGAACCCCTCGACTCTATAAAAGATGTCCGGGCTCCTGTTTGGCAACGAGTCAAACGACAGACCAGGCGCACGTGAAACAGCAGCTTCCTGGTTGAGTTAACTGGTGAAAGCAGGTCACATCCTGCTGGTGTTGGTGATTATGTCGGACCAGGAAGCTGCCGTCCTTCCTGCACCTGCTCTCGTCATCTGCTCTGGCACCAGGCTTTCGTTTGGACATTACAGAGATTGAACACTGGGAGAAGCAGGAGCAGCAACACCTCTACTGGTACAAGGGTTTTCTCTACATGGCTTGATACAGTTCAGGCAGAAACTGGGATATAACAGCGTTTTTTTTTTTGTTCAGACAGCCGAATCCAGGGTGAGGTTTCTGGTAAATATTGTCTTATAAATGTAATACTTTTGTCATGGTTTCCTATGTGCAAGCAAAACAAAACAGACAAAAAGATGGTAAAACAGAATTCATTTTCCATTCCAATAGTTTTATAATCTCGTGTTTGCACAAGTCAGCAGTTTTCGCACAATGTCTCTGTCAAAACTCTAAATCTATGAAACCTATTCTATTATTTTGTTTCTATTGTTTGTTTGTGATATGAATGGATTTCCTGAGATATGTGTTATTTCTGAATCCGGTTTGGAAAAAGGCAAAAAAACCCCCCCAATAATTTGATTCTATGAAACCATTCCTGAAATCTTCAGCCGTTAATTCATGATGACATCCCAAATGAAAATAAAGAAAAACTAGGTTTAGAAAACTGCTTCCCTATGTGCACAAACACCGATTTTTTGCTGGATTGTGAATTCTCCTTTACAGTGAAAAGTGTGAAAAGAAAGCATTTAGAAAAATAATTTGTAAATGCTGAACTAGTGTATAAAATAAAATAAATTAGCTTTTTTTTTTTCTCGTTTTGTTTGGTTTTTGTTTCCCTTTAAAACAACAGACATTAACAAAAAAAAGGATTATTGTGCTGCTTACATTAGCAATAAATATGACACATTTCTTCTTATTCAGCAAGTGCTGGGTATGTTTCGAAAGCACAATCTTTGTTTTTGTTTTTAAACAGCTGCCATACACACGTTTAAAATCCTAGAAAGTCCTTGACTGCTGCTCTCCCGTGAGCCGAAAGGCCCGTGTTTCAAATTCATAGCACATACCGAGTGATCTAATATACACAATATACATTTATGTATATACAGTACATACAGCAAATCAATGCACGGACGGTGGTGTGATTATGTCACGTGAGATGTCCCTAAATGATTATTATTTTTACATTTCATTGCTAAAGAAAGCGCAGCGCTGTTCACGTCACTGTAAGCATCTACTAGTTGATGAGAAAAGCAACGGATGGGTACACTGTGCTGTTGCCTAGGCGTTGAGATCAAAGAAAACTTCATGCATTTGGACGAGTTATGGCTCATTAAATACTTCTACCTCCTACCGTGTCCGCTCTCACACAATCCGTGGGGTAACGACGCGAGAAAGCTTCTGCACTCTCTGTAAAACCCAGTCCGTAGCTTCATGTCCACGACTTGTCCCAAAGACGCTACATCACCCAACTTTAACAACCAGCCTCCACTACACATCATTAAGATTAAAACTCAGGTTCAGACATGTAATTATATCCGGGGGGGGGTCTGATGTGCACATCAAAAGGCTGCAGTTGAAAGGTCGTTGCACCCTGTGGATTACATTGGTTGTTGTCGTTTCTCAGTGCTTGCAGTGGTGAAGATGGCGCGCCTCAGGTCTCTACTGCAGGTAGCGGTAGACCTTGAAGCAGTGGTTCCCGGAGTCGGCCACTGCCACATGACCATCAGACGTGAGGGCCAGGCCCTGGGGCCCGTACAGGGGGTCCGCTGTAGTGTTGATGTAGGACAGGAAGGACCCTGAGCTGTCGAACACCTGCACAGAGGTGACAGGTTGGAGAAGTGAGGGCTGTTCTGAAATAATGAATTGACTCTGTGTGTTTCGATAACGTGTGGTTTTCTCAAACTAACCTGGATCCGACTGTTGCCCCAATCTGCAACGATGATGTTTCCGTTGGCGTCGACGGCCACGCCTGTCGGAGCATTGAACTGTCCATTCCCTTCTCCATGGGAACCGAATTTAAACAGGAACTCCCCGTCTGCGTTGTACACCTGCAGGAGAGGTCACACAGGAAACACTCTGCTGTCACACGTAATAAAATATGTTGAGGAAAACAGGATACGCAGATTATTATTATAAAATATATTTACGATAACAAAACTATTCAGCCATTCAGTCTACTTACACTTGTAAGTAGTGTTTTTAATAACATTTGGTACAATTTAATTTGACTACATTTATTGGGCCTTTTTATTCAATTTAAAGAGTGATGTCAAGTGTTTCCATGGAAAAATTATGAGAAGAAGATAATGTATACCATTTAACACGTCCACTGCTTCATTTAGATAAGTGGGATTTCTTTTCTTAAATAAAAGTAGGAAATACTGAGCAAAGAAACTGGGGGAGATGTTTTCCTCAGAATAACTTAATATTAAATGTAACATTAATGAATAAAACAATGTATGATTTTCCTACAAACCGAAAGTTCACAGACACTTGAGACGAACCGTACCTTAACTGAATGGTTGTGGAAGTCTGTTACCACAATCTCATTCTTGTTATTTACAGCCACAAAGTGAGGACCTGGAAACAGCAGAGGAAACAGGAGAAGGAAAAAGGAAAGATGCGTCAGCGGCTGCTTTACAACACACAAGAGGAAGTCCCTGACTATTTTTGGACACTGAAAACACAAAGACACTCAGAGTTGACGTGGGACACAACGTGGGACACGACAGAGCTGATGCATCGACATGGAAAAAGAACATGGAGATTTGTTTTCTCAGTTCACACTCACAGGGAATTCATTACTTACTGAAAACAGGGCCAGATTTACTAAGCTTTTGCTCCAGTGCAATGTTTGCACCACTTTTTTCTAAAGGGAAAGAAAAGGTCCAGGTGAGAAATGAAAAAACTGACAGAACGAGTGAGTTTCAACAGAAATACTGGCGCCTGTGCAACAACTGAGGCAATTTCACGGCAAGATTCCAGTAGTACATGCAAATAGTTTATTACAATGACTTAAAAACAGTTATTTATCTTATTAACGGTTATTTATTCTCACCCAAAATCTGAGTGAGAGGTAAAGGTTTGTGGACAACTGTGAAATTTCAAACATGGCTTATAATTTTAACAGATCTGTCTTGTACTAAGAGGATAAGGGCTTTTTTTTTTTTAAACCAGGATCTGCGGGAGATCGTCTTTATTTCCAATCTTTGTGCATTGTCAAAGAAAGCAGCTATACATGCTAACATTAATTAGCACTTCACATTAAAAGGGAAACATGTTGGTCATTAAATAAATATAATATTTCTACAAATGAGCATTCCTGTAAAGAAACATAATTAAAATCTGTAAGTCTGGCCCAACATCCTGCCCTGACACACAAAGAACCATGGGTTGTGTGCATCTGTTCCTATAAGAGAAATAAATCATGAAAACATCATACGTCAGGGAACTTGTAGTTTTAGGGAACGATACCTGCAAAGTGTCTGTCCGACGTTCCTCTCGCTCCGAACTTGGTCACCAGCTTCCCATTGGATTGGAAGATGAAGACACAGCAGGCTTTGTTATCAACAGTGATGATGTGGCCATTCTTATCCACGGCGACGCCTTTCGGTCCCATCAGTCTCCCGGCGCCGATTTTGCTCTGCGACAGTCAGAGGGACACACTTTGGTTAATCGGTGAGTCTCTGTAATGAAGGTTGTGTTTTGTCCTCGTGGCTGTGTCCGCTCACCTTGAACTTGCCGTCCGAGGAGAAGATGCTGATCCATCTGTTGTCATAGTCGGCTACGATGATGTCGCCGTTCACGTCCACTGTGACCCCCGTGGGGCGCTGCAGCTGCCCCGGGGAACGGCCCCGGACGCCGAACCTCATTTTAAACTGGCCGTCGTTTGAGAAGACCTAGAAAAAGGGGAAAAAGATCAATCACCTCACAGCCTAAACCCAGATCTCTTTATTACAGATCCAGAGAATAATGATCACTGACCTGTATGCACTGGTTGTTGCTGTCCGCCACCACAATCCGACCGTTACTGGAGGTGGAGATGCCTTGTAAGTTAGTGAATTCTGCTTTATCTCGACCTCTTGTTCCTGTCGTAATAAACAAGATACTTCACTTAAATATATGTCATTATATTTCATTTGTTCCATCAGTGTGAACAAACCATAGAAAACAGAGGGAAACTACTTTGTGTGAATCCTCTGCATCAAAATAATTAAGAAGTATCCAGTTATCCACCCACCCACTCTGTAGATCAGCTCGTCCTCTATGGGGTTTTCCTTTTTCTTGGTGGTGCTGTACATGCTGGAGGGTCTGCGCACGGCCTTCTGTCGGACATGACCTCCCCCTCCGCTCGGGGACTTCACCCTTCTCTTCACATCCTCCGGCGACTGCAGGACGTCAGACGGTTTGACGGCCCGCAGACGGTACGGACTCCCCCTCACCGGCTGCTCGTACAGCAGCAGGGAGAAGGTGTGCTCTCCCTCCGTGCGGATGGTGTATCCAACCTCATAGGTGCCGTTTTTGTTGTCCGCCACATCTGCTTCGGTGCACGCTCCGTCCGCAGAGATGATCTCTGCCCTGAGAGCAGCGTTCCCAGTTTTCACCAGTTCTCCGTCCTTATCTTTAGTGGTGACCGTGACGGTGGTGTGCTGGCCGACCAGCGCGTGTCGCAGGCCCTCACCGGTGGCGACGCTCGTGTGGCCAACGGCCCCCGTTGTGATCAGGACTCCCAGGTTCTGGATGGAGCGCCTCAGTCCGTCCGTCTCCACCTGGCATTCGAGATGTCCATTCTCGTGAGGGTGCTCGGGAAAGGTGTGTCGTGCCAGGGCACTGACCCGCTCGCCCATCTGCTTCTGGACCAGCAGCACCTCCGTGGCGCTGCCGTGGCTCAGCGCCTGCTCCGTGAAATTGCAGCTGCTCTGAATGTTTTCTTTGCCCTGAAGCAGAGAGGTCAGCTGCACCTGAAGCACCTGCGATTGACCAGAGAGACAAGAAGCAGACAGTCAGCGGTGCTTCTGCTAAAACACAGCACATTTCCACTCTCTTACAATTTAAACCTTAGAAAACATGTCAGACCTTCTGCTTGGTGCTGCAGATGTTTTCCACCTCAGTGACCAGGGCCGTCTTGCGTTGGTGTAACGCCTTCTCCAGCTCGTCAAACGTGTTGCTGATGTCAGTCACGGCGTCATTTTTACGCTCCGAAAGCTGCTTGGAGATTTCATTCACAAGCTCGATGGCAGCCGTCAACTGAGGTAGTCTGCCAAGATAAATAAATAAATAAAAAGATCAAATTAGCATTATTTATTTACAGCATAATGACAAAAAATCCAGTGATGGAGGACATTGTACCTGTTGCGCACGGTGTCCAGCTGATTGCTGAGTGCGGACTTGTGTTGCTCCAGCACGTCCCTCAGAGGAACCGTCACATGTTCCCTGTGTTCTCCCTCCGTGCACTCCAGACACATGGCGGTTTCACACGACTCGCAGTAAAACTCCATCACCTGCAGATGGTGCAGTGGAGCAAGAGACAACTCAACATTCCCATTTCTGTGGGTACATCCGTTTGGAAATGTTAACAAATATGAGAACTAAGTATTTTAATATGAGATGTTGTACAAGTAAAAAGTATGTTCATGAACTCTGGGGTCGATCTGGTGATTTTCATCGACTGTATAAACACGCTCCGTCCTTTAGATTCTTTTTCGACTGACCTTGCCCTCATGGTTGGGACAAGAGAGGGGCTGACAGGCCGTAGCTGCACTGGCCGACTCAAGGACGTTGCAGGCCTCGGGTTGGCTGCACTCGGGGTCTCGCTGCAGCACCTCCATCAGGTTTGTGATGAAGAAGTTGTTCTGCAGGGCTGCCACGCCCTTCTCCGGCAAGATGGAGGTCTGTCTGCACACGGGGCACGACAGCGTCAAAGACTGGGGAGGGATGTAGTTCTGTAGACATCTACGCAGAGAGGAGACGTGGAAAGAAATTATTTAAGTCCAGGTTCAACATGGTGCAAAAACTACTTAGGAAAGTAATAGTAATAATAAAACTTTATTTATATAGCTCTTTTTAAAAAAACAATTTTACAAAGTGCATATAAGAGAAATAATGATCATCAGGATGCAACGTGATAAAAAGGCCAGACAACCACATTTAGGTGGTCGGAAAACAAGGTAGTGTTCAAATTAAATGAATAAATACAGAGCTGTGTCACATGAAAACAGTAGTGTGACAATAAAAATTAAAAGGTGAAAAGAAAAATTATAAAAACATAGTAAAAAAACACGGACATCTCATGAAAGCAGGTCTATAAAAATGGGTTTTAAGAAGTGCTTTAAAAGAACTGACTGATATCTCGTAGATAGCGACATTCTGGTCCTGACTGTTTTTCACAGGGCGCAACTGAGAATCCAATTATTTAAATGGCTGCAAAGCGACGCTGTGGAAATCAACATTGGCTGCCAACAATTTTGTGCCATTAGGAATGCTGTCTGCTTTTCCTGCGGCCTCGTTCAGAGTGGTTGGTGCCTTACATCATGCAGAAGTGTGTGAGTGGCGCGATACTGGCTCATTACACACTGTCCAACTTCTTCAGACATTCCGTTAATGCATCCTGGTTAGAGAACTTCCTGCGAAACACTATTTATGTCTTTTCTTATTTGCTTTGCACCGAATGAAAAGCACTGTGCAAATAAAAGCATGAGTGATCGATGCGGGGCTTACTTCTCGCAGAAGGTGTGCAGGCAGGGCAGCACCTTGGGGTTGTGATAATGATCCAAACAGATGCTGCAGACCAGGAACTGCTTGTCTATCTGCCTGACCACGGGGCTGGCGCTGCCGGTCTCACGCTTCGCCATGGTGACGGACATTCAGAGGCGGCACGGGGACCACTTACCCTGCGCACACACAGCATGGAGGAAACAGGAGAAAGGTCAAGCAAGCCTTGAGGAAACATTCAAACAGGGTGAGGAGGGCGTGTTCGTTTACCCTCAGCATGAGCACCAGGAAGAAATGAGTCATAAAGCTGTTAATGTTATCCAAGGCCTGCATCTATCTGCTGGCGTTTCTTATGAAATGGTGTCTGCAGGATGAGCCATTTTCTTTTCCTGTAAACATCCGAATAGCCAGAGGTTGTTTGACTCCTTAAAAACGTGTAAGACAAATGAATACATGTAATTAACACCACAGGGGAGAGCCCTCAGCCAAGACAACTATGCAGCATCAGAGCCAACATGTCTGAGTTTACGGAGTTAAAAGTTCAGTATATGTTTTATTATGCATCTTGTTTCCGTCCCGACAGCGATTCTGCCGTCTGGAGGCAGCAGGCACGGTCAAAATACTGTTACATGAAACTGTATCACTGGGTCAAGCGCAGATTATCTGAGCGCGCCACTGGCAGGATGTACATCTGTCATATTGTAAATAAGCATACAAAGGATTACATGGAAAAACACAGCTCACACACACACACACACACACACACACACACACACACACACACACACACACACACACACACACACACACACGGTCATCAGCCATTCTTGCCATCAGGTCACTTTCAGATTTATTAGGACGTAGGACCTCTAATGTCACTCTAACTCTTTCCCTTGTACAATGACAATCGAGACTTTCTGTTTTATTCCATCATCAGATAGTTTTTAACTTGTAGTTTTCAGTTCATTTTAGATGCTGCTCTTGTGGACACTATATCCATGTCCTTAATGCTGCACTGTGCCTCTTGAACAGAAGCTCTACATCCACTCTATTTCATTGACGACTGATGGAGTTCAGAGAAGAAGGACTTGTGTGACAAATCAAGCAGTGATGTCAGAGACTACGTGATCAGCTTGGGTGTGGTGAAGCCCCTGCTCTCGTTCATCAGTCCCTCCATCCCCATCACGATGACAGTACAAGCACTTACACGTAGAATTACTGTAAAAACTAGAATGGCACTCAGTTGAGCTCAAACCTCCGCCAAGGGCCAACAGTTCCCTTAAATTCAATCAAGCTGCAACACATTACACACACACACACACACTCATTGACATCACTTCCCTGAATATGCCTGATATTGTTCATCAAGATCCATAAATTATTCCCTAGGAAAAGAGTGAACATGTTGAATAACGCCCTTTCCTCTACTGCCCTGACCTACAACACATCCTTCCAGCAGGTTTTAAGGAAATCCATTCAGTTGTTCTTGTGTAAACTTGCTTACAATCAAACAAACAAATGGACCGGGGTGAAAACATAACCTCCTCGGTGGAGGAAATGAATGAATGAGCAGCTAATTCCTTATTTCACACAAATGAGGTGTTTTCGTCTGTGGATGTCAGGGAACTTGTCACTACACTGGGACTTAACACTACACCAGTAGCAGCCAAACTGTAAAACATCACTGTTCAGTTTCTAATGATACATTATAGTTCTGAGGGAGGATTCAAGAAATTAAAAGCTTCTGCATAATAACATAATAATATTAACAGAACACCCAGTTTATGCACTTTATATGTTGTAATGTTCCAGTTAATCGTCTGGATTCTAAATATTCCGAAGAAAACAAACCCTTCATAAGAAAGTAGCATTGACTCACCCACCCCCTCACACTGAGTCACAGCCCTATGACACCTCTTCAGCCTCATCCCCGTTCCACTGACCCATTAGCTTGTAACGTCTTGTTTGAGGCTGCACCGAAACAACTGCTCCCTCAATCTGACCTGGAACTGGGCCTGTGTGTCATCTCTCGCACCAGGAGCCACACGAAGCTCGTTCCCTCTCTGACATCCAGCTCTGAGCGGCGTCTTGGGCCCCTTTTCTTTGAGAGCAAGGAGAGGAAACAGGAAACTTTGAGACGCCACTCCCCCGAAAATTCCTCCTTCTCTTGACTCCCAGCAGACTGAGTTCATGCACCCACCTGTCTGTCTGTCTGTCTGTCTGTCTGTCTGTCTGTCTGTCTGTCTGTCTGTCTGTGGGGATAGGGAGGATGAGGGCAGGGGGGACTCACATTGATGTGGACGGCCTGTCTCACATTGAGCTGAGAGGCCTGTCTCACATGAGCTAGTAGGCCTCAGAGGCAGCTGTCCCTCTCTGCAGCACAGAGCAGCGAGCTCGAACAATGGCATTCCAGCCCCTCTCACAGCGCACCACCCCACACGTCTTCTCCCCTCTGTCCTCTCCTCTTCCTCCTATCTCTGTCTCTCTCTCTCTCTCCCAGCCACGTAAAATGCATTCACAGCATCAGCAGGCCTGATTTCAGCCGCAAACGTCTTGCAGATGGGGATTTTCGCAGGCAGCCGGGCCCCATTGTTGCCACTTGCCAAGTGATTACTGACTAAGGCGCTGTGCAGACTTGGAGGCCTTTCACTGTACACACAGCCCGACCCTCTCCCGTCTCCCCCTCCCCTCCCTGCAGGGGCCGTCTTCCCTTCACATGGACACTGAAGTGCAGCAGCTGAGCGGTGACATCAGGAGGAAGCTAGAGGAGCCAAAGCCCCTCAGGCTCCTCCCCTCGCTCGGCTAGCTTGCCACTGCCTCTATGGCTGCAGCAGCACCCACTCGCCCTCCCCACCACCACCACCACCACCACCTCCTCCACTTCCCTTGCTCCCTGCCGGCCCGTTCCCTCAGCAGTTCCTCCCACTCGCCTCACCACAGAAGAGAGGATCTTTCTTTAAAAGCTCGCTGACGTGCAGCCCTTGCTTAGCTGTGCACGTACGTGGAAAGGAGACGACACTTTCAAAAAGCAAAACGACAAAAACAAGATCAATGAAATCACAGCTTTGAATAAGCCTTTGTCACAAAGCTCTAAAGGGTTCGGTTATTTCAAGATGTACTTGCCGCAAAAAACCCTTCGTAACAGACAGATGAATCTAAAAATAACATAATTCATGAGTTGAAATATTAAAAATACAGCTCTGACAGAAGCATCGCACAGTAACAGACTATAGAGACCTACATCTGCAGTATACTGTGATGAATGAGGCAGCATGTGACCAGACATCCTCTTCAAGGCTTTGTCACGGGAACTGCATGATCAGCACTTCATACAGATGAGGTCAATTATCCGAGTCCGTGTGCAACAGGGTTTTCTCTCCCTCTGTGTGTGTGTGTGTGTGTGTGTGTGTGTGTGTGTGTGTGTGTGTGTGTGTGTGTTTGTCTGTGTCACGCAGGAAAGTGTGTGAATTCATCTGTTTGACGGCAAAGCATCTCTTGCTACACTCTCACTCTGCATTACAGTTAAGTGGCTTAATGACCTCATACAGGGTCAGGCCCTGTCTGCCATCTGGATTACTGTGTCTATAATGACAGACACCATCACGCCCAATCAACTCAAATCTCGTTTAAACCCGGTGCCTTGTGTCAATGTCCTGCTAAACATGGCCTGACACACAACCAGCTAATGCTCCTTCACAAACCAGATTACATAGAAGGACGTGTTCCGGGCTTCAGGTGAAATGTTTGCGTCATTAACGTCTTTCTCCCAGAACACATCTACTTCTAATATGAATGGTAAAATTGAATTTCAGAAGCCTGAGCTCAGAAGAAAAGAGCTCTCAGTCGATTCTGCTGCACGAGGGCATGTTGCCACGGCCCCATTTTACACCTGTCCCAGAAAATGCTGCTTGTTTTTTTAAATAACGAGTCGTGCACGAGCTGCACTGCTTCCTTCCTTCACTTTCAGATGCTTTTGTCCTTCACAACATAATGACTCATGTTTTGCCGTAAATTAAAATAAATTAAATATAATTTTTCGGCCTGTGACTAATGACTAGTGGGTTTTAATGAGTGGTTTTATATTACAGATGAGAAAATGCTCCTCTTAGAATCACCCAAAAACTGAATAGATGATCTACTTCTCTCACCCGCAGTAGTTTTTAATTATTCATGGGGGCACATTACATAAGATTCAGTGGAGAATCCACAAAAATATAACCTCTTAAATATGTCAGGCTCTTTCTAAAGTGGGATCCTTTAAACATTTAATATTAATTTAAATATGCATTTCTCTTTATGGGGTCAGTTCATGAAAATAAATCCAAAGGATACAACACTATAGATTTTTTGATATAGAAGTTCCCAAAGAAAACTATTCACAACTACATCTGTAGAATATCTTGACTAAATGGTACATGGTTCTAGAAATAAATATAGTTTTTTGTATGCATTTTTTTTACTCGTATATTAAATTACATTCACTCTAGTGGGTAGTTTTGCATAGAGCCGGACCACCACACCTCCACAGAGCTGTGTCAGCACTAGAAGATATTACATACATCTCATTGGCAAAGATCTTTATATAGAGAAAGAAATAATATAAATAATACATAAGAAATGTTAAAATTCTGAAGTTACATAAATAATTTAGCTAATAAAAATGTGCTGCTTTGCTTAATATCAGGGCTGGTTATAATTATTGACCAGTGAAATTATGATATTAATATTAATATGGATATTGTCTAATATCATGATACAACAAGTGAACCTAAAATCACATATAAAACCATCAAACTGACGTTCAAAGTGACTTTGTCCCATATTCCTTCGTATGTCTATTAATATCTTGGCATTGTGACGTGATTTCACTGAAACATGATAAATGGCAGAGGATGAGTTGTAAACTTGTAATTTTCAGATTGTTAGTTTCATTCCTGAGCTGTGACGATTCCAGGAATCCAGGATGTTTGCACTTGAAGGCCCATAAAAAGGATTTTTCTCTTCCTCTTCTTGAGTGAAACCTTGAGCTTCGTCTGGTATTTGCAGTCTGCGTCTCTGCATCATCTATTTGTCTCTGCAGGATTATTTGGACTAAATACTTTGTAATCCTGATTCTCAGTTCTGATCTGTTTGCTGGACTAAATCTGGGGAAAGTTCTGACCTGACTTATAGGAAGTGGTGGCCCCCTGAAGATGCTCTGTCAACAGTGTTTAAATACAGACTGAACTTTGTGTTTCCATCCACAGCTGTTGAGTCCTCTCTCCCAGCGCGTGTGTCATCATGAGGTAAATGCTCCTGTTTACACTCGGCCTGGGCACTAACATTTATCGTGTTACGTTCTGAGGAAACATGTAGAGTGAAATGAAGAAATATCTGCATGTGTTTAAACTGAGAAGGAAAGACAGAAATAAAAAGGAGAAGAAAGATTAAAAGTGAAAGAGACAACTGATTTGTTCATTACAGTCCAAACATTATAACTCGCCGCATTACTAATGTCACAAATCATCTGCATCACTGCAAATATCTATTTATCATTATTATTACTTGTTTAAAAGTATTCTGTTGATTCACTCGGCAGTAAACTGATGAACAAATGGGAGACTTGTGATGATTATTTCGCAGCTAAATCTGATGGAATCTAATCCAGACTCAAGCGTGACCGATTGCATTTTCCAATTTGCACGAGCAATAACAAACCAAAAGGGCTCCTGTGTGGTTTGGAGCCACAAGGCTGACGTGGAGCTGAAATGAAGAAAACCCAGAGCATCAAATCTCTAGGAGTACATTTCTGTGTTAAGGGGCCACTGGGGGGGGGGGCCCCGGTAAAGGTCCCTGTGATGAGTCATAAGTTATTGCTCCCACTGCACAGAAACTTCTGCTCGTCAAACTAACAAGCTCCGGCTTTCACTTGGCTGCATCTGAAGAAGGAATCTGTCTCAATGCATCAGCCTCTGTCAGAAGAGTCAGAGCAGTGGACACAGAATGAGAGAAAAACAGTGTTTGAGCATTTTAAAACGTTTCAACAGGACGGAACAAGTTTGTTTCATGAATTCATCTTATGCACAACTACGTCCATGTGTTTGTATTCTATTCTTTCCTGATGTTCTGAGTCTGATGGGAGTAAATTTGCATCAACAACAAGTGCCTAACTAAAATTTGCTGACTAAGTCTGTGCATGAGTTCCATTAAAAAGTGAGGATGCATGGCTCTTATTTTGAAATTCAATGAGTTGCATTTTAAAAAGGACAAACGCTGCAGTCGTCTTCTATCTTTATTTCCTCTGCAGATGTTTGGTTGATGAGATCTGGCAGCTAACGAGAGAGGCATGAGAGAAAGTGACCACTTCATGTCGAGTGGGATGGTCAGCAGAATTTTTAATCACCACTGACACAAAGGAAGGAGCCAGGGGACCGTGTCTGGGTCTCTCTCTGTGAGCCCTTCGTTACAAAAGGCCGGCAGAAGACAATGCAGCGTGCAGGCAGAGTTTCTGCAGGAACAACATGATTAGAGACAAGAACGACCGGTGCACCCTTGTCCACCTGCGGTAAGAGGTCAAATTCTTAGGTCAACTTTTTTAATACATTTATAAGCCAATATATCTGTATCCCAATTTCTTTTATACTTAATAAAAGGTATCTACCCCAAAAATCCATATCAGTTGGATGAAATGTAAATGACTTTCCAACACGATGAGTAAATGTTCAGGATGTGTGAAGAATTGGATTTTACTTGTGTGTGTGAGAACATTTAAATATGTCTTCTTTCACCGTCTAAGTCCAGTCTCTGTTGCGTTCATTAATATTAATGCTCTTACATGTTAAACGAGGTTAACATTAAAATTTAACAATTGCTGCCAGTTTGTCTTTTCCCCCTGTGTTCAGTTCATCTTTATAAACCGACATTAACTGCAGTTCACTAAAAATATGGCTGTTATTAAAGTGCAGTTGCTGAAGATGAAATGAATCAACCACTGTTAATAGACTAGTAGCCCATCAACCACTCAAAAATGTCTCATTCAAATACCTGGGAGCAGCTCAGGGTTTAGAGTCTTGCTCAATGACACTTCAGCTCTGGTGGAGCCGGGAATCAAACCAGAAACCTTCGGATACCTGCTCCCCCTTCCTGTGCAATGATCATGATGCTTTATCCTGAGATTGTTGATGTAAAGTTTAGACTGGGAGATATTGCCCGGCTGCAGCCTCGTATATTCTCATCTAGTGATAGTGAGTTTTGATCAGTGTAGAGCGTAAAACTACAGTAAACAAAGAATGATGAGCAGAATAGAATCAGTAGCCTCTGAGTCAATATGCATATTGTATTTATCATTATTCTGCAAGGCCAATATTAAAGATATTATGTGGCAATAGGAGTACCAGTTGTGTTTTTTTATTGTTTTGCATGAAAAATGTGGGTTTCCACTCTCCACTTAATCCGACAGATTAAGTGGACGGTGAAATGTATATCTAAAGAAGCCAGACAGATGTTTTTTCAAGACATTGAATTCAATCACATTTGGTTTGTGCCATTTGGCTTGAATGCTGAAACAACACCACTAAAATGTGCCACATTTACAGAAGGTGCCATATAAACTGGAGATAAATCTTTTTAATGAAGAATCAGGATAAAACTGTGTTGTTCAATCTATCTATTTATCACCAAGTAATCGATCTACCTACTTTTGCACGTGTGCAGAGGCAAATGATTTTGGCAACAAGCAGTTTGGTCACTTCTCAGTTACAATATGAGCTTTTCTTGCTGCCAGCTTACACTCAACATCTACAAAGATTTATCACCGTGCACTATACTGTAAAACCACCAACACAATTTGTGCACCACAGTTTTCTTGCACATGATCTGCGACTCCAGGCCCATGTACACAAACAGAAACCTGACGACCCTACATACTCAGACATGTAACACATCTTCCCCTGGGTTCAGCATCCAGGACCGTCTGCAACCTTCCCGTGACCCTGCATGTGCGAGAAAGCCAACAGAGCCAAACCAGCACCAACCATTTCCGCCAGCTGCTCGCGTCCAACATGTGACTTTAAGGGATAGTTTGACACAAAGATGAGCCGTCTTCCAGAACAAAAGATGGATCAATAACCAGCCCCTGAACAATCTGCTCACACTCACAGGCCAGAGGTGTGGAAAAAAACAAAAACGCAATGGCTGTTTCTGCTGCTGCTGCTGCAGTAACAATGCAACACACGGGGTGACACAAGCACCCAAACATGCTGATTCACATGTGGCTCACACAGCTTTCCCCGGCACCGTGCACTCCCCCATGCATATTCAGATCAGAGGAGCAATGAAAGAAAGATCAGTAATCCTCCAAACAAAAGAGCACGTATGCCTGATTACAGAGCCCAGCCCTCAGACTGCAGCAGAGATGCCCACCTGCCACACAGCCAGGGCTGCCTGGGAGCTAAAATGGAGAAGTGTGTGGGCTGGATGAGGAAGCAATAAAGAAACACAGCGGAGGAGATCTTTAAGGCAACAGTTGCTGGAATGAAATGTTTTTACTTCATGTTTCCCTTTGCTGATGTTTCATAAAAAAAATTGAATATATCACAACCTGGTTTAAACCTCAGCCCCTCTGGGATTTACCAACACACAGATGCAGTTTGGGATGGATCAATTATTCATCTGCTCAGTCCCTGTATCACTGATTATTCCAGTTAATGGCACAAACAAGATGAGGAAGCCGAAATAGGACACCATGGAGGGAACAGCTGAAAAAAATTTGAAGTGAATGGCTGGGATTGTACTCACATGAAATCCCAGCAGGAGGGTCAGCATTGCAGGCCGTGCAGAAGTCTTCCCATTGTCAGCGTCCCAGAGCCTCCACAACACAATCCACAGACTCCAGGCGACAGAGAGGAAAGGGCAGGGTCTGTCTGGGAGAAGAAGAAGGGGACAGTGAGGAAGAGGAGAAGGGAAAAGGAGGAGATCAGGGGGAGTGGCTGACACGCAGCATTGGCCACACAGCTGCTGGGAGGAGCCGAGGAGCCCAATGGCATATGGAGGGGGGCAGGGAATATGCAGAAGAGATGAAATCTCAGGGAACTGACTGAGGCTCACACAGCCTGCCTGCCTGCTGCAAAGGGGTGTGGCTTCCTGGGATACCGCCCAGTTTCCCTAAAAGGACAAAGGGTTTGCAGTTTTATCACCTTTAAGCTTTGAATTATTAGGGCGCAAGGAATTTCTGTAGTGCAAAGACAAAAGGGATATACCACCGGATGAAGCGATCAGAAAAAAACAGACAGCAGTTCAGAGCCAGAGCCTGTTTCCTTTTGTGTTACTTGCATGAAGAGCTCTTTGCTTTTTTTTGAGACCAGGAATATGAAATGCTGATTATTACATAGAGGGTTAGACATCAGGGAAATAAGAGCGAGGGCAGAGGGTTGGATGTTTGCAATCAGCAGGGGAGCAATACAGTTATTCGGGTGGAGTCAGGTGGTCGTGTGGGGGCTGGGGCACTTGATGAGTCTATTTGGATTCAGAATGTAGAAGAAGGAGTGAAACTATCTCCTCTTTAAAGTGCATGAAGGGAGAATTTAAAGAATAAAGCAATTAGCTCAAGCTTATTAATCTAATTTGAAGCTTAGTCTTTTAATTGTGAGGGAAGAGGGGGATGGGTCAATACTTGTGAGAGGGAGGATGACAGAGAAGGGCATGGATGGATTAAAAAATAAAAAGATTGCAATGTGTTGTAATGTGGATGCGCTCTGTGCGTGTGTGTGTGTGTGTGTGTGTGTGTGTGTGTGTGTGTGTGATACTGCAGGTGGTGGGGTGTTTGCCAGGGGGGTGAGGGGCAAACACAGTCATCTCTGGGCTTTTATTCTGCAATGTGGAGTTGCCATGGCGACTGCTTCCTTCGCCGTAGCTAAGTCAAGATGGCTGCTGCTGCTGCTGCTGCTGCCTGTCTGGCACTGGAAGCAGCAGCAGGGAGCAGGTCACCCAATTTAAACTGCAGGTGACTCTCCCACTCAGGATCTTGTAGAGAAAAATATGGTTTATTCATCTGTTTGTGATGGAATTTCTTTAATTCCATCACATATTCACGAGAAAGTATTATCTGTATTAATTGAGTGGGCTTTACTTCTAACAGTTAATATACATTGATTTCTTCATAGCTGCTTTTATTGAGGCAACACGTCATGTATAAACTGCTATAGCTTGAAATTATTGGGTATGAGATACCGAGATGAGATAAAATCAAACAGTATGTGTAACAGAAGGTGGGATTTTTTTCCAAAAGGATGATGTAACGATAAAAATGATCATGCAACATAATAAGATGCGCTCCCTTACATAACCTTGTTATCACGTTACCGAAAAATACGGTGAGCTGACCTAATAATGTCGAGAGATGCTATTTATTAGTAGCTGTTTGACACTGAAGATGTTTGAAGGATTTTATGTCTCATGTCGCACAAACTCTTGTTTGTCTTCTCTCGAACTTAAACTGAACTGAAAGCTCATCACGAGTGGAGCAGGCGTTTGAAATGTCTCCTGGACTCGCTGTCAACACACGTCAAAACCTGTACAAACAAAAGCTGTGTAAATCTGCAGTTGATCTTTTTATATCTGAGCGTATAAGATGTGAATACTGCAGCTACCTAAAGTCTCTTCTGTTCCAACACTCTGTTATTTGTGTGTTTTTATAAAATAAAAAAGAAAGACAACTCACAGTTTGGTCACAATACTCTTTGGATCTCTGTAATTTCAGTGTTTATGCATCTTATAAATATTTTTTATCAAATAAATATGAAAAACATTCAGATTATTTCAGTTTAAATGGGAACACAGAAGGTCGTTGTTGCACTTCAGTCAAAACTCTGGACACGTCGCATAAAAGCTCATCAGTCTTAGTCACTATAACCTCAGCGACCCGTCGGATATGCTCCTGCATCGTGGAGACGTTGGGGTCGAAGCCTGGCAGAGGCACGGACAGTGTGTGGATACAGACAGGCTGGTACTTTCCATCATCAGAAACCAGGGGGCATTTGCCCTTCAACCAACTTGAAATCAGCACCCTTCACTTTGCCACTGACAGTGCACGGTTCAGCTGTGCTCAGATACAGGCTGCCTTTGTAACACTGACCCCATTTATGACGGCAACAATGGCTGGATTGAGTCAGACCCTGAAAGCATCAACGACCTTCTGCCCTTTTTTATATGTGCCTCTGTAAAAACAACCGAGGGAGGAGACCAAATAGAAAGGGGAAAAAACAGATATTAATGACGTACATATTAAAATAACAGTGTTGTATGCAAGCAAACAGTACAGCTTTATCAAAGTATCAAAAATAACAATCAAACCAAGATTTTAAGGCAGTTTGATTACTCTATTACTATTGTCTCCTATCATGCTCAGCAATCATTTTACAATATTATAAACACTGATAGTATTAACTCATTTATCCAACCATTCAGGAAACATTATCCCCCATGGATAGAAAGTTACGACTCCATTTTTTTACAGTGAGTGTTTCCATCATTGTTTTCTTTGTTTACAAGACAATATACAGATTGTCTGGAAATCAACAACACCCCTCCTCAACAACACTTCCCCATGTTCCTGTTATATTCTGCCATCTAGTGGTACAATATGCACAATGACCTTTCCTCTGCACAGCACCGTCCAATAATAAACCTTCTTTGACTTCTTCAAAACTTCTCTGTCTTCCTCAAACCTTCTCTGTCTTCTTCAAACCTTCTCTGTCTTCCTCAAACCTTCTCTGTCTTCCTCAAACCTTCTCTGTCTTCTTCCAACCTTCTCTGTCTTCTTCCAACCTTCTCTGACTTCTTCCAACCTTCTCTGACTTCTTCAAACCTTCTCTGTCTTCTTCCAACCTTCTCTGTCTTCTTCAAACCTTATCTGTCTTCTTCCAACCTTATCTGTCTTCCTCAAACCTTCTTTGTCTTCCTCAAACCTTCTCTGACTTCTTCCAACCTTCTCTGTTCAAACCTTCTCTGTCTTCTTCCAACCTTCTCTGACTTCTTCGACCTTCTCTGACTTCTTCTAACCTTCACGGCCCATCATCACAACACTACACCATCGGCACGATGAGGTAATCTCAAGCAACACCCTGGTTGCATTCGCTTCCTTGGCTTTAAATGTCTTATCTTTCAAAGTCTATACACCAGAGCCATTTTGAACAGTTTCCTTGCTGCTCTGATGTTTGCTCATGTCTCCAAGACGTTTGAAAAAGCTCAAAAATAGTCCAGGCGTGTCGGTCTTAGTCCACGAGCTCTTTGGGGCAATACTTTCACTGTTCTTCTGCAAGTGGTTTCCTGTGGGCTCCGTCGACTCGTGATTTTGCTCCCCCTGCCCTTCATGTGTAGTATGGGCTGTAGAAACACTCGGCTGGTTTTTCTTCTCTGCTGAAAAACTATTGTCTTGAGCGTCCGATTTTTTAAAGCTGGAAGAAGCCTCATGAAAATCAAACACTTGTTTTGGGGGACTGTGCTCAGTGAACTCTGCTCTTGCAGTATTAGGAGTTCTGAGTGGAGACAAATCAAACAGAATATCCTTCTCTTCCACGGTTTTAGGGACCTTGGTAGGCAGTGTGTGACGGCGGCCCAGGTTGCGTTTTGGGGTGGCGGGGGGACTGATCAGCAATCGGATCAACTCATCATTGGTTGGATCTCCGGGATACCGGTCGGTTTCCTCATCAAAGGTGCGCTGACGAGGCAAAGTGGTGCTCGGACCAGGAGCTTTCTGATTGTCCAAAGAATGGTCCACAGACGAGGAACTGCCACGACTCTTCTGAAAGCGCAACACTCTTTTGGATGCTTCTCGCAACTTTTGGGCCTCCTCCTCATTATTGTCCTGTATGCCCTCCTCCTCCTCATCATCATCATCATCAGTGGTGGTTGACAAATGTTTGCCTGAGGAGGAAGTGCTGGGGGTCCTATTGGCCGGGTGTGTAAATCCTTTAGATTCCTCTTTACTGGAAGTTTTCATCTCTTCTTCTCGAGGAATCACACTTATTGCCTTGTTGTCCTCGACGCTTGACTGTGCGTTGCTTTGTGAAGCCTTCCCCGTGTTTTCAGTTGCTGAATTCCATTCTTTTCTGAAAATCTCATGGGCTCTAAATGAGCCGCATCCCTTTTCATTTGCAGGGGGGAGGTTTGCCTGTGAGGTAATTTCTGATAAGCTCCCGTTGTTTGGGTTGCCACTCATCGGGCTTCCTTGAGTGGAAAAGGGCCTTTCAGATCTCCTGCGGGAGCCACGTCTGGTGAGGAGGTTCTGTAGGACGGACTCTAATGCGACACTATCCATTTCCTTGTCTCTGCTGGAGCAGGTAGCTGTGGACCTGCGCTTGGCAGAGCTCTGTAATCTGTCTCTGTGTCTCCGCTTCACCTCTGCCAGCTCTCGTGCCTTGTTGTCCTGCAGAAATTCACAAAGTTAATGGATCGATCAGACGTTTTTTTCAGCCAGGTGAGGAAAAAACACGCCAGTAGATATTCTTACCTGCACGGCCCGCTGGAACTTTTCACAAAAGGAGTTGAAAATGGAGCAACACTCCTCCAGTCTGAACTTGCTTGGGTCTTCACAGAAGTACTCGGCCACAGAATTGCTCACTGACTGCAGTTCCTGAAAATCTTTCTCTACTTCGGCCAAGCAGACCTCAGCCTCCTATATGGAGCCCAAATGAAAAAAAATATATAAGCACATGTAACCGACCATTAAAATTCACAAAAACTCTGACAGGAGGCTTCCTCACCTTTAGAAAATCCTCCATCTGAGTCTTTAGGTCCTCCTGCTTCAGGGTGTCCACCTTGGCAACTTGTACTTTCTTCACCTGTCGTGCAAACTCTGCTTCAACTTCACTTTTATTTATTCTAAAAAAATGAAAAAAGTTGATTCAGAACAATAAATAAAGAAGGAGGGGTAAAATAGGATGAGTGCTCTTGAATTTGGAGAAATGAGTCACCTTGCTGCAGCTACGATGTGTGTGAGTTGCTCTGGAAATTCAAGTAGGGCCATGTCGGCATTCAGAGCTTGCTGTGGTAGATAAGACAACGTGTATGAACATCACATGCAAAAAAACAGCCTCTAACTTGCAATCAGATCCAAATTAATAAAAGCCACTTGCCATCACGACATAATGCATCAGATTCATTCCAGGTTTGTTTGCTTTGGTGTCCACCAGCTTCAGCAGCGACGCCATTCGGAAGCCGATTGCACTGCCTGCGTAACTTCCCTGTGATCAAATCAAATGAGACTCAGTGATGCACAAACACAATAGGAAGTCATCCAAAACATTATAATTAATAATGCTACACTTACAGCATTCATGTAATTTCCAGTCTTCAGTACCAGACGAATGACAGAATGGAGATTATCAGACTCCAACAGCTCTAAAAAGAAGAAACACAAAGTTAATTTTTATGTCCGAACTCTATTTTTGCGAGTATTTATTTATTTAAAACCAAAGATGAAATACAGTACCTCGTCCAGCAGCCGTCAACGTGCATATGAATTCTCTCATTTCATCCATGAGCGGGAAAAACTCCTCTTTGAGCACCAGGCTGCTGAGACGCTCTTCATAACTGACACACACACAAAGTTTCCATCATTAATAAACCACTGCTGATATTTAACACATACTTTAGATTACATTGGAGGCAGCTCACCTGGGAATCCTCACCAGCCTCAGCATGAACAGATCCGCTTCAGGGAGAGCCGAGTCCTCGCCCTTAAAAGCCACCAGCTGCTTGACCTGTGTTCATTGAAAGAGAAAAACAACAAATCATTAAAACCAGCTTTAAAGCTTTTAACATCGACATTGGAAACAAACGAGCAGCTGACACAAGTACCTCCCCGTCCTCTGGCAGCAGCTTGCACAGCTCCCTCATTTTTCCTGAGCCAAAACTGTCACCGCGTCCTGATATGATGTCTTGGATCATGTCTTTCAGAGGCCTGTGGAGGGGGGGGGGGGGGGGGGGGGGGAGAGAGAGAGAGAGAGAGAGAGAGAGAGAGAGACAGAGAGATTCATTTAAGTTTTTCACCGGGGTTGGGACATTAACACCACACTCGCTTGGCTGGAAGACGCCGACAAGTCTCTACATGCTCAAAAATACTTGCAACAAAAAAAAATTGCAACACCTCCTGATGTCAATACACAGAAAAACACACATGTACAAGACATAAGATAAACAAGGAAAGTAGGTAAAAGCACGACATTTAATTCATTATGCAGCACAGCACAGCACTGGAACCAACTGCCTCATGGATTTAGGAAGGCCCCATCCATTGCAGCTTTAAAATAAAAAAAACTTTTATTACTACTATCATTGTATCTATTTTACACATTTCTATGTATTTTAATTAATTTATCTAAATTTATATGTCGTATTACTTTACTCATTTCATTTATTTTTAAACATTGTGTACAGATTTTCCTTTTATTTCTTTTGCATCTTTAACCTCTTTTTATTCTACTACTGTATAGATAATGTGCTTTACATTTCTAGCCTAGATTGTTAGATTTGTGTCTGAATCCAGATTTTTTCAGTTTTGCTGCTGATGGATTTCTGTACATTTAAACGCTCATCATATGGTCACTGTTAACAATGGCAGAGTAGTTTTCCATTTCCTGTTGCAGACCTGCTTCGTGCACACAACAGCCTTCGGCAATACTTTTACAATACCTCTCCATAATTGATCTGCGGGTTATTAAAGGGAGGCGACCTGTCGGAGCTGTAGAGCAGAGTGTCAGACCTGTCAGGACACGTCGGCACTGAAGCTTTACTGGGCATGAGACAGCCATGTTCCAGAGTAAACTGCATGAGCCTCATCTTGCATTGTTTGATCACCGCTGGAGAGAAATCACACCTTATGAACATACCACCAGTGACTCACCGCTTGAATTGCTTCAGGAAAATTCCGATGTTCATGCTCCTCTTGGAGTTCAGGATGGAAACCTGGGAAGAGAAACAGACACAGACCTGGATATAATCAGCTTGTCAGTGGCGGAGATAATTTCACTGTTGTTTTTGTATCACGGAGACGTTGGCTTTCCAAACAGACAGTCGGTTCCAAAGGTTAAGAATTCTTGTGGTTGATTGTATTGAACAATCGGGGCTAAGATACTTTTTTTGTTTTGCATCAGTGATACAATTTGTCTTTGTCTCTCTTGAGAAATTGACATAGGTCAAAGTAAAAAACAAATGTGGTGAGAGACTTTTAACCCAGATTGTAAGACTGACAGGCGTAATTAATGATACTGACGGATATAAACAGATAAATCTCAAGCCATAAAGCAGACTCACTTTCGGTTAAATAGCAATAAAGGTAGATTATTATAAACAGTCGCTTAAATACAAAAAACAAGAAGGACAGAGCCACGCTGCACGAGGACACAAATATACCTTCCTTTAGCAAACAGAGGAGAAGAATATTGAGACTCCACCCTTGTTTTGTGTGATTCTAAATAAAAACATGATCTTCCTAAGACAAACATTACACATAATACCATGTATTATTGTTGTATTTGGCATGGCAAATGCAAAATAAGCTCAACTGAGGAGATAATAATCCACATCTACACAGTGGTTTTAGGTTTTCAAACATTGCAAGAAAGTTTCCTGTTTATCTCAACTTCACGCTGACATGACATCAATCCAGTTCAATGTGTCAGTGTTACACAACAAAACCTCCAGACACTTCACTGTGGTTTAAGCTTCACTCTGATTCAGCTTGGTGTCACATCTGTAACTTCTGGTTTGCTCACCAGTTCCCCTCCTGCACCAGCCGTCGGTTGTGACCTGAGGCTCTGGCGGTTCCGGGCCTTGAGCTGCTGGCCCTGCTTGTGGCTGAACAGCTCCTCCATGTGAACCGTGTCCAACTCGTACTCCCCGTCAATCTTATCCGTGGTCCAGATGTTGTGCTTTCCCACCACACTGTGCTTGGGAAGCGTTTCCCAGTTGAAATTGCGCATCTTGGAGCGCCGCCGCTCCCCCTTGAAATTGATGCCCAGGCCATTTAGGGGTGGAGGAAGGCCAGGGGCAGGTGGTGGTGGCGGAGGAGGCGGGGGCAGTGGTGGAGGAGGAGGTGGAGGTGGTGGAGGTGGTGGCAGCAGAGAGGGTGGAGTGGGAGGACCTCCTGGTTGCATCTTTTGGGGAAGAGATCTCAGAGGGTTTGGGATGCAGCCATCACCGCACACATGCAGGCAGGATTAAAGCCTATGAAGTGAAGTATAAGCTGCTCTTGAATGACTGTTGTTACAGGAGAGCGGTGCAGCCGTTGTGTCCAGAACCTTTTCAGTTAGGATGATGCATTCAGACTGAAAGAGACAGAGCAGGGTGGGGACACAGTTACAAACATGTGCACCACAACTGTGAACACACAAGGCTGTCCCCACAGTAATTAGTAATTACTGCTTAATGCTGTAGAAAGCTCAGCAGTAATGTTCTGTAATAATGTGAAATTTAAAAATGAAATAAAACAGAGCTCAATATAAAATGAATCAGTAAATCAAATACAATACTTAATACTTTAAACGGAACAAACAAAAATAGGTGTAATAAGTAATCTAAAGCATCATAATATTATTACATTTTTTAAGAATCATAAAAAAGATTGGAGTTAGTGTTGAGAAATTGATATTGACTATGTTAACTTCAGTTACAAATATGCTGCACCATTAGTTGAGTTGATCAAAAACATGATGTCAATTTGTTTAAAATGTAATTTTAGATCGTGAAGACAGGTTTAATTTTCATTTAAGCTAATCTATTGCTATGGAGAATGTTAAACTTAGTTACTGAGCTAAATAACCCTGAAGCTTAGTTGATAAAAACATTACATTTTGTATTAGTTTTAATGATAAAGACTGGTTATATTTAGCATACAGCTAATCTATTGCTATTGAGCATGTTGTATTAAGTATTATTGTAATTGTCTCCAGCTATAAGTAGCCACCTGCACATATAAATAACAACATCTTCATTTATACAGCTTCTCAAGGCAAAGTTGAAATGTGCTTCACAAAAAAGTCAAAACACATAGAAAGTAACGTTAGAAAGTCAAAAACACAGCCACGAAAGAATAAAACAACAAGGGGGACAATAGAATGAGGTCAAATCAGCTACTGAAGCTACTGACTCATTCTAAACAACTAAAACTACTTGTTACAGTGAAAATCAATATCAGGTTGAGATCCAGAAGTAAAAACATTCCTCTTACCTTTATTGAGTTTCCCTCTTTTCCTGCTTAAGCTCCCAGCGCAAAGGGTGACATCAGACTGTGGAGAACAAGCTGAATGTCGAAACTGCCTGCGTGTGAGCGACACGCCCAGGTAACCTCCACACCTTTTCCTGAGCAGGAGGAACTCTGGGAAACTGGAGTCATCTGGTGGCTGTGCTGACTGTGTTTTCTGTGCGGCTTGTCACGGGAGGTGTTATGCGAACAGTCCACTGGATTATAGATTGATTAATGTCCACACTGATAGGGACACAAATCAATTTCTTTCTTAAAGGCGTTTGCTCGCTGATAAATTAACTCCGGCAACACACAAAACACCCAATCACTCCTTTAATACGCCATTGCAACTGTAATCCTCTTTCCACGGATGCGTTTACTTTCAAGTTTGGTGAGAAAAAGATTGACAACACACATGATTCTTGGTTAAACATTAATCCACTTGAGCAGCTCACACAGTAGTGGATTGAATTTGTGCTGCTGCCGTTGTTGGTCACTTTGGCCTTTAGCTGTTTGCAGGATAGTCAATTAGCTGCAAGCGCTTCTTCAACCCTGACCCACCAATGATAAGAGCTTCAGAACGAGAGCGTTTGAGTGCAAATCAGCTGGAGCCGCAGAAACAGTTACAGCTACAGTTCCTGATCCTCTTCTGCGGAATAACAAAAGAAGTTAAAGAGTGATCCCTTAAAACGATAATACAAACGCAGATGTGCTTAATCTTAATTTGAACCCTTCAGGAAGAAATGTTCTGCCGACACAGTGCAGGAGAGTATTTTCACACATACAAGGAATTTGCTGTGTGGTATGTTTGTGCATAAAGCATAAAATCTAAAATCAGGGAACAGTGTGTAAACAATATAAAAGTACACATATATAAAATAAAAATAAAGATATGTACAATTTGATCGTTTGCACAATATATTTCAAATAAATAATATTACTAATAATAGAAAAATTACAATAAGTAGAATGACATAACATGGAGAACAATTAGAAATATATTTATTTAAAAAGGAAGTGACAGAAATATTGATTTAAAGCAATTAATAAAATAAAGGGGTACTCTTTAACCAAACTCTAATTAAAAGCTACTTTCAAAGGAACAAACTGTGAACAAAACTGTCAGAGTGGGCAGCTTTATTCTAGGTAATGAGGGGACCTTTGACCTCAGGGATCTGTGTGGTGTGTATTCACTGAGCATGTCAGTAATACAGGAATGCTTCTATCTGCAGATTAGTGCAGTGTGTGTTTTATTGTGTTGTATTCAGCTACGAGTGTTTACTGGAAGAGAAGCAGGGAAAAGGAATCATCTTCAGGTTCATGTTGGTGTTTTTAATGTTGTTATAATGCTTTAATCATCACCTGCACACACCAACACAAACAAAAAACCTCCGGCTTATATATCCGGCTGTAAATTGGACCAAACGAGTTGTGTCTTATGCAAAATCCCAGAGTGAATTTCTTTCAAGGAAACTCCAACTGAGCTTTGGAAGCACCAGTGGTTTCACTGTGCTGTCAATGGAGCCATACATATTAGCTACGCCCATACAATGCCTGAAACTAAGTCAGTACATTAACAGTTAACGCAAACAGGTCACAGGGTGTAAAGGGTGTTTGACCAACTAGTGTTTGACTAATAAGAATTTCCATACTAGGTCTAAGTTTGTGGGGTTTTGTTTGGTGATACTGTCAAAAGGTTTGTTAGCTTGATAAAAGAATGTCAGAAAGACAATATTATGATCATATCCCAATTACATTTATTTAATTAAATTCAGTATTTTTTAAAAATTAATTTTGCTTTTCATCGCCGTGGAGAAGAAACTGATCCAGTGAATTTATCTTTAATTAAAAGGCTGTTTTTGCCTTCGCCAATTGAAGGTTGTGTTTCCACCCCCGTCCATTTGCAAAATTACACCAAAACTACAGAACAGATTTCCATGAAACTTGGCAGGAGGATGGGACATGGGCCAAGGAAGAGGACATTACATTTTGACGAGGAACTTTTTGGGGGTGTTTTTCAGTTCCACAGATTTCCAAGGGGATAATTCATGGATCTTATATCTGAGAGTGTGTGCAGCTTGGTTGAATGTTAACGGGCCTGTGGGTCCTTGGCAGATGGACGCACTCTCTTGAGGGCAACTTTAGTAGTTTCATGTTTCAAACGATAGTAAAAGCACTGAACCTGTGATCAATGTGCTTCTGAGCCTTCAAATCATCAAGCAGACATCGAAGAGGAAATCATCCAAACAGGATTTCATTAATTATGAATTCAGTCAGGGAGAGCTTGTTAGAGATATATCAGACTGTATTGCCATATACATACATATTACATACATTGTGACTCTTCTCTGTACATTCTCCTGTGAAAGCGTCCCATGTCAAAGCTACAGAATTGTGTCACCTGCACGGTTACGTGAAACAAACAAAAAAAAACATCCAGCAGACTTTATTGGAAATGCAGAACAAGACAAAGACAATCAGCTTACTAGGAACTTAAAAAGCAGAAGTTAGCGTAACATATGGTAAATAAATAACAAAACAAAGAAAAATGTACTCATACATTCAGTCATTGAAGAGACGTTGAAATTGGCCCGCATGTCATCACGTGTGTTCTAAAACCCGGAGATTTTAAAACCTGAGCCTCAAACACCAGACATGATCAGAGTTAATCTTACACTGGCTATTGAAGTTTAAATTTGGATTCCTTTATGATAACTGAGATCTTGAGGCTTGTTTCCACGTGTGAACACTGGCATTAAAAAAGATACTTCTGCTAGATATTCGCACACTTATCGGAAGGTACCAAACATTCAGGAAGATCCAATTATTCATTGATTGTGTATTAGTTGAAAGAAAAAAAATCACTATATTGACAATATATATTTTCCCTTCTATGCATGTAAACTGTAAACTGACCAGTCAGGCAGGTATTCCACAAAGCGATATCAGACATTTAGAGGGATGACTTTGAAAAACAGCGTTATATTCTGATAACTTGAAATCTGTTCAACTAAGACTTGAGGAATATGGTAAATTCATGCACACTCATGATTTTAAATACATTTTATTTCTGAATATTTTTGACATTATCCCACTAACTTGCCGATGTGATTTGTGGAATTCCTCCCTGAAGGGATATAATCGGAAATATTCGCTTTAGACAACATTAAAAAACAAAGAAAAGAATGCATGTGCAAAAAAAGCAAAGGGGCATCTCCACAATAGTAGACTATACTTTACATAAATAAGAAGCGATATACATGTAAATGATTGTGTACCTAAAGAATAACAAAGTAAGAAGAGGTCAATTTGTGACTGAACAAAAAAGTTCTAAATACAACCAAGACCTTTTTTCCATCTATGTGAAATAAGTGATACTGGAAAACATTACAAAACAAACCCTCGGGTTTTTCCTTTACCACAGGCCGCTACTGATCCTACGATAAACTCCTTTATACACTTGCCTCTTGTCCATCTTACCACAATGTCATGTTCTTCACTGACCAGCTTGTCACTGTACACGTCACACAGCCGAGCCCTGAGCGGTCTTCACTGCTCCTCCAGCCAGGACGGCTTGTCTGATCCTGGGGGCTTTAGCTTCACATTGAACTGTATTAGAGTCTGTTCCAGCTGCTGCTGGTTGCCAGCAAAGTAAGCTGAGATAGCATTATGGAAGAGGAGCAGCTGCTTGTGCATCACCTTCACCTACAGATGGGGAGGAAACAAGAAAAGTCATTACGAACTCAGGTTAAGTCTCCACAGGAAAGCACAGGCCAGTTAAATCTATTAGATGATATTTAGCTGCAGGCATGAGAGTCTTACATGCTGATTATTATTTTTCTTATTTTTCATAGAACAAATAATATCAAAATAAGTGTAGAATAAAAACATAAACCTTAATTTACATTTTGCAATGACAATGTTCTAAAAATGATGCGAGTTGGTTTCTCTTTAGATAAACAGGCTGTTCACATATAAAAAGGAAAAGCGGTGACTACAAACCTTGTTCTCCTCCAGGAATTTGAGTTTGATGGTGACATCACTGCGCAGTCTTTCATATTTGTCTCTGTGTATCTGGTACTCGTGCTGAGCCATCTCAATGCGGACCATGGCCGCTGCATCCTTGGGGCCCAAGCTCAGCTCCTCCAGATCTGAGCGGTAGGCATCAAACTCAAGTCTGCAAGTGAAAACGAGAAAAGCTGTCACACGCTCTGATCTTCCAATTATCACCCAGCACGAATTCAGATTATTTTCCATAATTGCTAAATGGTATGTCGGGGTGTGTTACCTTGCATTTTCATACAGCCTGATGGTCATCAAAGTATCGTCCATTGTTTTGTTCACCAGGGTGTTGATACTGGACACGAAGAAGGTAATGGCGCCTAGGAGAGCCTCGCCATTTTTACACAGCAGCTTCTGGGTTTCTGCATTGTAACCAAATTCATCCTGCAGAGCAAAACAGAGGTTTTACATACTTATCAGATCTGCTGTCATTTCATGTCACACAGGGAGCTTTGGCGTTTCTGTACCTGCAGCTCTGGTGACTTCTGGCTGAGGTCGGTGAAGGTGTCTCCTAAAGCCTGCTGCGTCTCCACCATGCTCTGGAAATGATTGATGAGTGCAGTGGCCAGACTCAGGACATTTTCATACTTGCTCTTGGTGTCTCTTAACACGTCGATCTGAGCCTCCAGTTCCAGGTCTACTGTTCTCGAACCACGGCCAAACCGCTCGGAGAACATCTGTTTGGTGCACTGAACAGCCGTCGTGGAAAGAGATTAAATAAACTCAGAGTACAACAAATATGAATTAATTAAGGTGGGCAGTATTTACAAAAAAAGTGCCCAAATACCTTGTATGTGTTTATGCCCCATTTCTTGACACTATCTAGTTTCTCCACTGCCACACCTCGGGTGACTTCTTCAGTTGAACTACTCGGGTTGTGGCTTGATGACCCTAAAAAGAGAAAAAACGGGACCATGTTCAATCTAATGGTCTAATGCTTTTAAAGTTTACACAGCAGAGGTTTGAGTCGTTACAATGAATGAGGTCGGTGTGGACATGAGCCCCGGTGATACCTGGATGCTGGTTTGTGTGTTGGGCAAGTTGACTGGCTGCAGATTGGCTCTTAGGCAAGCCAACACCCCTGGATTTCATGCGAATGTCTGAAATGAGCATGGCGATGGTAAAGGGTGAGGATGGCAGGGCGGTAGAGTATATGCAGCAGAGTGTGTAAACTGAAAAGGTGAAGGTTAGGCTCCGTGGTGGAGGATACATACTAAGTAGGAGTTAAAATGTTTTTTTTTGTTGATAATCCACCATGCAGGTTGCTCATGCAGAACAAAGGGATTTATGAGAGAAAATTAAAATGGACTTTATGGGATGAAAGGTGAGTACCAAGCAATGACAAAAAACAGTCATCCAAAGTGCATTTTACACAGAAGAGGACATCCGTAATTGACACCAACACATTTCAAGTCACAGCCCTGTACTATCAAGTTAGTGCATCCTTCATTTTGACACCTGCCAAAATATGTCTTGTTGCTGAAGCTCAGAGTTGAGGAGGTACAAGCAAGACTGAAAACAACCCCCTAGGTCAAGCAATTTCAAAAATCTTTTACGGGGGGGGGGGGGGCCAAGACAGACGAACATGTAAAGGTTAACTCAGAAAACAAAACGGTCGTGAGAGTACACAGCCACCTGGTCCTGGTGCAGGGGCTCGTCTTCTGTCCAGATACTCGGGGTTGTAGTGAATTGCAGGCCCTATGGGATATGGATGTTTGTAATGTAAACCAGGAGCATGGAGGACAGCAGCGCTCTAGTGACACATTAAAATACAGGCAGGAAAAGGTCTCTGTGTGGTTTCTTTGAGGGGCATTACACAACAGCCTCCCTGTGAATGAGGGACCGCAACAACAGTGACATAGTCCTGGTCATCGTACCCTGCAACCAACAACACACAGAATGGGCGAAAAGGGGGTAATTGAAACCTGAAGTGGAACGAACAGTGAGCTGTCTGTACTGTGAACAGGGTAGAGGACAGTAGTTAGGGTTTGCTTGCAGTACCTTTGATGGAACTGGTTGGAATGATGCCCCCTGCAGGCCCTCCGTAACCTCCTGAGACAATGCTGGTTTCATTCAGGTTGGGTCCGGACACCATCACCTGCTGCAAATCCTGATGGATTTACAACAAAATATTTGAAATAAATTTGGTTAAGAAGCGAAAAGATGGCAGATCAACACATCATCACTCTTCCTCTTATGAAATATTCAAATATGTAAATAAGGAATCTGTGAACATAAATATGTAAATAACTTAACGGCAAACATTCTAAACACATCTTTAGTAAATTAACATAAACACGTAAAATAACTTAAAGCTTCCGTGTGTAAGATGTGGAAGAAAGAGATCTATTGGCAGAGATTGAATATAAAATAATCCTAATGATGTTTTCATCATGCTTCATCTAAAACTGTTGTTGATTTCTTTACTAGAATGAGTCCTTCATATTTAAATACTTTATGTTTACATCTGGAGGGGGTCCTCTCTACGGAGGCCGCCATGTTTTTAACAGAAGCTCAAAAGGGACAAACTAAACATCCTTTGAGTTTTTGTGACGTGTTTGGAAGTGGAGGGTGAGATGAGGGGTGTTCAGCTGCGACATGACACTTCACCGCTTGATTCTACACACTGAACCTTTAACTTTCAAACGTTGCAGTAACATCAGTCCTGGTTGCAAAACACTAATCCTGGTGATCGACAGTATTGTTGGTGTGCAGGCCTGTGTGTGGGAACAGGCCTGTGTGTGGGTGACATTTTGTCCCAGACAGCCTTTAACAGTTCCGGTCTGTGCACGTGAAACACGGGATGGAGACTGAGACAACACGGGGGACACACTGACCTGCTCCAGGCTGTCATCCTCTGCCAGGGTCCCCGTGTCTCCATTGCTGTTGATGGGGATCTCCATGGTGGCTGCCTTGCTCATGATGCTGTCTGCCATGATGGAATCTCTGCAAGACAGCAACACTAAAGATGAGACTCACACGCACGCACACGCACACACACACACACACACACATCTAGCTTACACTGATGCTAGCACGGTGCTGATGTGGCGGCTAACTGACAGCTAGCTTGCTCACCAGTGTAGCGCCGCCGACCCTGATACCTGGAGCCGACTCCAGCCGTCGCTCAACCCGCACAGCAGCCTCGACACGTCGGGTAACTTCTCCGGTAAAACCCACGGGCGTCTTCAGTTGCCGGTCACCGCCGCATCCATGATTGTTCGTCCCGTCGCGTTCACGCAAACCCAGCAGCCGCCTCCATTTACCTCAGTCCCTGAAAATCCCTGCATCCAGCCAGCTAGCAGCTTTAGCCTCCCTTCAAATTAAATGTCTGTGTCATTTTTATTTTCTATTCTTTGCTAGCACGGTTATGCTTAACAGGTCAAACAAAATTAAATGAATCAGATCATATTTTTATTGCGTTAGAGTTTAAAACATGAGAGGCTGGAAGCAAATATTGTGCATGCATGCTTTTATTTTGAAGGACAATACCTTTAACGTAGCATCACCATCAAGCGCCCCCCCCTCCTCCTCCTTCTCCTCCTCCTCCTCCTCCTCCTCCTCCTGCTCCTTCTTCCACGTAGTGCAGTGCTGACGTTGCTTTTTTTTTATTTTTATTTTTTTTATTTTTTACACCCAAGCTGCAGTACCGCCTCACTCCTCAGGATGGCGCTGACAGCTCACTAACCAGAAGAAGATCGAAGGAAAACCCCGTCATGTCACATACACACACAGTGACTCTCCATCAGCGACTCCCTGGAGCCGCGGGGCCCCTCAGATGTTGTGAGTATTAATCATCAGAGTTGCGTCCTGCTACGTTGATTGCAAAATATCTCCTGAAATCAAACTGTATAAATACAATCGTTTGTTTTCTGATGTGAGACGCCTGGAGTTGGGCCTCACCCTATGGTAAACTGACCACACTTCCAATTATCTGCCTCATTTGTTTCAATCACGGATGCTAGCAAAGAGCACATGGTCTCCAAATGTAGATGTTTTTTAGTTTTTTTTCTGTAATCACTCGGAATCTGAGCAGAACCAAACCTTAACACCCGCCCACGATTGATTCCTGTTTGTAAAATAGTTAATTATCCTCGATGTGCTGATTTCCTGCACGGGCCGTATTTTCCAAACATCTAAAAATGTCATATTGAGACAACCCTTTTCCCTTTTGGCCCCTTTCTTGTTCTTGTTCTTCGTCCTCGTTGCACTCATCCTTCTTTTTTCCGACGATCATGCATGACTGAATTTGACTACTGCCTCCCAGAGATCAAAGACAACAAAATGGAAAATGATGAAGCTGGTTTATTCATGTTTTCCCCTTAATCTACAAATCAGCTTGTCAAAGGCTATTTGACTGACATGATACTTTTGCTTTTGATCCTTCTGCCAAAATGCATAGATTTCTGGAGCATAATGTTGGACGGGGTATGCGGTGCACCATATACAAACGAAAGTATAGGGTTAAGTATTCTTTCCCGTGTGTGTAAACATTTGCAGTCATGCAAATCATAAATTATATCTTGAAGCACTAAAGTAGAATGCAGAAGTTGAAGGAACTCGCTCTTTCTCTCTCTGGAGTGTCTGACGATGTTTGACAATCTCTGGTCTATTGTAGTAATCTGTTTTATACTGAGTGCAGTATGTATGTAACAAGGCCATTTATCTCTACATAAGTACGTCTTAGTATATTTAATTGAGTGCACCAGTTCATTTTGAAAATCCCTCATACAGAATTTAGCTGCTTTCACTCGCACACTGAACTCCGGCTGTGTAACTGAGAACCCACATATCCAAGTCTGTTGCTCCGGACATTTTCTATAACTTAGTTAGCCCATGTCCAGAAAAGTTCTAGTGAGTCGGGCGACTTGATGACGTTTCTAGGAGGTGACGGCCACAAAACTGAAAGAGAACAAAAATAGTACAAATATCTCAGGAGGAAAAAGATCTGCCATAGACATAAGGGTGCAGACGAAAATGTCAACTTCGAAAGCAATGAAATTCAAGAGATTTTGACGATACATCGCCGACGCCGGTTAATCTCCAGGTCTGTCCTTCATATGGGAAAGTCAACTGGAAAATGTAGTGACACAATTTTTCTGACATTTTGCAGAGACTGCAAAGAGCTTGTGATTCTAAATTAACCTCATTTAAGAATCCAACCCTTCACTATTGGAACAAAAAGCTTCAGTTGCTTCTTTCACCCAATACAGTAATATGTTTTGGATCATAAAACACACAAGTCAGTCAGTATTAACATGTTTTTTTACAGAGGGCAGGAACTGAAGTCACAAAAATCGTAAAGCACAAGGCTATAGCTGATCTCAAAGCTGAATGTTTCAATGGTTGGCCAGCTACCTAAGTTCCAGTTTGGCGAGTGAATAATTGAAAGTGTATGTTTTGACTTACTATTTGAAGAAAGGGACTGACTCAACATCCTTTAGCTCCGGTACCTTTGACCTCCACATTATTCATGGGCCACAACCAGTCTGCCGTCACCGAGGTTTGAATTTTAAATATAGCTGTTTTGTTTTTGTGAAGAGGAGGTAAAGGAAATTGTGGACAGCAGTTAGTGACTAACCCTAAGTAGCTCATTACATCTTGCACAAAGTCGCAAGATGTAATGAGCTACTTAGGGTTTATTAAAGTGGAGTTTATTCACAAGTTCTCTTATGTTTCACCATGTTCGTGTGATGAACATCACAGATGTAGCTTTGTAACAGTTTTATACTTTGACAAAGGTAGCAGTGGGGGGTTTATGCAAGTTGCAGAGCTCCCTTTACTTTTACCCCTGGATATAAATTTTAAAACACAAAATTCTCACACAGGGAAATGTAAATTTAGTGTCCCTATAAATTTAGAACAAGGCCAAATTAAATTTTAAAGGTCTAAGGCGGGGTCTCCTTTGAGACTGCACTAAGCCAGGGTGTGCATGTGAGGAGAGCGTGAGATCTAGACCGCAGTGTACCCTTCCCCCTGTCAATTTGCAGAATAGTTCATCTTGTTTTTTAATGATCATTAAGCATGGTTCCAGATGTTGGGCGGCAATTTTATCCCCACACAGTCCCCTGTGCTCTGCTGCAGCAAACAAGACGACTGGAGCGAGACAGGGGAATCCAGAAAAACATGGCAGAACGATGCTGCCTGCATCTTTAACTCCATGGGAATTACAAACAGGGCTCAATTTTTAAATTATAGAGCATATGGAAGTAATTTACACAGTGTCTTTAATACGCCATTTCAAATAGTCTGTCAACCTTTTCCCCAGTTGGTGGTTCAATCAATGGTCTCACAGAAAACCGGCAATTTATCATGATAATGGATCCTTGGATGCTGTCGATGTCGATTGTAGATTGTCTGAGAAGACAACGCATAACTAGGAAGGATATTTATATGCTTCCCCATTACTGAATATCACTCCCTTTTTAAAAAGGTTTCATCTACAGAGAATGTACAGACATGGGTCTGTGTGGAATAATGCATGTTTTAGAGAGCTATGTCAAATTATTATACATAACATTATTTTGTTGAGTGACAGATGTAGATGTTTTCACTGTTGACATAAAGACTCTTTTGTTTCCCCTTTATTCTTCTATCCTCTTACTTTTGAAACCCTTCATTGAGAAATAAATATAGAGCTGTCAAGAGTATTTAAATTTAAATTTAAGTCCCAAACAACTGAGGGAAGTCGTATCTGAATGCACGAGAAGAAAAACAAAAACAAAACTTCAGGGTATTATTCAGTGAGTGTGACATCTAAGACATTTCAAAAGTGTAAGTCGTTTTCAAGACAGATTGACAAGACAGAGCCCGAACCCTCTGCACACGGGCTGGGTGTGAGTGTGCACAGTGACCCGGGGTGTATGGCGTGAGAGCAATGGCCCTAATAAAACACACACTGTGCTAATGCTCTGATGTTTTCAATTAAATTCACCTGCATAATCAGAGGGACAACCATTACGGAGGCCGCAAATAAACTGTGGGGGCAATTTAAGAATCGTAAATCCCACAGAGGCCTTGTTGGCATTTTCACTCAAGTGTTAAAGCAGTTGTTAATTTTGTTTTCGTGAAGGCTACCTTTGGTTTGCAGACAGAGGCTGTGGTCGGGATATGCACGAAAGGGCATGTTTAGTTTCTTTATACTGTTTACTCACGATGCCGTGCAATTTTCTGTGTGGCAGGTCTCTAATTTTGCAATCTCACTCATTCTAGTTTCCCGCTTTTTCGTAAACCATGAATTTGGACTGCTCTATGAAAATAAACTCCAAATATGTACATTATATATACATATTTAAAGATAGTTTCCAGTCAGTTGAATTGCAAATAGCAAGCAAATGCAGAACAATGTTTACAAACTACTTAAAATGAGTTTTCTTATTTTACTCATGTGGAACATAATTGTCCTGATGATTTCCTGACACAACAAACATTTGAAACTTTCCGATTCATTCTCTTGAGTTCAGATTTGTTCAGGCTGGTGCACACAGTGCGCTCCAGTTGTAATCATGCAGTTTCTCTCCCGCTATGGATGGCAATGTCATAAAAACTACTGTGTGCATAAAGAAAAATATAGTGTAGGGAATCTATACAAACCAGGGTGATTTGTGGACATGCAGCCACATCTTTATGGGATAAATGGTAGATAGGAGAACTTTTGATTCTAACAGATCCAATTACCATGATCTGAATATGGTTTTTCTTGGAAATACTATAATATCTGCACCCATGATTACATGTTATTAATGCAAATTATATGAAAGATATGAGCAAAACAAAAAACATGACCAGTGTCCCAATGAAGTCTTTGTCTCCATCTACCATATGTCCAGTTCTGGTTTAGGATATAGGAAGCAGCACTACTCTCCTAGAACGTCCTCTTTTCTCCTGGGGTGATCCCAAGGTGCTCACTGGCCATTTGTTCGATTTCAGTGTGTCATGAAAAGTTAATTTCTACTGCACAGAATATATATAGAAATTTCCATTGATGAAAACATCATTAGGATTATTTTGTATTCCATTGTGCTCACGTGGAAGAAACCTGAGAGGAGGCAATTCAAACAGAGATCCCCCCCCCCCCC
Organism: Verasper variegatus; assembly: GCA_026259375.1. NCBI lineage: Eukaryota > Metazoa > Chordata > Actinopteri > Pleuronectiformes > Pleuronectidae > Verasper > Verasper variegatus. The sequence goes on from CM048047.1 coordinate 20,681,169, forward strand.
CCCCCCCCCCCCCCCCCCCCCCTTCAGACCACTGGGAGGGCAAAGGGATCCTTGATTATAGGAAAAAACAATTACATGTTAATTATAATAGAAATACAGTTTTAAAGTATTACATGTAGTTTTGAAACATTAAGGCCAATGTTACAGTTCCAAAGATCCTTAATAAGCAAGTCACTGACAACGTTCAACAGCATCATTCCATGTGTGCAGGGAACGTCTGTTGATCAGCATTTACCTAAACTCATGAGAACATCTTAGAAAGATGAAACCTGAACGTCACAACTGTCAAAAGTATTGTGCCATCTGGAAATAAAGGTCCTGTAGACATCGGGTGAGTGTTGATACCACACCGACTGTATGTGAATATGATGAGCATGACATCTCCACCAAAGTGAATCCAAATCATCTTGATTGCCTCCTGGTGGCTGGCTGTAGTATAGGTCATAAACCCAGCCTTTTCAGGTAGTTTTTTGAAGATCTAGTGTCAACTTTCCGGTAAATTTGGTTTTAATAAGTTATTTGATGTTGTAAAACCTGGCTGAAATATCATAATTTACAGCTGAAACTAACTTGCTAACCTCGAGCAAATGAATAGGTGGGACCTCGATACTGTGGCTCCGTGAGACTCCAGTGCAAGATGGCAGCGCTAGTATCTTTGGCTTTCTTTGTTCGTCAACTTTTATGTAGAAAAGATGTGTCACCTCTCCTTGTGATTAATGCCATGTATAATGTATAAACATATATTACAGGCAGAGGAGTGGACACAGCTCCTAAAAATCCTCCTACTTGTGTAGTTCTTCACACAATATGCTTAGACTCTTACAATGTCTCAGTTAGCTGAATGGATGAAAGGCAGAGTCACACTTAGGGCACCTCGGCAGAGACTTTCCAAAGATCCATCCATCCTGCTTTTACTGAAAGTGCGGGCACCACTATTCATGTTTCTTAATTCTACCACGCTTTTCTTTTTCAATAGCTGGGTCACAATTCTGACAAGAGATTTATAAAATCCATTAATATTCAGAGCTTTCAGCATTCAGCCGAGTTCAGTGGTTTTCTGCCAGTGAGAAGCTTTTTAACTACATCTGGGACATAGAGACTCTCCCGAATCCTTCTGCTCGGGCTTCCTGAGAAAAAACATGTACAGGGGTTTGGAATATTACCCCCAAAGTTGATCGTCTTGTCACCTGTAATAATATTAAAACCTCACTATTAATGCTGTATTTTTTCATCATGCATTAATTACAATGAAGGGTAATGAAGGATATTCAAGAATTGAGAAATCAATGAAAATGTTCAAAAACAACCTTTCTTCCAATGTGAAGAAGTGAAAAAAGAAAAAAATCCACACTGAAATTTAACGGGTTCTTCTTTGGCCCATGTCCCATCCTTCCTTTTTCATGGAAATCAATTTGGTTGTTTTTATGTAATCTTGCGTACAAACAGACAAGCAAACCAACCAACAGACAAATGGACAGGGGTGGAAACATAACCTCCTCGGCGGAGTTAACAAAGCTTTTGCCTTCAGATTTGCATGACTCAAAGAAGCAGAGGTTGTAGAAAAACCTCTGCACATCGCACAGTAGCACATCTGACCTCTGTTGCTCTTTCTTCTCTTTTCACATGGGACACGATTCCTCTGGTATGCAGTAAGTGGAACAGCACCTGTACACGTCTTGCCCTTCGAATCGCAACAGTCCAAGTGTGATAAAGCAGATGTGGAGCCGAGCGCTGTTTGTTGATAAGGATCTGCTTTCACCCTCTGTCACCATCAGCTCGGACCTCTGACTCTCCTCCACCTGGTACCTTTTCCAGAGCCCTACACACTAAATACTAAGGCTGCCACTCATTAAGGTTAAAGCTGCTTCACAGATGTGCATGTGCTGGTTAATGGCTCGACTACCTGGGCCTGTTTGCACAGAGCAAACACCTGATGTCCGACTTTTGCCAGGCTCCTAAGCAATTTTTTTATGTGGTACAATCTGCTTTGCATGGTTCAAATAAGTCGGTACATGATCCTCGGTACATTTTAAGAACTGGGAAAATTCAAAATGTCACCATGCTGGTACAATAGGTGCAGGAAGCTCCATTAATCTACCCTTTTAGTCTGTGTATGTGAAAGTTCCTTGTAGCTCTGCTTTGTACTCTTGAATTCTGAATCTGTGCAGCTGAATAAGCACATTGTTTGTTTTACCTACACAGCACTTTTGACAAGAACAAAAACATGTCACAAAAAAGATATACTATATATTTCATTATGTTTCCCTGCGGAGCAACTGGTCTTCCGTTAATCACAGGATCGGTGCTTTGATCTATTGCTCCTCTGTATATTCTTGCTCTTTAACACCACACTGTTCCTGCTGAGCTGACCAGCACCCACTGGTGTTGAGTTCATGAGCTGCTGCTAAGACATGTACATTTTATAAGCAAAGCATTGTTGTAATGCTACAATATAAAATGATGAATTGTGTCTATAAAATTACATATAAGTTAAACTTGGACAGAGAGAACATTGTCAGCCGTCTCTTCTTGTGGTTTCTATGAGCGATGCACCGTTCAGCAGGACGTCCACAGTTCTGCAAATGTTTTTCCAAACAACTGTTTAATGTAGCTGACAATGTCGGCTGGATAACTTGTTGTTAGTCAGACAGAAAATACAGCCGTCCTTCTTTCACTATCTGAGCCTCCCTGTGATTTAAAACTTATTCTGGGGCTGCTAAATGAGGTGATTTTGGTTTAACGGCACCGTGGTGTGCAGTTAACAGGTGTGTTTACACTGTTTGAGCAATCTAAAAGATGTCACAGCGCTGGAAAGGGGCAAAGATTAGTGGGTCCACCCTGGTGCCGTGTTGACATCACTGCCGATTGGAGCTGGGGCCGACAAATACCTGTGACTACTGCAGAGTTGCTACTCATTTGACCCTGAAGACAAAAGCCAGATGTTAGTGGGTGTTAGTGGGTTTTTCGTCCAGTGTGAAAGGTGGTTTTATTGGAAGCTTTTTTTTGCCAAGCAATGTGCTTTATTCAGCGGAGGAAATTCTGGAAGATCGCTTTCACCTGAGAGCTGTAATGGACTCTGCCATCTTGCTTTATAAATGTGTGGAGGGCCAACAGTTTCACAGGGAGGGACTCACATGCTAAAACACACATGCACTAAATGTGCGCCAGGACCAGCTACCACAATAAAGAACAAAGAAGCTCAGATTACACCACATACAGAGGGAGTGTGGCTTCATTCTCTGCTCAGGACACCATTACTCCACGCTAGAAAATAGCTGTTGGCCTCTATATTAATGTTTAAAATCTCATACATGTAACTTTTTAATCAGGAGACTCATGATTCATCTCTCTTTCTGTGAATACCCAAGGATACTTTTTCAAGTTTTAAAACAGACTTGCAAATCAGGGCACCACTTACTCATGATCGCAATCCAAGAGAGGATCACTGAGGCCTTTAGGAACTTTAGGAAGTTCATCTCCAACTCCAAAAACCCCTAATCCTGGATCAGACTCCACTCATGTTGGATCCAGATTGTTTTACCTTTCCACATTATGTCATGTTTCAACCTGTGCAGAAATTCCATTGCATTCAAACATCTTGTTCCAAGGGTCAAACCAAAAAATGTACAAAACTTTTAATTTCTTCACACGATCATAAATCATACTTACTAAAATCCGAGAAAACTTGTTGCAATGGCTGGCTGTTTGCGAATTTTTAATTTGGTCACGATAAATGTGAGTGGACTTACTTAGAGAGCTAAATAATAGAAGAGGACACACAAAGAGTTGTGAAGACAGATGAGTGTCCTGCACTACAGTTCAGTTTTGCATGGGCGTCCAGAAAGAGCTGACTTTACAGACTACTTTGTATGGACAGAGTTCAGGCAGACCTCTCCACTAACAGCCTGAACAGCAATTAGCAGTCTGCCATCATCAAATATGTCTCCCTGTTTAAAGTTTAATGAACAGGACATTATATTATTTATAGTTTTAATGTTTCATTTCTATAATTTTATTTTTCCTGACATGTGCCTTTGATCTATATTCTGCAGCAGCACCTGGGAGGAACAGCATCAATTCAATTCCTCTCTAGTCCTGCCAAATATACATCATGATGATCAAACCCCATCCATTCTGAAATATGTAGGTAGCAGCCATCCCACACGAGATCCTATAATCCACCTGTAAAGCTGAGGCCGGTTGACTGCTTGTGGTCTGAAAATCTTTTGGAAGGTTGGAAAATGGGACATCATGTGTCAGAAAACTCAAAATCTTACACACTGGACCTTTAACTCAAGTGCGGATGCCACAGGTAGTGGTTACAGTTACGTGATCACGGTCTGGCTAGAGATACTCTTGGCCTCTCCAGAAAGGGCAACACCAAAATTCTCTTGCGCTTTCCTGCAAAATAACTGGTGTTGAAACCTCGTTGACCCATATTATTGCAGGATATGCAGTTGCTAGTATTGCTCATGGCTCATTTCGTTCACGACAAAACGGATAAAAGCTCTATTGGCATCAATTCCCATGTAACTGAGAGAGGTAATAGATGAAGCCAAATTATATTTCTCAGACTGCATGTGTGGTCAAGAATATTGTGTGGAGCCTTTATGTATGTTCATGTTGTCTAGTATCCAGCTTGTGTGTGTAATGTTTGATTTTCTTCATTATCCATTTTGAGCACAACACAAGCAGGGATTAACCAATCAGCTTGTTTGATGCTCAGGTACACAACAAAGACTTGAGTGTATTTGCTCGTACCTTAGTTTATCCATAACTCCGTCCATTTTGTTTTTTAAGGATGTGTGTGCGTGTGTTGAGTGTGTCATCTCAGAAGCATAATTCATCGTCGTATAGCTACAATATTAAACACGCTGTTAAAGCAGAGTTGGTCAGGGTTAGGTCTAGACGCACAGTAGACATAAGTTAAATTATGTCTTTAATGTTTAATATAATCCATATGTATAGGCATTACGAGTGAGATTAAACTCCAGTCATCATGTGGTTTACTTCTCTGTACGGGACTCAAAGCAACAAGCAGGCGATTTCTGAGGCTATCAATGACATTCTTGTCCAAGTTTAAAGTTTCAAAGTTAATAGTTTCCTATGAGCACTAAAACGTTTTGCAATTTTGAGCCATAACTTTTATGAGATGCTGAGTGTGTTACTCCGAGCTCCGAGCAGACCCTGCGTAGTGAACAGCTCATAATGACGAGAGAAAATCACCATAACATCAATATTTTTGAAGTGAATTGCGGTGTAAAACACATAATCATGCACATGTTGTAGCCACTATCTATTTAGATGTGGAATCAAAGTGAAAGCAGATGCGCTTGGAGGCTAAAATATTTTCCACTTGAAGTAGATTGCTCGCTCTTGTTCTGAGCTCTCTCAGTAGCTGGGCCCGTTCCAGGCGCTCGGCTGGAGCAGTGAAGTTCAAGCTGCTTGGCTCCCACCACTCACACCGTGCTGTCGCTGGGTAGAAGCTGATTTACGACACAAGTCCACCAACTGGACTGGCCACAGATGAAGAATGGCACCCAAGAATTCAGACACAACAGTGTATTTTCACGGGTCTGCAAGTATTGTTACCATATTGTGCATGTGCACAGCTGCCACAGCTGGAAAGTGAAGAAACACACATTCCACGAAGGACACGAAGCAGAGACAATCTGAAAACAACATCCTACTATGTGCTTTGCCACGAAAGGTACATTATAACTTGTATTGTTGTCTACATTTGATATCCTGCACACACAGGTTTATTTATTCCGTCTAAATTGAAGAGTTTGGACCAAACAATTATGATTATGAATAATTATATTTCATATCTTTTACTTATTCACCAAATGTATATTTATCAACTTCTGGTCCACCAGGTTGTGTTTAGAACAAAGTAAGAAGAATTATGTAAAACAACTAAGTCAATGTGGTTGTTTTTGCTTTACTGGTTCTGAAGAAAGATTCCCCCCCCTTGTTTTTGCTTGATGAAGATGATGTCTCTTGGTATTTCTAACTTTCAAATTAATCAGAAAGTGCTGGGAAGTCCTGGGAATTAAGAGTTGTCCAACTCAAAATGCCCGTCGGACATGTGTTGACACAAAATGAACTAAGACTTCACGTTTGACCACAGTTTTGGTTTTAGTTTTACAGCCAAGCTTGATTGGTGTATTTTCACGTTCAAAACCAAGTGAGGGAATCAAACACCCGTAATGCCTCTCACAAGGTGATGAAATGACCAAGCGTGTGTCGGAGGAGCAGTTCTCAGCAGAGAGAGAACGTGCGCTGTGTACTGAAGCTGGTTTGTTTTTCCTCCTCAACATTTATTCACTTACATCCACACCTATGCTCCCATTCGTTGACATTTAACATTTTGTTCCTATTTTTCCGAATCAAAGCAAGGTTAGACTCTCAGTGTTTTCAACTAAATGCACACCACTCAGGCAGAGTTGACTGTGACCTCTGAAGTCAGCAAGCAGCTCACTGACAAATTGAAATGCACAAGGCATGTGGCGGCGATATTGTATAATAGAAACTAGAGAGGTTCTTTCACGCGTGTCTGTGACACCCACATATAAACAGCTCGCAGAAAAAAGGTTACTGCTGCTGACCCGACCGCGGAGCGAGCGTGCAGACGGAATCGTGCTGGTTGAGATAAAACAACTGTTTATGCAGGATATAAAAAAAGGTGATTCAGATGGAAATGGCCTGAAAAATGCTTCCAGAATTAATTACGATTAATATCAGCTTTTCTGTTTATTGTCCTCTAGACGATCACTTCAATACACTGACTTCATTCAAAACTCCCATATAGATTGTGCCATTACCAATTTCTTACCTTAACTGACTGATTTATATGGTTTTAGCTATGTTTCATTGTTATTCATTATTATTTCATAAGACTTGTGGCTTCTGGAGCCATTTGTGAGACCACTGACAAATAACCAGCAGCACACTGGTCATAAAACTTTCTGTGTTGCCATGTGGTGATGAAAGGAACGCTGAGCTTTTTTCCACAGCTCTGCACAAAGTTCACAAAGAATCAGGCGAAAAAAGTTTTTCGGAGACTCGGTCCAGTTTCCATTTAAAATGTCAGGAAATGGAGAAATCCTTATCCAAGGTCATAAGCAATTCACCCAGCAGCCATATTGCCTCAAATCATTTTCTAAGGGGAGTGATTGATCACTTCATTTTGCTTTGCCAAAGATGAAATCCAAGACGTGAAAAATCTGGACTCAGAAATTGAGGGTGATATTCACAGTGGATCAGAAAGGTGTTTGTAGAAAAGATAAGGAGGATATTAAATCGAAACACCAGACTGGAACTTTCAATCACTTCAGAATGTTGTTGACAGGTCATCACACAGCCAGACCAACAACTAAATCTAAATTCTTAATGCGATTCTTAATCATGGCAGAAACATGGTCGCAAAGTTGAAACATGCGGCCACAAAGGACACATGTGGAAAAGGCCCAATTAGTCGCACAATATAAGTTGGCCAGCTGCAGGCGAAAGAGACACGGATAAAAGCGAGGTGAAAATTCTCAGCTCTGAAATTCAAAGCTAATGCAAAACAGGCCAAATGCAAAAAGCAGTTTCTGAGAGAATCTAAAAAGAGCCAATTCAAAGTGCGACTGACCACACAGAGACAGTGGTGGCAGGTTGACAGTGGTAAACACAAAGGTTTGAGTGAAGTCACGTTGAGCGAGGGAGCTACCAGAGCCGGGTCCACAGAATCCAGACTCGAGAGAACAGTTTGTTTTGCAGAACAAAAGGATGTTAATTACAGTTACTTGTCATCGCTTGGCATCCCACATGTGTCTCAGTCCTTCATTAGAATGAAAACAGACAAAGCTCTTGTTTCCCGAGAGCAGTGGGATAAAGAATCCTCTGCCCAGTAATTGTAGACGATCTATTTTTCAGCTGAAAAGGCTTCGAGGAATCATTGTGCAGTTTTGTGTCAAACCTTAATTGTGGAAAGTTGCATGCAGTTTTACTGCTATAATATTTTTGAGCCGCATTGGATAAAACTGATAGTGACAATAAACGAAATGTAAGCGCTTCAGTCTGGGAACGCACGCTAATCACCAGCTCCTCTGTGACTACGCACCTTTAGGCTAGCATCCGCATTCAGTGTTACCAACCTCACCACTTCTCATTGTGCTGTGAGGATAGTAAGCCTCAGAAAAGAAGAAAAGAAAAACACTTGGCAGCTCAGCACTGCCATATGTTCTCAATTCATTGTGTGTGCCATAATAATCCTCAAAGCAATAGAGAGTGTGTGTGTGTGTTTGATATAAACATCATCAGGGATCATCATAAATTATTGTTGCCCCCTTGGCTGCAACTTTATTATTGTACCCCACATTTATTTTTTCGACGCTGCCAAGTTTAAAACCCAAATGACAGAATGTGTTTAGTGACTGATGAGGTTAAGTATGTCAAGTCCATTGTTCAAACTTCAAGACTTGCATCTACGCTCGTGTCTGGTGGGACCATGCTGGAATCCTTCAGGCGGGAGAAAACAAAAACAGAGCCGTGCCTTGTTGTGCTCCGTGGCATCAACACAGAGCAGAAACACAAGCATTAAAAGACAGGCCCTAAAAGGCAACAGGTCTGAACAAGGATCTAGAAATGTGTTCTTCAGTCTGCTAGTCAGGTTTTAAATCCAAATGGCCAGGATTACTGTATTTTGATGTCAGGGGGTTAATTAGCTAGAGGGATTTATTTGTGTTCTTAATCAGGGGACTGGAGAGAGTAAAAAAACCCTTTTTTTTTTTTTTTTTCTGGCCCATGTCTCATATGCTAACATGGAGATGGTGGGGTTTATGACCTATACTGTAGCCAGCCACCAGGGGGTGTTAACGATGTTTTGGCTTCACTTTTGAGGAGCTAGACATACAGTCTCATGGGGTGAACAGGAGAGTTTGAATCCAAGTACTGAAAATCACAATCCACCTGTCATCACACAACTGCTGAATACATTATATAATTTAATAACAACAGTAATATTATTCAACAATCAATGTTACCCTTCTATAATATCGGTTATCCAACACAGCTATGACAAAAAGTCACCATGAACGTGGCGAACGAGTGGAGTGTGCGACTGACAGGTCACACTGTCCGAGAGATTCAAGGCGAGACAGTGTGAAGCAAAGTGAAAGGTGTGATCTCGCTAACGAACTGAGTTACGCTAGCCTGCTATCTGTGCATGAAGGGGTGTTTGCGATTGCGTGCAAGTGAACGTACACGTGTGTAAAGAGAGAAAAGCATGCAAAGCAAAGGGAGGGTGATGAAACACAAGCAAACCACGAGGGAGAGAACAGTTCAACGGAGTTTCTTGGGGGTCGGAGGGAAGACAGTGCTGTAAACAAATCTGTAGTCTGCTGCACGGGAACCAGTGTGAGAGATCATACCTACTTTGCTGATTTACACTGAACCAGACAAAGCAACATACATTGATTCCCAAATTTCTTTTCCAATTTTCCAAGTTTCCAATTGAATGAAGATCCTTGTGGATATTTGAAGACCTTTCACTTGTCACCAAGAGGCTTTGATTCAACCCTTCTTGATTGATACCCAAGATTATATTTTGGTGTCATTAAAACATAAACCTGAATGCACAAGGTATTGGCGCTGTGATTCTAATAATTTACAGTAAAATATGTTACAGTGTCACATATGATAGTTTAATAAGTAAAGAGATGAAAATAACTCATGCCTTCTCCTGGTCTTCTTACTTATGCCTGTCAGCGAGTGTTTTCATAGTCCTAGATTTATGTGCCTTGGACCTTTAGTACTGGGAGGTAGAGGTATCTGTTAAAGCAAGTGTTGAGCGCTGAGTTCCTCAGTTACAACAGTTGGACTTTAGTGTTGGTTTATCAGGCTGAAACTGTCTAGAAGGTATGTTTATATGCCACTATATGAGGCTACTTTCCACCTGGATATTTTATAATCTCTTCTCCCTCAGCACCTGTATACTCGACAGGAGAGGCAGTTTGAGTGATCATCATGTGGGGAAACTTCGGAGATTCCAATAAATGCAAGTTCCCAAAAACTGCCTGCAGGTTTTCTAAGAGCAGAGCTACACTTACCAGGGTTTTTCTTTCAGTCAGTGAGAAAAAACAGAGCTGGGATTTGTTTTCATTCAGTTACTCAACCTATCTCTCCAAAGGTTTTGCCCTAAACTGAGCCAGATACCCATAGAGATATTGAACTAAAGAAAACGAGTCCACTTAATCACCATATGAAAAAAAATACATTCCTGGACCTGCCTGTTTATCCAGATAGGCTCCTAAATTTAGTGAGTTCATTTAATGGATTCTTCCTGGTGTCATTCCACACCCCTCCACTTAATGTCATGAATTTCATCAGTTCAGTAGTTTTTGAGCAATCCTTTCGACAGACAGACACAATCTAATGAGGTTAGAGGTTAAAAAAACATATTGAAGCACGAGAAAACACTGCGTGGTGGTCAAGTTGGATGCGAGGGTAACAGTCTGGCGTCGACAGGTAGTGAATCGACAGGCAGTGCAGAAAGCAGAAGTAAGTCACACTACATTGTGCAAGTACAGAATACTTAGTTTCTTATTTTGACCTGTGCCTTAAGCAGAAAGGGAGGTGACAGTGATGGTAATGCTTCCCCCAAACTTTAACCAAAGTCAGTTTTGTCTTTAAAATCTCAACAAACCATGACTTTCATAATGACCTTGCAGAGATTTGGGTTCTGGTCCTAACAAACCTATTCCATTTTTTTAAAATGGTCCCACAGATGATTTGTCATGCGGCATCTAACTCCTTCTCTCATCATAATCCAATTTCAATAGAGTACTCTTCTTCATCTTTTTAATCAAATTCAATTTCTCCGACAGCAAAGGATTGATTGATTTGACTCACTTCAAGAAAAACAATATTTCTTTTTAAAAATCCGATGTTATTCAGTTAAGGTGGCACCAGCTGAGAGTTGAAATGTGAGGATGGAGTAGCTCATTTCCATATGATGTAGAAGAAAGAACAAATAGATCTCAGACCTTGAACATCTGATGTTGAAGCAAAACGGTCCCTGTAAAAAAGATGTATTTTTCACAAAGATGTTTCCTGTCATTTCAGGTCGCTCTTATCCCACTGCTGTGTATTTAAGTGCTCATTTTTTAAAGTTTTCTTTGAGTCATTTGATGATTAAAACGCAGTATGAATCATCATGATTGACAGCTGAGATGTCGGTCGTGTGCTCACCACACTAGGAAATAAATGGTCTGTATTTATATAGCAGTTTTCTATTCCTGATGACCACTCAAAGTGCTTTACAGTTTTATATTCACACACACATTCATCTTCTTCCTCTATGAGAAGGGACAATTTGGGGTTCAGTATTTTGCCCAAGGACACTTCTGTATGCAGAAAGGGATCGAACCACCAACCTTCCTGTTAGACGACAACCACTCTAACCCCTGCGGAATACTAGCAGGGTCTCTGAGTTCATTAGGTATCTTTGATTTGAGACAATACTGCATTTGAGACTTTTGTTAAGTATATAACAAGGAGCCACTGTACTGGGCTTGGACGGCTGGACATTTGACCATGTGCTCTGCTGCCGCACAGTATATTGAAATATAGGAAAATTTGTTTTGACAGAATCGGTCAAAGGCACAATGGTTTTTTTCCTAAGTCTCTACGAGAAATTTCCCATCACAGAATCAGTGATGGGAAACACTTCATCATCAGCGCAGCAGCACACTGCTGTGAGTCATTATCTTCCACAACCACAAAGCTCTCCGTTTTCATTCATGCCATAATGTTTTGGCCCGTCAGACTGACAGACTGCAGCATCTTTTTCGCCTAAATGGGTATAATTACAACTGTTGTCATTATAAACTCAGATTAGTTGTCAGACGTAATAGTTCGACATAAAAGTCTTGAAGAGCACTTACATCATCATTGTTTTTAATTTATTACAGTTTTTTTTCAGATGAGATGCCATCTTCTAGTCTCCTCTTACCAGAACAATGAAATCTTAACTTGGCATAAACAAACAGCCTCATTAAGAATCCAAAAAGAAAACATATGCCAGTTGTAAAATTATGCTAAGATTATGTTAATTGCGTCATTGTCAAATAAATCAGGGGGACGTAATTTTACTGAATCATCTGAATCTGCTGAATAGCTGAATCGTTTAGTCGCCGTCAAGGTCGTCGTTGTTTTTTGCAGCCGCGACATTCGCTAAAGGAACGGGTGCGAAAATGTAGATGTTTATTCAACGCATCACAGTCCCAGTTGTTGTGACCCTACATTGTTAAAATGTACAGCTTGACAAGCAAACCAAAAACAGTGAAGAAGATTTTCCGATTTCAACAAAAAGAAAAACTCCTCATTCATAATTTACTGAATTCCTGTGTCATTGTCTGTCTCCTCCGAAAACCGCTGACCACAATAACGGCAACAAATCACAGAGGCAGAGAGGGAATCAAACCGTGGTGTGGATTGCAGCTAATGCCTCTGCAGCAGGCCCAGCAAACAATGCCCTGATGAAAATGAATTAATAATGAAGGGCAAATTTAAATGCAGTGATTTCATTTCAGACAAAAAATTTAAAAGGGGCGAAACAAATCAAAACAAAGCAAACCCCGAAACGCAAGCAGATGGTGTAGTAATGGGAAGCAGGTTGGGACGGTTGCTAAGTGACAAGGGCCAAGATGAGGGTCCACAGTTTTGGCCGCGCTCTTGCAGGAAAAACACTTCTCCTCCCTAGACTGAGCCACCCTCTCTCCCCATAGTGCTGTGGTTCTGACGCTGGCGGGGCAGGAGAGGAGGCAGGCCCCGGCCAAATGAGAAACAGACCCCCTTCACCCCGGTATTGCCTATTTCTCCCTGTGGCTTTTTTGTTTTCAAAGAAAAAAAAGTGCACTCTCCCAAAAATAGATTTGGGGCTTGCGTGCCAATGTGCTTTGAAACCTTTTTTTTCCCTCTCCCTCTAGTCACGCAAGTAGCCTGGCAAGACCTCGAAGAAAAAGGCAGGGGAAAAAACACAACTCGTACGAGACAAGAGAAACACAGCGAAGGGGGGAGGGAGTCTCTCTGGAGTGTTTGGAGAAAGGATTGTGGTAAGCTGAGGATGGAGCATCCCTGGAGCCTGGCCCTATACGCTGAGGGAACAAGGAGTAGGAACTTCCGTGCAAGCTGCAGGTATGAGGGGTTTATGGGTAATCCAAGCATGAGCACAGAGACCCCTCTCTGGTCTGGCCTCATTTCAACTGGACGGCAGCCTGGGCTTCTCCAGAAAAGTGTCTGATCCTCACCAAGCAGGCTGCAGATACAGCAGCTCACATCCCCAATGCAAAGATTCCCATTCCTTATATCCACAGGCCACATCCTTCGCTGCCATCCACTTCACTATACCCACTGATCTCTGCAGCTGTTATTCATCTCTGCATCCATCATCATACACTATGTCATCAAGATGAGATCATTGGCGAGATTATGAATGAGAGAGACATTATCAGGCCCTGGGTAACTATCTTTGAAGCTCTGCCTATTTTGGTGCCTTCGTTATAGAAAAGCGCTTTTGAACATATGACAGTGAAAAGGGCCCGTTGCACAAGTTCTTCTGCAGAAGCCATGTTAAAACCATTATATCCTCCAGTCGTTATAGTCATTATGCCTTCAAGGCTGCACGGGCCTTCCACTGCGAAGGAGCATGGAAGTTTACTGGAACATCTGAGCGAGGGTTAATCTTTTTTGGGATCCTTGGGAGCCCTGGATGAAGCATGTGACATGGGGGTATATATCCTAGAGTTAGCCACTGTTAAATGAAATATAAAACAAGGAAAAGGGATTTGCCAATGTGGAACTATCAGAACAGGTAGTTATGCAACTTCTACAGCTTTTTGATGGAACAAGCAGCCCATGAATTATTGAGCAACATGAAACCCTTCACAAATACGACAGGAAACAGGACGTTACCAGAGCAGAAACAAGTCATTCTCTTCTTGTTGCGTGAAAACAGAGAATATTGCATTTATCCAGGAGGCGGCTACACCGGTGACAAAGGGAAACTACTCAACAATGCATGAAATTAGTTGATTAGCATATTCTTTGATCAAAGTGTGGAACTGATCAATATGAACAACAACACTTTTGTTCTCCAGCAGGTTTCAGGATTTCAAAGGCACGAGCCCTTTCTCTGTGAAAGCGCAGCTTTAAGCAGGAACAGGGAGCTGAATACAAATGAGTGGGCTTCTAAAACATTTAAAGGTAAATAACGGTGTTTGTAAGTGGTTGTTATACTCGTGTTTTTTTTAATCATAGCGATGCGATCGTTTTTATTACAACAAGAACAGACACTACCTCCTAAAGTTGAAAAAGAACATACAGAAGTTATTTTAAAGCTCTTCAAAATGTAACAGCAACTTGTTGGCAGTCTTACGTCTTACCTGGCACTTGGCTTGTGCTACAGGCGTACAACAAAAAGTATACAAACGTGTGTACATATACAAAAGTGTACAAAATAACTCAACAACACGTAGATGGATTTTCACCAAACTCCCAAGTCAAATGTGAAGGTCAACAAAAAGGTGTGTCTGCATACCACGCCACTAAATCCAAAGCTTGTGTTGATCAGAAAGTTACTCCCCATCTTTTTTCGAAGTATCTCTGCATCTTGTAGGACCATAGACACAACCTAACGCTCATGACATAAGGGAATACACATTGCAATAATGTATTTTTGCTGTTTGCTGCGTTAACTGCTGTGTTAAGTGTTAACTTTGTGTGAATCGGTTGATGTGATCGTGAAAGATAGTCTCGATAATGAGAAGATGAAATAAATATCCAGGTGAACGAATACAGATGGTGTGCTTGCGATTTTCAGTATCATGAAAACATGACAGTTGTGACGGCTCTATAAGAGGTGCAGAGGTCGAGTCGGTTGAAGGGAAAAAGCGCAGCCTGGCACTGATGATTGCATGTTAACAGAGCAGCCGCCTGCGTATCCACTTTGTGTTGACGGGAAAATTATAGATTTCATTTGGTTAACTCGCAGCCTTTAATTTAATCTTTGAGTAATGACTTGGCTTTTGCCCTCTCACTCATATATAATCTGAGTTCTGTTGTGTATATACTGGCCTCCGATCCAAGGTGCTCGGTTTGGGTCACGCCGTTCACCTCATAACCTGAGCCTGCGATGAAATTCAGGCCGTGTGTATCATCAGCCGAACTGTCCAATCTGGCCATCTCCGCCCATATTTCCAGGCCGGGAACGAAAACACACACTCGCATGAATTCGCCTCAGTGTTTATGTAATTGCTCAGAATACTACAGGGTTTGGGTTTCAGCTGCACAACCGGTTGGAGGCAGGCCTCGGAGCGGGAACACACTGCCGGTCCAGTTTCAGCTCTGTTTCATCAGGCAGCAGGGGCGTCGTCCAGCCTTGGGCAAGAGGAGAGTGATGCAAATGTATAGGTGGGAGCGGATACAAAATAAAATAACACTATTTAGAAACATTACTGTCATGCATTAATCATGAAACGGGTTCAAACGATTTTCTGATAATTGCATTTCTCCAGAGGAAAGGTTTGGATTATTACCCTGCTTGAACTTTCTGATGTTGAAAAGTTCACCGGGGTAAAACAAGCGATCAGTTTTTTTTTTATTATTTCCCCGTATTGAGAGCCAGATGAAAAGATAAAGCCTGTTTGTTTGCACGGGGATTTCTTAAAATTATTTTCTGTATTCAACCTGCTGCTCTTACATGTTCCATGAGGAATTAGTAAGAAAACAGCTGAGGCCTGATATTCACACTGGAGCATAATGAAGATAAGTGCACAAACAGTAACAGAAGGGATAATAATTGGGAGAATGTCAACTTCATGCATAAACATACAGTTTCAAACAGATTAAAAAACCCGAGACGTGACCTGGAGTTTGGTGTCGTCGGTAGAACACGATAATGAATTCTGAGCTGCAAAGCAAAATGCAAATCAGATTTTTTTTTTTGTTGCCAAAATTTCAGGAGGGGTATTAGATTTTAATGTGGAGCTAATTTGAACCAACACCTCAAAAGTAGAACCAGAATGGCACTGAAACCACATTTGAATCGACTAGATCCAGATATTTAATTGGATCTGCCCCGAATTGCACACACACATAAATATTTTACATTACGATCCACTAACTATTCTCTTAGAAAACAACAAGAATACATAAAACAATCTCACAATGTTAAAGAAAGAAACATTTCTTTCAGAATGTCAGACAGAACAAAATATAATATCATTTTTTCATGGCTGTTTTTAATGACTGCATCTGAGGGCAAATAGTTTTTCGTATTGAGATCGAGTTTCATCATACACACCTATCAAGTTCTAAATAACACTTAATGGCTATCATTAAATCCAATATCGTCCATTTAAGAGATGTTTTCTTAAGATCGGGACAACACTGGGACTGATCTGCAGGCTGATTGAGGGATTGCATTTATCCTGTTGCCCCTGGGACTCGGTTTTTTGTTTAGTTGTAATGTTTATGCAGAGGTATAAGCCTGAGGTTAGAGAGTAGTGCTGTCGAGCGGAGCATCAATGTTCAGAGGAGCTCGATGCATGAGCCCTCGGGGTAGGACACGGGTCAGGTATTGAATCTTTCACCTGAAATTTCAAAACACCTTCATGGATTAGTACGCAGTAACTGTTTTTTCACCATGACTCTGAGCAGAGAAAGATGCGACAGCGATGACGACGTGTTCACATAAGTACTTTAATCAGGCACTTTGCTCAAACTGGACAGGCTTCGAAGCGACACGTGAGAACATTTGGAGGAATTTCTCGTCTTTATGGCACCGTAATACACACAGGAAATGAAACGTAAGTGGCAGGTAAAACTGTTCAATGCAAAAAACAATACAAACAACAATGGTACCCTCATTCTATCAAACAGGTAGTGTTCATGTGTATTTGGCCGTGGTCAAAATAGCGTCCTCGTAAATAATTTACCAAATCCGTCAGAGGGTTACCTTAATAATAAATAAAACTACTGTAAAAAGTTAGTGTTGCTTAATATACGAGTGTAAAACTGGGGTTGAAGAAAAAGAAAATACTTACAGTAATTATAAGGAGCAAACAGACAGAGCAAAGACTAGGTAGTTATTAATACAAATTTACATGCTATTTTATTTTGCCAAAAATACACTTCCAGTCATGAATATATTTATGGTGTAGGCATCTGTGTAAAAGATATTATGGCTGAACATGTACATGACATGAACTTCTTCTGATTGACGAGGAAACATTCTCTGGTAGTGTTTGAACATTCATAGATGCACTTAAACATACTTCCATCCGCACAGTATTGTTTTTAGTGCCTTTGAAAGGTCGGGGTGAATTGTGGTCCATAAGAAAAACATTCATTACAGTTTGGTTGTGAATCTATACAATAAAACTGATCAGGACAGAAATTAGTGTCACGATATCGCTGATCTAGGGCCCAAGCTCACATACGTCAATGTTTCGGTGACGATCCTCAGCCTCCCATTCACTTCCAGTCAGCGCGAGCGAGGGGGGGGAGAATTAAACACTTGCATCCAGTCGCAAGGCAAATCGCAGCAGGGCTTCACGTGAAGTTCAGCTTTGGTTATGCTTTCCATTTGTGTGTGTGACTGTGCCCTTAGAGTGTGAGACGGGTTTCTTTCATATTTTACAAACAAATGTTAGATGTGTAAAACAAATGACCAAGACCTGCTTACATTCTCTGGAATGATAAGGCTGCTGATGGAGCCACTTTACATACATAGCTGCTCATTGTTCTGCCTCGTGCGAGTTATTTTCTTTCACAATGCAAAATGGAAAAAAACGCAGTAAGGCCCATGGTGAGAAAAATAAAGCCAGAGAACCTGAAGGACGGGATCATTGGACGTCAAGCTTCATCTTCCTCTGCAGATAAATGTAGCGACGTGACGAGGACTGAGACAATTTTCACATTCAATGATTACCTTTTGATATGAGATCAAATACGGGATCCCGAGAAAGTCTGATCACACAAAGCGCTATTCTGACTGATGTTTTCATTTGTCAAGCACGGATGCCTCTTCTTCTATAAATATTTACAATAATCTGTAAAAAGAAAAATCCCAATTCAGAAAGCATTAATGGAGAGCTTCATTTAAAACCACAAGGTTAAGAATTACAGGAGACAAAACATACAGTATAAACAAGTATACAGTACAAGCTACAAATATACAAATATAGAAATATATTCTGAGGTTTTAACAACCTTTTTTTGACACTTCAATGCCATTTCTTGTCAGAAACCACATGTAAGTATAAAAATATAGACAATGCTTTTGTACAAAATATTGACATCATCTATGAATCCCTATTCGAATGTGCAAATTAACACTGATCAACAGAGGAATAAGGAGTTTCTTATACACACGCAAACACACACACACACACACACACACACACACACATTCACAAAAGGCATGGTCCGTTTTGTCCTGTTAGTCATGTAGTTCAGTTTTTCCAGTAAGCACCACAACTTCAGTTATTTGGACTTCTTAATGTAACCTTGTTCTCTGAAGATGGAGAATAAGAATGAGATTGACTCATTTCAAGTTGCAGCCCCTGTGGTCATACAGTAGAATAGGTCTGGGACAGCACTGACTCAGTTTTAATTCATGTTTGAGAATTCAAATCCTCAGCTCTGCCTCCTCGCTGTGTTCCAAATTGTGTTCGTTTGCGCTGATCATGGACGCTGAGGGTCCCTGCGAGACGCTGAAGGGCGTGATAGCAGGAGAACGCGCTGCCAGCGGTGACAGAGAGGGCGAGAAACTGGGAGACATGGCGACTGAGGAGATCGACCCCTCAGCGCTGATGGGAGATCGTCGGAAAGAAGCCAAGTGTGGGAACGTCCTCCCTACGGCGGGCTTTGGAGGAACAGTTTTGGCCCCCGGGTGGGCCACAGAGGTTATGAGAGGCGGGGGGTCGATTCTCGACTCGGCCTTCGCTTTGTGATGAAATGACCTGCGGGACTGAGGGGGAGCGGTTTCATCTTTTAATCGCGCTATTTCAGTGAAAACATTAGCTAAGGGTTGGAACTGGGGACACCAGTTAAGCAGGTAGTCCCAGTTATAGCTGCCCCTCAGCTCCTCATCACTGGCCACGATGGCTGTTAGGGAGCCGTCCACAGCTGGCTTCCCATCCTCTGGAAAGGTATAGTCTTTAGGATGTGAGATGCTGAGTCCCCGTCCCACACCCACATACCCTCCCCCCTCATCCCTGTAGACACCTGGCACCTGGCCTGCTAATAAAGTACTATTCAGACTGCCCAGTTTCTTCCCTTTGAACCAGTCTATGGAAGGCTCACAGGACACGTCCGACAGCTGGTCTGCGTCCTGTTGGATTCCGGAGTCCGGACCCCGGGCTGAGATGCGCTCCTGCATGGACGAGGAGATGCTCGACACTCGTGGGTATTCGTTAATCATTCTGATCTCATCATCCTCCGCTGCCTCGGCCTCTGCAGAGCCACGCCCACTGGAGTGGGAGGGATCCAGCGATCCACCACGGGGGAACGGACCCCCACCACCGCCACTTTGACTCGTTGTGTATCCAGGAAGGGCCTGGTGGTAAATCATTTCATTTGCCGTTATTTTTGTTTCCTCGAACTTATGCAGCATCGTGCCTGATGTTGGTGCTCGTTTGTTTGCTTTTTTCTCCTTCTTCCGACGTCTTAATTTCACACAAAACAGTGCCACAGCGATTACGATTAGAATGACGATGGCCCCTAATGAAACTGCAATGACGCTGATGAGCAGCATGTTCATGTCTGTCGTGAGACCAAACGACGTGTGGGTCACATCTACGGAAACTTTAGCCACAGCTTTGCGCGATGTCTCCAGGGGGCTATGAGCCGTCACGTCCAGTGTCATCAGACGCACATCTCTTTTAGAGCGACTCGCGTGTGAACTATAGCTGTCCATCTTTAAGGAGACAGCGCCTGTTGATTTATTGACCTCAAAATAAGGCGAACTGTCTGCGAGGGAATAGAGCACAATGCCGTCCACGCCTCCATCCTCATCTCTGGCTTGTACTTTGCCAATAATCTGACCTTTCTTTGCTCCCTCGGGCACTTCAAACAAGAACTCTGAGGATGTGAAAACAGGATCATATTCATCTTCCCCCGTGACATAGACCTGCACCGTTACACTGGCAGAATAGTTGCCGGCATCCATGGCAACAGCCACAAAATCCATGGAGGTTACCTTCTCAAAGTCAAATGTGGAGCGAGTCCGCACTTCCCCTGAGGTTTGGTTGATGAGGAATGCATCTCCTCCCTCTTTAGAGTTGTCCAACATGTAGTACCTCAACTGTCCAAACACACCTCTGTCATGGTCGATTGCATGCAGCATGGTGACTAAGGCGTTCTGGGGCTGATTCTCCCTGATGCTTGCAGTTACAAGTTTGAGGGGAAAGTAGGGGCGGTTGTCATTGATGTCCTTCACCTCAATACTGACTGGGGCCAGAGCATAGTGCCCTTGCCCATCAGTGGCCTGAACAACAATTATATGCTTCAACTGTCTCTCGCTGTCCAGAGGTCTCTGCAGCCTCAAGGCTCCGGTCCACTTGTCCACCTGGAAAATGTCTGTCTCGTCCCCTGAGCTTATGAAGTACTGCACCTCTCCATTGGGAGCAGAGTCTGGATCTGTGGCAGAAAGATGCAAGATATCTGTCCCTGCTGCCGCACCTTCACTCAGCACCACGCTGTACTCTGACCGGCTGAAAGCTGGAGGGTTGTCGTTGGCATCCGAAACGCTGATGAGGATAGGCACGCTGGAGCTACGTTGAGGGATTCCTCGATCGGACACCACGACAGTCAGGTTATAACTGGGCACTGCTTCAAAGTCCAGCTCCTCCACCAGGATCAGGCTGCCGACCGTCTGGAAGCCCTGCCCCTCCAAGAAGCGCACGCTGCTCTCAATCTGGAAGGCATTACCTGAGTTGCCACTGGCAATAGCGAAATCGAAACCACAGTTGTCCCGAGACAAATCTCCGTCTACAGCTTCTAAGATCAGAACAGTTGATCCAGGAAGGCCGTCTTCAGACACAGTGACTCTGTACTCTGACTGGTGGAAGATGGGGGTGTTGTCATTGACATCAGACACTTGTACCTGGACGGTGGCGATGGACGAGAGGGGTGGCGTGCCCTGGTCCCGCGCCTCAATCAGCACCAGGATGGAGGGATTCTCGAGGTCAAATTCAGTTTTTTGGTTGATGAACAAAGTCCCTGTGAGGAAACAGAACGAAAAGAGCAACTTTATTTTAATCATCTGTCTAGACCTCATCACGTTAATTAGCAAAGCCAGTCAATACACAGGGTGATTAGCTGTTAAATTAACTTTATTACCAAACAGGTTCGAGCATGTTCTGTCTAAAAGGGAATATTATTCGAGGCAAAGGAATTCCACTTGAGAATAGGAGACAGAATAACCTGAGGCGAAGAAAGAGTCCTCTTTTATAACACACTTATTTCAGATGCTATCTCAAGCAAAACATCTGAGCCGAATAACATGAAATCTGGTTTTCAATGACTTTTAATGAACAAAATGATTAAATACTTTTTTGCAATGGCTTTTGGAAATATGTCCCAACCCCAAATGTGCATATAAGTAGAGCTTCAGGGAATAACCCATGATTACAGGGAGCTCTGGTCAGAAAATGACTATAAACAACCATAAATGTGCAGACAGTAATCTCACCATTGTTTGGGTCAATATAGAAGATGCCCCTAGTTGATGACATGACCCTGTAGGTAATCTTCCCATTCTCCCCAGAATCACGGTCAGTGGCTGTAACTGTGATGACGGCACTGCCCGCTGGGAGGTGCTCTGACACGGTCACCTGTTCATAAAAACACAACATGGACATATTTATATCCAGTACAGATGCAATTAAACAAATACGCCAGTGCTCTACAGACAGATGTGTGAATGTAGCCGCACCTGATACAAGTCTTGAGTAAAGGTGGGGGCGTTATCGTTCACATCATCCACCAGCACGGTGAGGTTGGCCTCGCTTTGATGTCTTGAGTCGGATGAGCGGATGGTCAGCGTGTACCATGTCCGCTCCTCGTAGTCCAGAGGGCCAGTCAGCGATACTCCTCCTCCGTAACGATGGATTCCAAACAGGCCTTGGCTGCTTGTATCCAGGTGTAGTGTGTAGGAGAGGGCTGGCCCCGAGTCCACGTCGTTCCCTGTCACCGTGGTGATGACTGTGCCAATCAGAGTGTCTGTATGTGTGAGAATAAAGTGGGAAGACAGGAGAGGAAGAACAAATATTGAAGTTGTAGAGACTCTTTTTTTCTGTTTTAAAAAAAATATCCTGTTCTGGAAAAGCCTTGATCTAATAGACAGGAAATGAACAGAGGAACTTGGCAATAATAGGGTCAGACTTCTCTCACTGAGCCGCGCTGCGCGAGCTGCCGGGGAAGGATGACGTGAGGCTTCCCAATAAGATCGCTGGACTAACTTCCCTGTGAAGCCGACTTACCCTCGGGCACATGGATCTCTCGATGCAGAGGAATCATGGGACTGTTGTCGTTGAGGTCGATGATGATCACAGTGAGAGTGGCAGAGCCAGCCAGCCGCGGGGATCCCCGGTCTGTTGCCGTAACAACCAGCCTAGTGCCACAAAATCTGTGTCAGTGTCTGTGACTTTATGAATAACATATGGCTGCATACTGTTCTACCCCCCACCAAGATCTGCCTGTTTTTTGTTTTAGAGTGAGCATTAAAAAAACAAAACAAAACAAAAACAAAAACAAAAAAAAAAATATATATATATATATATATAAAAATAATAACAATATAACTGAAAGCATTTTCAGAGTAGAAACATCCCAAACATGGAAACATCTGTTCCAACAGAGAGACAATTGATATAAATAATAATGGTAAGCAGAGGAGAACCACATGAAAATAATATCAAACTCACTTTGTCTGTGTCCAGATCTCTCGGTCCATAATGGCTGCTGTGGTGATGCTTCCGGTCAGTGGGTCGATCTTAAACAAGCCGCTCATGGTCGACGACCTGATGGAGTAGGTCACCTGACCGTTCTGACCCTGATCCAGGTCGTCCGCTGCAACCTGAAGAAAATATCAACCCACGTTAATAATATAGAAGTATTCAACAGTAGTGATTAACTAGTGAGTAAAATTGGACATGGAAGTCAAGAGTTCACATAAAGGTCTATATGGATCTGGCTTCAGGACAAAAAAGGTTTTCATATATTCAGCCGAGACACTGAGAACAAAGTCAAATGAATGAGGTCATTTCTCTACTCCACTGAAACTGTCCAGGTTTCTGAGGCTTGAGTGCTTTTTGTTCGACAACTTCACACAGCCAAGCATAATAAACGTGTGGGGGGGCTGGCTACTGCACCTGGATAATGGGAAAATCGTATCCCTGTGCCTCTCTGATGTAGGCTACGTAGTTCTGGAGTTGGAAGCGTGGCAAGTTGTCATTGACGTCCTGCAGGATTAAGTTGACAGCCATGTAGGAGCTGGAGGATGCCGTCTCAGCTTTCACCACAAGGCGGAGTTTCGGGGTCTCCTCATAGTCTAGGACTTCAGATTTTTGGACCCATATTTCACCTAATTCACAAAAATAACAATGAGTCACTGTGCATGTAGAGTACATCATGTTGTCGTCGGTGCTGCTGTCTCAGCACTTACCGGTGATGGCGTTAATTCCAAAAGACTGCTTCCTGTTTCCACTGAAAATACTGTAGCTGATGCCAGTTTGGGAGCCATCAGGGTACTGGGCCTGAGTCTGTGTTACTACTGTGCCTGCAAAGTTAAAAACATGTTCAAACATTTTTACCTTACTTTTTAATTTAGAAAAAGAGGTAAAAGGTGGAAATTGTCCAACATCATGCAAACCTTTGGCTGCGTTCTCTTGCAGACTGACATCTCGAGCTGTGCGGGAGAAACGAATCCCTCTGTAGCTCTGCTCCCTTATATAAATGATAACCACTCCGAGGGAGGATTGAGCCGGGTTGCCTTGGTCCATGGCCTGAACGATCAAAGTCCTTTGGCTTTGGGTCAGAGTTTGCAGCTTCTCCGTGGCCTGGATGTCTCCTGTCAGCGAGTTAATGGCAAAGCCCCTCACAGGGTTGGCAAAACGATAAAAAACAGAGCCGTTTGCCCCAAAGTCCTTGTCCTCCGCCCTCATGGTGGCCAGCACTCGCCGGCTAGACACACTAATGGCGGAGATGTTCACAATAAGCGGGTCCTGAATGAAAAAGGGAGCGTTGTCGTTCACGTCTTGAATGTAGACGGTCACTTGAGCAGTAGAGTTGCGTGGGTTCGATGGGGAGGAGTCAGTGGCACACACCTCGAAGGTGTAAGAAGCAGTTCTCTCTCTGTCCAGCGGCGCTGCTGTGATAATGCGGCCTGTGTTCTCATCGATAATGAACATACTCTGGGAGCCACGGCTCAGAAAGTACATCACCTGGCTGTTTGAGCCCTGGTCCAGGTCAATGGCTTTCACCTCAAGGACCAGGGAGCCAATGGAAACGTCTTCAGAAACGTCTGCAGTGTAGCTGCTGCTCTGAAACTGGGGGCTGTGGTCGTTGATGTCAAGCACAGTAACCTCCACGGTGGTGGTGCTGCTGAGGGGAGGGTGGCCCTGGTCCTGAGCTGTGACTGTAAGGGTGTGACCAGCCATCCTCTCCCGATCCAGAGGCCTCAAAGTGGACAGCACTCCTGATCGCCCGTCCAAGTGGAAGTCTCCAGATGGGTCTCCAGCTGCAAGGGAAGCAACCATTCATTTAGTTTCTGAGTTTGCAGCATCATTGCCCTGAGTTATACAAATATTACATTGTAGAATTTGAGCTGCGAGCGCATCTAAAACAAATTCTCACCTGTAATTCTGTACTTTATCTCCCCACTGTCTCCTACATCTTGATCAGTGGCTCTGAGGGTGAACAGCGGCAAAGCTTCCAGGTTTTCAGGCAACTCTATGCTGTAGTAGAGACGTCCAAACACAGGGACGTTGTCATTCTCATCGAGCACTCTGATCCTCACTGTCGCTTTAGCATAGTTGGGTAAGAGGCCTCCATCTTTTGCATAAACTGACAAAACAGAATAAAGAACACAAAATTAATTGGGATAATAATGATCAATAATTGTGATATGCAACTATAGTATGTATTTTAAAGTCATAAGCAGTACCTGTCACAGTGTAGTATTCTTGGACCTCCCGGTCCAGCGGCCCCGTGGTTGTTATGACGCCCGTCACTGGGTTGATGTGGAAGACGTCCACTGAGATACCACCATACGTCACCTTCCCATTAGTTCCTACAGCAAAACACACAAAGTGACTGTAGTTTATTTCCAAACATATTAACTGTAAGGAAATCAAATCAATTAATTACCAAAGCTCAAAAAGTGAATTTACACTTGACAAGATCAAGCCTTTGGATAATATTTACATGTCTCTCGCTAACAGCATGAATAATTAATTGTTTGTTTGTCATTAGTTTACCCGTGTCAGCGTTTGGCACCGCCGGCACACCCTCAGGTGTCTGAATGCCAGATTGCGTGCTAGCACAGAGCAGTCTGGCAACCTCACCTGTTTTGCCTCACTAATCGCTTTTGGAGCAAAACTTTATAATCCTTCTGTTTTATGTGCTTCTGACTAACTCCGGGGGAATGCTCCCTCTCCTCAGCCCCTCCCCCCCCATTCTCCTGTGTAGTCCTCAATTAAAAACAACTGCTAACGTCTGTAATGTGAACACCTTACAGACGTCGAAGGCGGAGGGTAATTGCAAGCGTTTAAGTAATTGCTGAAGCAGCACAGTTTGGTATCTCTTGACACTTAATCCACACACACATACGATCGGGCCTGAAAGGGTAAGACCACTTAGCAACATCATTTGGAGCCAATAGAACATGTATGATTCAGGTAATTTGTGGTTCAGAAGATCAGGCTAAATTTGGATGAACCTTTTTTTTTTCTTTCAGATGTCTAGGTTACACGCTGTATAATCAGCATTTCTATGATTGGGTTTCAACATGTAGTTAGGACCTGTTTCATATCAATTACAGTCATTTAAGTGACATTGAAACAAGGGTAAGAAGTAAGTTATATCCCTAAACCTTTTTGTTTTAACCAAACCTTGTTTTGAGCAGCAAATTACCAAGTCGGTGCCAAGTGTTGGTAAAAAAAGAGGCTAACGTGAACCAAAGCTGGAGTAACTACGAGAGTAAACGTTGTTTATTTCTCACCTTGGTCCAGATCAGAAGCGGAAACCGTCAACATGCTAGTTCCTGGAGGCTGGTTTTCAGAGATCTGGGCTTCGTACTGGCTCTCCTCAAACCAAGGCACCTCGTCATTCACATCGATCACATGGACGCACAGCAGCTGGCTGTTGCGGTAATGCTGCGGTATCCCATGATCCTCTGCGATTATTGTAAGGTTAAAGACGTCTTGCTCCTCACGGTCCAGAGGTTTGAAGATCGACAGAGAGCCTGCAGAGAGAAGAATCAGGGGTGAAACGTGAGGAGATATTTCCTGTGTGCGTGTGTGGTTGGGTGTTCTTTATTACAGCCTCTTTCCCAGAGGCAGTTACACACGACAGCTACGGTATAAAGGCATGCTATCAAAGGCAATAAAACACACCACTTTCCACGGTTGTGTGTAGTCGAGTGGTATAAAAAGCGAGTGTGAAAAGTTGCCGTGTGAGGGCCAAATCAGAGTTAATCTGCTCCACACACACACAGTTTTGCCTACCTGAGTGCTACCACCACCACCACTGCTCTAACAGGCCGACGGTCTGGCCACAGTTTACGAGATTTTCCATTGGAGAATGCCGCAGCCATCGAGAGCAGAGCAGTAAACACACGCTCTAGACACGCAACGGCCAGGCCTGCCGTGCTCTGTAGAAATTAGGGGCACCCTTGCCTTTTCATTATCCTGCCCTAAGAGGGTAGAACTTGCATTGATTCAATTTCAATTTCATGCTTTAAAATGGGCTGCAACTGTTAGAGAAAGAGTCGGCCAGGGCTGTTTTGGTTTTTAACTTTTTTTTTCTTTCTGTGTGTGTATGTTTTTTGCTTTGTATTTTGCTTGGATTGAGATAATTTGCCCCCAAGCTTTTAATCTGGTCAGAGTTACAGGCTGGAATATTTTCACCAACTTTGAGTCCTCTGATCCTGTCGTATCCCTGGTCACTGATAACACATGGGCAGGACAAAAAAGCAGTGGGAAACAGGGGAAAGTTTTTATGTTTTGGATGTTTTCAATTCCATGTGGTTTGTGGCGCCAACACTTTGGATTGTAGTATCAGGGTTAGCTGAGGTTGCTCAGACAACAAACACATCTTTCTCGTCCTACATGCAGAGGTTTGATTATTTTGAACAACATTTAATGCGTTAATCCCTGAACGCCTTTTGCAGAGAGGCGATCACCCGTCCACCCTCCCTTTGCACAGAAAGTGAAATTAATGACCTCCCCCCCTGACAATGAGTGATGAGCATATGTCTCACTCCATGACATTATAGACTCCTAATCAAAGCTGGATGGTTCTCTCTGTTGTGGTTAACTGTGGTGCCACAGAAATGAAAACGGAGATGGTCCCAGGTCTCTGGTCGCTGACCCCAAAACAGAAGCAAACCAGGTGCTCGGAGGATTAACTCTGTCATGATTCTAACAAATAACCAGTGTGCATGAAAACACTTCAAGATGAGTGCACACACGGGGCTGAACCAGAAGTGACATGCATGACAGCCCCTGAATGTTTCCATCCACGAGCAGCTCCAGGGGGCATGCCGGTTGGCGACTTGAAGGCGAAGGCGGAGCCATCGCCGACACGTGTCTTAAACACCACAACAAAGCCCACAGGACCAAATAGCCCAAGGTCAGTGCTGAGTAAGTGACAGGGTCTCATGCAAGCACACACACACACACACACACGTGCGTGCCTACACACAGACACACGTGCGTACACATAAACACGAGTAACCGATCCCCTCTCTAATGGTTCCCAGAAGCCGGAGCAGGAGGCTCTTTGGTCTTTGATGGGAATAGATCCACAATAACAGATGATGGGCTGTGTGTGCATGTGTGTGCTTGCACATGTATGTGTGTGTCTTGGTGGGTCTTTAATATTTGGCAGGCCGCTCTGTCTGTCTGGTCTCCAACTGAGAGAAATAAGTCATGAGAGGTGAAGCAAGAGTTGTGCTGCACTTAGAAGTAAGCAGACTATTGTAAATGTTTGTGAGTGTTTATGGTGGGGGAGGCTTGGTGCTTGTAGTGGGGGTTAGGGGTCACATGGAAAGGGGAGTACACATGTGATGTAAAGTTGACTTCAGAGGTGGGATAACTGCCAAAAAAGCCAATGGAAAGACCCAGAGGGATCTGAACTGATGCAGTTTTTCTCTATCAATTAAACTTTATAGTATTTGAATTATTTCAAGTACTTGAACAAGCATGCCACAATAATACTAAGGTCAGGTACCTCCAGCATTGGCCCAGACTTACCAGTGTTAGGGTTGAGGTTGAACGTTCCGCCAGTGTTGCCTGACTCGATGCTGTAGGTCACTCGACCATTCTCCCCTTGGTCTGCATCTCTGGCCATGACATACAAAACCACAAAGCCCACCGGCTGGTCCTCCATCACACTGACGGCCGTCGGCGAGCTGAAAACTGGTAGATTGTCGTTCTCATCCGTTACGTACACCCTCGCCGTGACAGAGCCCCAGCGCCTCTGGCTGACATCGAGGGCAGAGTCTGTCGCCTTTATAACCAGGATCAGGTTGGAGGTGACCTCATGGTCAAGCTCCTGGCCCAAGGAGAGAACCCCGGACGACGGGTCGAGGTGTAGAAGGCCCGGGGTGTCTGGCCACTGCTGGAGAATGGAGTACCTCACCTCGCTGTTGGGGCCACTGCCGTCCTTGTCTATGGCCTGGAAAGTATAAACAGAAGAGCCGGGCTCCATACTCTCAGAGATGACGATGGTGATTGGGTCTTCAGGGAATTCAGGGGTGTGGTCATTGCTGTCCTCCACGTCAATGTCCAGGTGGACGAGGGTGCTGCTGGGAGGGTCCTGAGAGAAGTCATCCACCTCAATGTGCAGGGTGTAGTGCGCGTCTCGTTCATAGTCGAGGGCGCGAGCCAGATACACGTCCCCAGTAAGACGGTCGACAACGAAGGTTCCATCTCGGTCAGTGCCCCCAACCACTGTGTAGGTCACCTCCCCTTCCTCTGGGCTTTCTCTGTCATGGAGGCGGACTGAGCCAATGACAGAGCCGGGCTTGGCTTCCTCCACAGAGTTGAATGATAAGGAAAGTGAATTGGTGTTGGAAGGTTGTCTGTTAATGCTGAGAACCTGCGGTGAAAGAAAAAAACAAAACACTGCATGTGTATTTGAGGACAAAAGAAGATGTCTGTGGATCTAATAGTTTGTTGAGATGCCTGGTGGCAATTTCTGTTTGAATTTTTCAAAAACAAAGATGAAAATATTTCATGGATGTTAGGGCAAAGCAAAACCAGACCTTGTCCCTTTCCAACTTCTTGTTCTGTACGCGTTCACTGGGAATAAGTGAAACCAGTTACAAGAGGTTTTTATAGACTTGAGTAACACGCTTGCTCACATTAATCACACTTAATCTGAAACTCAGACGGCTGCCAGGAAAAATAATAAGGATGATAAAAGTAACACAATCAGAGGAGGACTATGGTGTGAGGGGCTGAATTCAGCACCGGGGTGAATTCCTGTTCTGCGTATAGCTTTACACTTCTTTTGAGTCAGTTCAAGTGTCTTCAAAGACGACAACATTATTACTTCTCTCCTTTCTATGAAAAGAGCGCCATAATAACAAGTGACACATTGTTTTAATAAAAGTTATTTTCTTTTAAGATGGGGGGAAAATGTAAGCGGCCATAAAAGGGAAGAGGGGGGGAAGATGGAGAGGCTTTGTTGATCAAATTTGCAGCAGCGTTACTGACAGTGTTTAGTAAGCTGAAGGGCTGATCTGGATAGTCGAGCGTTGCATCCTACAGCGCAGTTCCCACATTGAGTAGGCACTCAATAAATACACAGTGTTTGTTGTGAAATCGTACATGACACGCTGTAAATTGGTTCCACATTAGATGGAAAAGGAGTGTTCCAGAGCGTAAATTGCTATCGTCCCATCCTATCAATGATGGATTTAATAAATCAGTTTGAAAAGATGATTGAGGGAAATGCGTCAGTGGGCAGAAACCACACAGCACTGTTTAATCCCATTAACTAATAATTAGGACTTTCATTTTTTTTTATTGTTAGAATGGAAACTGAACTGGCACTTACAAGAGCTGTTTATATGGCAACGCTGTTTTCTTGGAACCTATAAAGAGTTCCCTTCCAGGGTTCTTCCATTATGTCCATTTTCTGGTCTATATTAAATATTAACCAAATTACCTTCAATGCTACATAAGTATATAGCCCCAGTGCTCTTTGCAAAAATGGCTACCGTGTAAAAAAAAAAAAGTGTTGAAGTCAGTGAATGTGACCTTGATCAGAGCGGTCTACAGCTGGGCCTCATCACGAGCCAGCTGGGAGTATTTGATTCAGACCCACTTTTCCATTTCAGATAGAAATTTCCCTTTTGAAAATTCACAGGGGAAGAAGAGGGAGGGGATGGGAGGGAGAGCTTGTCAGGAGTGAGGCTGATATGAGTCTGCAGCCAGTCGGAGGGGCCCAGAGACACGGATCCTCTCAGCCCCCGGAGCCTCTTCTTTGATATTAAATAAGTGAGCGGTGAGGGTGTTTGTGCTGGCTGGGCTCCAGTGGAAGTCTGACCTGAATGGCGAGGGAGCAGGAGGTGCTGCGAGGGGGCAGTCCTCTGTCAGTGGCTGTCACCGTCAGCGCGTACTCGGCTCGCTCCGAGTGGCTCAGAGGAGATGATGAACGCAGCTCGCCAGTGTTTGGGTTTAAAGAGAAACGTTCAGCTCTGGGACCTGGGGGGGAGGAGAGAGACACAGAGTCCAAAGTTTCACTGGAGATGAAGTGCGTGTGAGGCCTGAATACATAAACCCAGACAAGTCAGTTGTAGCGTTTATTCAGCAGGTCTTTTTTTCGACTAGTTTCTAATCAAGGTAACCAAGTTGTTGTATTGTCTACAGGATTTAAATGCATGGATACACGGTTAAAATACTTTACACTACAAAAAATGAACCTCAAAGACTTCTGCCACATCTTTAAACCATGACATGTAGCTTATTCACATAATAAATCAATAATTATTTGGCATGGATGAAAACTCTCTTCACTTTACCTGACAAAGAGTAGAATACGGTGCCATTCTCTCCTTCATCAGGGTCTTTTGCTTGCAACGTGCCCAGTAAACCCCCAGAGGACTGACCTTCTGTCACCTGATGATTAAAAGAAAAAAAGGTTATAACTTTAGACGTGAGAGATGTTTTTCCATTTCGGCACGTTTGCTTTTCAGGTCTTGTGCCATCACCTGCATGATGAGGTTTTTCCCCGACTGGCTGTGGGTAAAAGTGGGGTCATTGTCGTTGTCGTCCAGGACAGTGATGAAGGCCGTGCCTGTGGCGCTACGAGGGGGCGAACCTCCGTCTTGCACCACCACCACCAGCTGGTAGCTCGACTGCTGCTCTCTGTCCAGAGTCGTCCTTGTGCTGATCTCACCTGGGGAGAGTAAGAGGTGGATGAGAGGAATTTCATGCAGAGGCACAAGTCCAGAGAACTGGAATAATGATGAGAGACTTATGAGCCTCTGAGGCTTTGATCAGTGACACACAAGTAGCAGACACGAACAGTGCGCAGATGTTCGTGCACATGTGCATGTACACTCTCTCACACACAAATAGAGGAACTCTGGAAGGTTGGCAGATGCTGTAGAGACTCACAGCTCAGCCAGAAACTGATCACAAATCAGAGTTGGAGTCTCCACCCACAGACTAACAGGCTCAGCAGGCCAATTAGAGCCCAGCAGGATGCTCAGTGCTGCTGTCACCATCATCTGACTAATTTATGATAATAGGGAAGAGGCAACTGTAGTGAGGACTCACTGGGTTGACTAAACACCAATTAAAAATGTCCACATGTAATTTCAAGTATTTGGTGTGAAATCATGATTGGTTTTCAAATTGAGTGCAAAGGATCTTTGAGCTTATGAAGGAAGAAATTAGTTTTAGTCCATTTTGGCTCAATCTTCCAAAAAATAAATGACGCGACAATTTTGAGTCAGAAATGTTCCAGGTATTTCACATAATCTGGAGGAGATCCACAATTCAATAAATGTTATTAGCTGTGCTGCCCTTCTCTTCCTGGGCAGGCTCTTCTGTCGACAGCAGCTTTATTACAGCACGACACTATCATCAGCCAGTCAGCTCTCCCCTCCACATCTTGGTGTATATAGGGTTTTGCATGAATGCACACAGTTTCTTTGCTTGCCTAATGAAGCAATCCTCAAAACTACACATTAATATTTCAACACTTTCATTCCAATAAACCAGTCGAGACTGTAAAAACATGACATTTCCAATTAACCTGTGTTGGAGTTTATTTGGAAGTGGCGGTCAGGGTGCAGGAAGCGGTAGCTGAGGCGTCCATTGGGGCCACTGTCTCGGTCTGTGGCCGACGCGTGACCGAAGCCTGTTCCTGCAGGCAGGTTTTCTCTCACAGCCATGAAGACCCTCTCCTGAGTGAGCCTGGGAGAGTTGTCATTCTCATCGGTGACCGATATCCGCACTGTGGCACTGCCCGTCTTCTTTAACTGCCCGTGTCCTGCACTCGCCAGCACTGTTAGGAGATACATGTCCTTGACTTCTCTGTCGAGGGCGCTCTTCACGAACAGCCAGCCAGTGTCTGCCGCGATGCCAAACCCTGCAGCGTCTCCATCTGGACGCAGGTGATACGCCAGGGGACTGAAGTGGCCCGAGCCAGGGGTCTCTCTGTTCAGGGCTCTGACTTGCAGGAAGCGTGTGTTTATCGGGGTGCCCTCCTTTAATTCCACACGGTAGGTAAGGGTATCAAACACAGGTCCCTGATCATTCTCTGCCTGGACGTGAACCACAAGCATGAAGGTGGCGCTGAGCTGGGGTACGCCATTGTCCTTGGCAATGACCTGGAGGTCGTAACGAGGGTTACTTTCATAGTTGAGGCTCCCGACCAATCGAATCTCTCCACTGCTGCGATCTATGCTGAAGATCCTCTGATTTACACTTGGAGAAGAAAGGTCGAAGGTGAGATGTCCATTGACTCCTGAGTCTCTGTCCTCAGCTTGGACCCGATACATCACTGTGCCCATTTCTGTGTGCTCCGGCAGCAGCAGCGACTCCGAAGATGAGGGCATAAAAACCGGCGGGTTATCGTTGATGTCTACGATGGTAATGTGGACACGGGTTTGGCCAAAGGCAGGGGGGTTTCCACTGCGGGCCTGCACCTCTAAATCAAGAGTTGACTGGGCTTCGTGATCCAGGGACAAACTCGTCCTCAAGGCCCCAGTGTCTGGATCCACCGTGAAGTAACCCGCAGGGTCCCCAGAGCTGATGGTGTAGGAGATATCTTTAGAGGAGCCTGAAAAGACACAAACCAGAGACATGTCACCACATCCCAGGAGGCTGCACTAAAAGCAGCAGAGTCAGAGTACACTGCAAAGATGTAATTTTTCAATTTTCCCGACAGTAATAGCTCTTAAAATTCAGAAAACGATTATATAAACACAGTTGTGAGATGGAATTTTTTTGATTGATGTTATTTCAGAGTTAGGTGTGTATAGTGGCTCAACGCCTATTTGTTCAAGTGGTACAAGGGAGCAGAACAGATCCAGTGTGACTGATAAATGTGAAGTGAACTGTTCAATATGGGCTGAGGGACACAAATGTGGTGAGTGAGCGAGTGAGTGAGACGGAGATGAGAGCGTAGATATGTCTTCCGTCCCCACCTGTCTTGCTGCTGGCCTGGACGATGCCCACGACTGTTCCACGCAGGACGTCCTCAGACACGGTGAAGTAGTACTGGGTCTGTTCAAACACAGGAGGCGCCACCAGCCCCGCCGCAATGCTTATGTTGACTCTGGCATTGACGAGGGCGACCAGACCACCACCATCCTGAGCCGAGACCACCATGGGAATGACAGAGTTGGCCTTCCCGTGGACAGAGCGAGACAGCGAGATCACACCTACAAATGGGTCCAAAGAAACATTTTTACAATTTCAGGATGAACTTACAAGAATGTAAGCGTCAGCCAACAAGTACAGTTTCAGTTTACATACATTTGTTTCAGTTTCAGTCAAAAATGTGAAGAAATTCCCTCGATGCAGATTTGAGATATTATGGTCAATAAACCAAAAACATGACCTGTAAGGCCTTTGATTACCAAAATCTAATCAATGAATCTACAAGTGGAAGTGAACATTTGTGCCGAATTAGAATTGATTTTCTCGAGGCGTTCTAAACCTTACGTGTTCACAAGGTAAAAAAGAGTTTTGTGAGGTCACTCTGACCTTGACCTGTGACCTCCAAATTCGAATCAGGTCATCCTTGAGTCAAACTGAATGTGTTTATCAAATTTGAAGAAATATCCTCAAGGGGTTCTTGAAATATCATGTTCACAAAAACAAAAAGGATGGATATGGATGGATAATGCTGTATAATAGTGCTTCCAGCCACTTGCCGTCACAGGGACATAACAAAATCAATCACTTAAGTCTTAAAAAATACATTAAAGTGTATTCAGGAAGGGGAAAAGTACGAACCTGTGTCTTTGTTGAGAGTAAAGAATGGGGAGGCCCCTCCGGGCACGGTCTTGTATGTAATTCTGCCGTTCTCTCCCGAGTCGGGGTCATAGGCCGTCACTCTGACAACAGATGTCCCCGGGGCGCTCTGCGTGCTCAAGCTAACAGCGTAGCTCACTGGGTAGAACGCTGGCCTGTTATCATTAATGTCGACCAGATCTACCTTCACATATGCTACTGAACTCAGTCCACCCTGCAGAGGAAACAAAAAGCTCTTTTGTTATACTTTCACACTAAATCACGGACAAAAAAAACACACACACACCTGAAAGCAGGATTTAGGCCACATTAATGGCGCCTTTAAAAACCAGCGGTAAACCCTGTTAAAATTCAATGGATAGCATACCCTCTAAAATATAGTCCCAGCAGGTTCGTGGAGGGATACAGATTGATAGTTTCCCTCGGGAAAGACCCATATGTCATGACCCGTGGAGGGCGAGAGGGCTCGGCTCAACCAAAGAATCTGTTTCATAGGCTTTTCATTTGCAGAAAATACAGTGCAGGCTTTTCATTTGGACCAGGTGGCAAAAAACGAGGGAGGCGGCAGTCCAACTTGTTAAAATATTACTGCCTGACAGTTGAGGCATTTCTCCGCTCTCTGATTGCTTTAACATGACCGCAGTAACTTTATTTCATTTTTAACCTTTTTTATTTTCTAAGTATTATCTGGCATAATGCGAACAGGATGCTACACTAACTGTGGAGTGAGCCTGCCGCTGAGAGCTTTTATTTTCTACACGGCTGCTCAAATCAAAGTTTTTCTGCACAGTTGGCCGTGCCTTCGCTCTCTTGTCAGTCCGAAAGGTACGGCTGCTGGTTTTATAGGATTACTCCGTGGCTCAATAGATTCACATTAAGCATGATTTCAAAACGTGGTGGCTCACCCCGTCCACTGCAGTAACAGTAAAGTCGAAGCTGGCCGGCCCTTGATCTCTGTCCAGTGAAGCACTAGTGCAGATCTGGCCCGTCTCCTTGCCAATGGTGAACTGAGAGGGAACAGCGCTGCTAATGCCAGAGCCCAGGGAGTAGGTAATGGAGCCAAAGGAGCCGCCGTCTGCGTCCGTCGCAGTCACCTACAGAGAAGAAACAGCGAGATGGGTCAAACATTTATCAAATCTGAATGGATAAACTCAGTAGTTCCCGTGTTCATTAATAAATATCACTCGAAATCCACAGCAGATCAAATATAAATTCTATCCGAGGATGTGAGACAGTCCACAGACCGAAACAAGAGCGCCGTACCAGGTGTCTTGTGAAAGCATCTCTGGACTAATTCTTTGTTGTTTATCTGAGCCAGAGCATGAGCCAAACAGGCCCTTTGGCAGAAAGGGGCTCCAAGGGAATGAAAGGGGTTGGCGGGGCGGAGGATGACTTCCACAGGCTCTGGGAGAGCTGCCAGCGGGGGGAAAACTGCCTGCTTCAGGAGTGGCGTCTGTCTGCAGAGGGCAGTGACAGGGACGGCTGGGGGAACAGTGGGATACCACACAGCATGCTTCAGTGCAACACATTATACCCTAATGTAATGTCCCGCTCGTGGTCTGGTTTTAATAACACACCGCACATCGACAGAGGCCTGGATTGGCTGGAGCTATAAAAGCCGCTCACAAGCCATCAGCCCGGGTGCCGACTCAATTACTGCAGAATCTCCCAAGACAGCGTAAAGGCAAACAGACCAATCAGATCGGGCCCCTAGGTGCCAGCAGTGTAATTGTTTGCAAGTGTTGGGTCTGGATCGCAGTTTGCAAAAGATTACGCTTGGATTAAACCTCACAAGTTGATTAGAATTCTTCTTCCCACCTTTTTATAAATGGATCTTTTTCTAATCGGGAGGGGATCAAGAAATAGAAGCTCAAATCATGCTCAGCAACAACAGGGAGCCTCCTATGCGTAGAAAAAAAAAAAACTGAGTTGTCATCAGGAGCGTTGCCAAGAAAAATAAGGCAAGCCGTGCTTATCATCAAAAGCCGACTCTCTGATGGCATCACTGCGAGTGTGAGAAGATGGAAATCATTCATTCGAGGTGATGAAGCTTCGGTTGCGGTAATTCAGGCTCCGGCTCTTTCCTGAGCAGATGGCAGACGGGGGACTCGGCAGAGAGCATGCCCCTAACTCCTAACAGAGGGTGAGTGGTGCGTAGGAGTGAGGGAGTAGTAAAGCTGGCAGAGACGCAGGCCGAGCAGAAGAATAATAAACCACATGAGGAAAGGGGAAACCAAGAGCAATACAAGAAAGCCACTCCATCTTTTAATGTGCGAGGGCTGCAGTTTACTGTAATATTTTATCATTTTGCAGGGGGACAAGTTATTTATAACAACCCCACGGCGTTATGTGCTTGTTTTCTCCACAGTTGTGTGGTGAGTGTCGGCTGGAGGTTAACTTGAAGGAGCGTTTTAGCATGAATACTTTGGTAGAACGTTAAAAAAGGCAGCAGATACGCTGCAAAAAGTTCCAAACAGATCTGTAAGAAAATATTTCCTCTTGTGACTCACCCGTTGTTTTGGCAGTGAACGTACAGCCTATTTGAAGGGACTCCATGTTGCTTTCCGTTTTAGCCTCAGCCATCATAAAAAACTTTTCTTTTCTTTTTACAAAGTACAATCACATACAGTGCATTAAAAAAAATCACATGTAGAAAGTCTACATTTATATTTCCAGTATAAAAACTTTATAGAACCATGAGAAGGCTCCCAAAAGGGCCTCGATGGTGCCCGGCTGCTGCTGTTTGGGTCATAAATCCCACCTCATCCATGTTAGTGGATGAGACAGTGTTCACTGTCTGCTAAGTTTGGTTTTAATTAATTACTTGATGCTATAAAAACGTAGGTAAACGTCATTATCGACAGCTGAGACCGTGCGATTGGTCGAGCGCATCCCCCATATCCCCAGATCACTAATGAGTAGACTCTGGCTCCAAGATGGCGATGTTCATATCCAGGATATTTTTTGGCTTCATTCCAAAAATGGGAGTGTGGGAGGAGGTGAATCCCGGTCGTCCATAATTTTTAAAAGTCTATGATTTATACTGATACGCAATAAAACACACGTTCAAAAAGTTTCAACCTGAGCGGAGTGCGGTGGTAGAGTTTGTGCTGCAGAGATACTGAGTTCACCGGAGTTCAGGCCATGAAATGAATTTACATGAGGAGGATCCAGTGCTCTTCCCAAAGTGCTGAGTAAAGTACTCCGGATATGTGGATCCCTTTGTGGTTTGAAAACCTATATTCCTATAGAACGATATATTCCATGAGTTAAGTGACTATTTGGGGGAATTTGCTGTCAGATAATAAACCACACAATCACATTTTCAGGAATCCTAACCACTGTGAGTAGATTGCCGGGAGCAATCGCTCTAAATTTGGAATCTGCAGAGACGGCAACTTCACTTCTGCTCACACTCGTAGGTTAATAGCGGCATATCAATGTCATCTCACTGCAACTGGAGAGGCTCGTTTGTGCAGGAGACAATTATAATTTACCAGCTCCTCGTACAAGACCGTATATGCAAATGTAAAACGAGCAGGACAATTAGCCAGACCGCAAACCACAACCCGAAGAAATGAGGACAATCTGACATAATGTGGCCGCTGGCGTCAACAATTCTGCCATAAAAAAAAAACGATAAATCTGTAACACGGTGAGTTTCGATTTCAACAGATGAAACCAGATTCTCACAGAGTCTAAAAGACTGAAGTCTGGGATGTTACGTTAACGCTGCAGTTCAGCCACAATGCAAAGCAAGGAGTCCTCGACTCAATACTTTTACTATCTGTAAACTCCTCTATTCTCCTGTACTGTCTAAACGTCATTCTTTTTATTACCTCAACCACAGACTGTACGTTTGTTTGTTACTTTTTTAAAGATTACACAAAAACAACTGAATGGATTTAAACGAAACTTGGTGGAAGGATGAAGGATCCGGATCGGGGAGCGCCACTTTCTTAACATTGTGAGATATAGGTTTTTTTTGGACATTTTCACCCTTTTTCCCAAGGAATCATTCATGGATATTGATTTAAAAAACATGCAGGTTTCGGGAAGTGTATCATCTTTGAGTGTGTGTGTGAAATTCTGAGCAGTTTCCTTGAATTGAAGAGGACCAGTGGGCCTTTGGTGGAGGTATGTGCTCTACCCAGTTAAAATATGTGCTCACGCAGTGATTACAGGTTACAACCTTCTCTAAATGGACATTAAAAAAAGGAAAATATTTGTGCATCGAAAAAGTAATTTAAAATGTGCCAGTCATGTGAAGAAATGTTCTACCCTGCGGGGGGGGGATACCATTCAGCACAGTGTTCAAGCCATTTGACATGGATACGACGGGGCCTCTCTTTTTCCCTCTTTCCACTGCAACGTATAGGTATTACGCAAGCTGTATTTTTATTGGATTAAAAGTTCAAAAGCTGGAGTAATCTTAGATCATCGGCAGCAGCCAGCACTATTCTCCCTACACTCCATGTTGTGAGTGAGGTATGATGGGAGCTGTCTTATCAGCAGGGGAAAGGCAACGTTTGGCCGAGTCCTTAGTAAAACAAGCTGGGAGAATCCAACGATAACTGGGGCACTCTGTGGTTCTCCCATCAGATTCCAGGAGCTGTCCAGAGAGGACGTCCAATCAAGAGAGTGGGATTCACAGGAAAGAGCACGTCTTTATGTATGTTTATGTATAATCTGTTCAAATGGAATAATGATCCAGAGGCTTTTGGATGCTCCGACGTGTTCTGGCCCATCTCATATCCCCGCTCTGTGGTCTGAGAGCGAGAGCCAGGCCTGGAAAGGAACAAGTCCAGGATTTTGTGTGGTTTCTATTTTTAGTCGTAGAATTTTAGACAATTCTCGTATATGATTTAGGAGCGTAGCTTTCCAGTTCTGAAGTTTTTGAGGATAATGTATGTCGGTGTGTGACCTTACTTGCCCACACTACTGGTGAGCTCCCCATCTTCATTGTGCAGCCATGCAAAAAAGCTCCACCGTGGAACTTAAAACTTTTGCTAAATCCTACGAGTAAATGAATGATATAGAGGTGAAACCACTGAGGCCAACAAGGGGTGAAATGAAGGCGATGCAGTTTTCAATCATGCTCCCCGTATTTTCAAGTGCCCAGTCAAACAAATCGGTCTCACGTACGTGGAGTCCTCGGTGAAAACCAGCCAATTGGGACTGCACCTCTGCCAATCTAAATAGGCCACAAATGACGGAGCGCGCATTGCAAATGTTTGCCAACTGGGAAATTATCGCACACATCAATCAAACTCCTGGTGCACACGTCCTCTGAGTGTACCTTAGACGTGTAAGCAAAGACACAAACGTACAAACACTGGGAGTAAAGTCAAAGAGCGAAACCAGTCTGATTACACTGGAATCTCCATCTTTGTATTCTGCAGGAACTCTACGCAAACAAACCAAGCACAGATGACTCTGCAGCTACTGTGTCTCTGGCCCACATTAAACTCTGCAACTTTGTGACATAAAAGAAAATACTGGATGTCATTTCTAAATCTCTTTAGCTCAGAATTATGACAGATCCTATTTCTATCTCAACTTGGAGAGTGCTCGAACTTAAAGCACCAGATGTGACACACTAGCCAGTTGGCACGGCAGCTGAAATTGAACGGTGGAGACTTGTTAAGAAGGTGAGAGGTCCGAGTGCTCCACCCACATCTAAAACTGCACTTTATGTAAATCTGTTCACAGCTTTACAGTCTCGCAAAATGGAAACCTTCCAGATTTTGTTCAAAAATATTGTAAACACAACTTCACAAACATGACTAATTGAGCCGTTAATGGCACGGCGTCCACACCAGTGATTGAAGGCAGCGGGTGACGGACCGTTTGATTGACAGGGAGATCATTAAAAGACAGTAAAGGCAAAGCGGAAAGCGTAGGCTCAAAGAAATCAAATGAGTGGGCGAGTTGCAGAAATCTGGACTGAGAATTGCTTTGAGCTTTCACAGCTGGTGTGAAGCCGTGT
Source organism: Verasper variegatus (assembly GCA_026259375.1). Taxonomy (NCBI): domain Eukaryota; kingdom Metazoa; phylum Chordata; class Actinopteri; order Pleuronectiformes; family Pleuronectidae; genus Verasper; species Verasper variegatus. The sequence goes on from CM048047.1 coordinate 20,721,933, forward strand.
GCACCCTCCTCTCCCTCTATTGTCCTGGCATGGCTTCTAAGGAAAGCCGAGACGAGGAGAGGCGGAGACCTCCTGAAGGCCTCTTTCACTCCTCGCTAAAGTAGCAGATAGGCAGGTCAGAGAGTTTGTGACATGTCCGCCACCACAGTTAAGACTCAGAGTGAGACCACACCGGCCCGGCGGAAGGAAGACGCCCACGCGCTGTTGACAAATATATCAAAACTCCAAACATTTGCCGCACACACAGCTTTGTCTGGATCACAACCAAACATGTGTGTGAGGGATTTTTTGGGTGGTTACTCAGCAGACAAAAAGCTGAGATCTTCGCTGCATAGTTCAAGACACGTGTAGGATCTACTAAATGGTGAAAACACTGTCCAGCTGTGGCCTGTGAAGTCGGGTGATGAAAATTAATAGGTTTAGAAAGATGCTCGAGCTAAAACAGGGTAAGACACGTGTCCAAATGTCATCCCAGCGACCTTGTTGTGTTCCCAGCAAGTCTAAATGTGAATACGGAGAAGATCTATACTGTGCAGTTAAAGGAAAACTTAAAGAGCAATTTGAGGAATTTATGTATTTTTGGAGGGGGCAGGTATCCTGTGTATCCCTCTAATGTATGCTAATTCTAGCACTTTAAAATGTAAAGGTGAAAACAAGGGCTCATTAAAAATGCACAGGCATATTCACTATGTAAAAGCAAAGAGACTAATTGCATTGCAAAGCAACAATATCAGCTTAACTGTGGAAAATGAGGTTTGTGGCTTTTGGGAAAGATGACGAGTTGCTTAAAATCAACTTCACAGCGATCTGTTGGATTGATTACGATACCTCCTGTCGACCAATTTAAATGTTGCCTGATGTTGACAGTGAAGAAAAGGCAGATCATCAAAAACATTGAGATTCATCCTCTGGCGACCATCAATACTCACAGTGAAGTCAATGGCCATCAAATTTCAAATTCAATACAACTTAGGAGAAGTGTGATACTTTTCAACCTGGGGCCTTTATAAATGCGGGTGTAAATGAACAGTACTTGGAATCGTTCCAGTACATCACCTCCACCTTCAGCCGTGACGCAGCGGCAGTGGCTACAATGTCATCTCATGGGACAACTGCAACAGTCCATGAAATGTCCACAAAAAGTGTTTTTCTTCACTAGCAAAAAGGCTCAAATTGTTATTCTGGGTCATTGCTATGAGTCTAGCAATATTACAGATGTCTCGCTCAATGAGGAGTTGTTCTGCGGGAAGTCGAAGGTGGAACCGTGACAGAGAAACAGAGAGAGAGAGAGAGAGAGAGAGAGAGAGAGAGAGTTTGGACTTTACTGAGAGGCTGAATCTAATTCAGAATGTTGAGGAATAATTTTACTTACATGGATGACGAGTTTCTACAAATTGAGGAGACCCAGAATAATAATTTGACTCTTTAATTAAAGGCACTTTTTGTGGACATTTCGTGGGCTGTCGCAGTTGCCCCATCAGATTACAAATTGTAGCCACTGCTGCTGTGTCGCGGCTGCCGGTGGAGGAGATCTACTTTGTGTGTACCATTCATTTATAAACATAGGGCCCAGGCTTCCACAACTTCCCTTAAAGCCAGTGTTAGAAAAATGAAGGACTTGCAAAACAAAATCCAACACAGGGGGTTGCCAGGGGATGGCTGTATTAAGCAACATCACCCTGCTCTGAACCCCCGGGAATTGTGGGAATAACGTTTGTGGTTGGGGGGGGGGGCAAATCTTTGTGTGTGGCCTGCCAAATAAATTCTATTCACAGGAAAGACTCAAACACGGCAATCCATGCATGACTCTGCTAAACGAACATTTTTACATCAGGTCTCGATTATTCTTGGCATAACGTGTGTTTGAACGTTACACAGGCATCGCCGCAGCCACACATTCTTTATGATTACAGAACAAACAAGTTATACGGGACTATATTCATCATTAGCAATTCAAATTCACAAAATACCTCCTTCGGTATCCCTGCACGACGTCACATTCACAATCCATTCCAGATTTGTCGAGTAATTTCTCATGTGCAGATGTCCATTGATATACATCTGCTGTGTTGGGGTATCCCCGTGAAACACCATATAAATGTCAAGGTCAGCCGGCATCTTAATCACACTGATTTCTCCAAAAATATACAGTTGTGTGGAAGTTGTCGAATCCCATCATCCACAACTGTCCTTTCTCTATGGAAATGGTTTCCAACTGCACAGCTAATGGTTCGACTGGTCTGGAGCTGCTGGTAAAAATCCATTACACATGTGCCGAGGGATAAACATGATAACATTTTACAGCCAATTTTCCACAATTATATGGTTACTTGATATAATTCCGTTGCTCAGCTTAAGTAACTTTTGGCAACTTTTGGAAAAACGAAGCAACTTTTGTTTGACTAGTCTGCAGCAAGAAAGCAATTTCATGCCAAGTTTAAAGCCCTGGCAGATCCTACTGTCCTAAGCTTTTGGAATGGGTTGGTCTCAGCATAAAAGAAACTAGCTTCTGACACAGGAAGACAAAGAAGTATCGATTTTCTAAATCAACAATTGTTCCACCAACTGCAGCTTTTCATCTCTCGCTGGGCGTGTAGCGCGCCGACATAAATGTAAGGTTCACATATCTGGCAGAGGAACAGAGGGGAGGGTAATATAGCAGACAGGGATATAATGACACTTAGTGCTCGAGTGCAGACACAGGACAGGATAAGGTTTCTGTCTTTTTCCTCTCCTGTCACAAATCACTCAGCATAACGGCCACACCGCTGGATAAAAAAAAAAAGAGTCAAAACATCATGTGTGTTTGAAGTGGGTAGAAGGTCAGAAGCGGGTAGAAGGTCAGGGGCGTTGATGGATTCGACGTGATACAACACACAATTTTAAAAAATCAAGCCAGAATCTTGAACGTGTTTTATGTTTAATTTTTCGAAGATCTTATCTGCTATGGTTTCGTCACCTCTGCCAAGGAGGTTGTATTTTCTGCGTTTAATTCTCTGTGTTTGTGGTAGACGCGAAAACTACAAAAGAGATTTCATGACAGTTTGTGGAGGGGTGGCACACGACCCACAGGTCTTCACTTTGGTGCAAATGCAGATTCAGGAATTCACGATCACTTTCTTGAACACTGCAAGAATATTTTGTTGATTTCTCAGAGAATCAATAATGGATCTTGATGAAAATAAAACCAGACATGTTCAGAGGACTGACGTTTATAAATGTACAATCTGGTGCAGATCCAAGTAAAAGTGCAGATCTGAGTGACATTCTACTTCACCTACAGTTATTGATTTGTTTATTTTGGACATTTTCTTGTCTCTTCTTTCAGGATAAAAAATGTAATTTACCAGACCTTAGTGTTTTTATCTATAAGATCAGGTCTGTTTGGTGCTGTGCTTATCTCCAGGATTGCTGGTACATCCCCTGTTGTTGCTGCCTGAAAACCACAAGGTAAAAACCTACAAATCCAAATAAGAAAAAAAAGGAAGATCTTCAAATGAACTAATGTCCTTCTGTTGTGTCCACCCTTCAACTGACATTTCGGGAAAAGTTTCCAGCACGAGAATGGCTGAAGTTTTAAAAACCTCAATCCCTAATCAAGTCGCAGCTCGGCATTCATTATCATAAATTTGTGCTAATGAACGTCTGGTAAGCAGGAACCCTGTCATTGGGTCTGTAGTGTAAATAAAGACAGAATCTAACAGCACGAGTCTTAAGAATAAAGAATATCTCCTCTTTAGAGTTCAGACTTTCTTCAAGGTGTTTCTCAACCTGCCAGCTTTCCAAACACATTTATTTTTTAGGCCTCACACAACTCACGCAAACTATATGGAGGCACCCTTTGTAGTTTGCAGTTTAAAAAGTTGTAACAACCCTCATTTATTAGAAGTTGGGTGGCTGGCACTTAAAAAAAAAAACTTTCATTAGACTTGCTTCTAAAAAACTCGAAGCGTCTGTCTTTCATCTGGACCTCGCATCTGGAAGTGATTAATCATCAAACCATTTAGGAAGAAAAGGGTTCCAGAAAAGGGCTAAATGAGCAGAGAGGAGAGATATTGTGTAAGTGCAGGAATAAAGTTAGAGCTAAGAGAGCTGCGTGAAGTGAAAGCTGCTTTCAAGACCAGACATCAATGCTATTTCTGAGCTTTTAAACTATCTGTGCAGGTTAATTAAGCATCCACTCTATTTCAAATTGATGGTGAGAAAAGAGCTCCCCTCCTTTCTCACACATGCAGCTTATAAAAGTGTCTGTGTATTCAAAGGAATGTGACTCCAGCACCTTGAAAACAACTTTAAGGGCTTTTTTAAAGGCCCTCTGGTGTGCACTAACCCAGTCAGTGTTTGATATGGACCATGTTCCCAACAGGTAAACTGGGAGAATGTGATTTGTGGCTCTTATTTAAAACTTCCAGTACAGAGAAGAAGGAAAAAAAAAATGTAGGCAATTTAATTTGGAGAAACATAGCATGGGGTCCTGGGGAAAAGGCTCCACACCAGACGTGGTGCAGATATTGGCGTACAGGCTCAAAGCAGCTTTTTGCCACCACGGGAATCTCCGCACACGGTATTGGGGATGATTTTCAAGTAAAAATAAACAAAAGCAAACTCAACTGGAAGTGTGAGAGTAGTGGTGTGTGTGGCATTAACCCTTTGGCCAGCTGCAATGACAGAGGGCAGCTCAGTATCCCATCTGTGAGACACTGGCGCGAGACTTCAGCTTGTTTATTTTCCCGAAGCTCAAATGGGAGAAACAAACCTGCCAGTATTTTCTTACGCATGCTGACCAGTGGTTAGCCAACGGAAAGAAAACAAAGAGAAAATTGCCCGAGTCTGACTCGGCCCTAATGAAGAATAATCATTCTGATTGACAATCTCATAACAAGATGTGGAGGTTTGAAGATCTAAAATAAACAGGTGGGTTGAAGGAGTCTAACTTTCACCCCAGTTTCATGATTATGATCAATGGAAAATTGTTTGATTTTGACATTTTATCTGTTGTTTTTTTTTGTTCGCATTATATTTTCAGCAATCAAACTCAAAGATTAAATGTGTCGGCGAACTGGAACAAAAACATACCTGACTGCTCATTTTCAAAAGGACGCAGCACTGATGAAATATTAATTCACACAACAATTGTTTATGCAAATGCCCTGAAATGAAGCATAAATGCAGCAGTTTAAAATGTGGTATAACATTATACAACAATTGATCCTCACATGATTCAATATAAGTGCACACTGCTGGAGTAACCGCTAATAAACCCAAAACACAGACACACACACACACACACACACAAAGTCCCCAGTGGAGTCTATTACAAGCCTCTAACCCGAACCCATCGGGGGGGTGAACCGATGCTCGAAGCTTGCTGAGGAGATCCACTCCCACAGGACATCAACCATGGTGAGGTGATCTCGCGTCAGATACCCGCGGAGCTGGCCCCTGTCAGGCTGATTGGCTCTGATTCAGCCAGTCATCCCTTCTGCGGCGATCCAATTGCTGCACGGAGCTCAGGTCTGCTGAGGCAAGCCAGGCAGCGGATCCCAGGGTCTGGGTAGGTGGGAGGGGAGCTAATATGAACCATGCACAGCATGTGGGGGTGCAGGAGTTCTGATGTGGGCTCGGCTGTAGCGCTACAGCTGTCTGCAGTGGGTGGGAGGATGCCCACTGAGCAGGGCATGCACAAACACAGCACAGATGCGGTTGCAGAGTCAGATAAGACCCTGGTTCCCAGACATCCATGATGTGGTTTGATGAGAGACTTTAATGTTAGTTTGTAGTTTTTATTCTTTTCTCTTAGTGACAGGATCTACAGGCTGCTTCACTCCTGTGATCAAGCTGACTTTCAGTTCTGATCACAACAGACAAAAAAGCCCCTGCATTCATTGTTACAGGCCCAGTGGAGTCACATTTACCAAAGTCCTGTAGGAGACAGTAAACTGCTTTGGACATGGATTTCTAATCTCCATAGAGACATTCAAAACAACTACCCAGCAGTACTTTCCTTTGCAGGTCAACTAACAGCAGCTACTAGCATCACTAGTAATGAATAACAAACTAGAGACGTCAGATTCCAATTGCCTGTGTAAGAAGTTTGACCGATCATAACGCGAAACATTCTGCTCTGCTTTAAGATTGTTCAGGGAAGAATTACATTTCCTCCAGGAACTCTCTTCTACACACAGAATCACATACAGATGCAGGCTGTGCAAAAGCATATGGACACAACGATACAGACATGCACACAAAAACATGCACAGGCACTATTAACTTTGTGTGCATTTACAGTCTTGTTCCTGAGAACCAGCTGAGGTCAGCAGTTAAGCGCATAAGACTGGGAATCGGTCGGGTTCCGCAGCACAGCAGAGGGAGCCAGATCTGTAGTGAGGCTGGGACCAGAGTCTCCCCGAGCTCTGCAGCCTTCGCTGTGCAGCACCAGTGGAGCTCTAATGAAAAACCCAAACTTCATCCCTCAATCTGCCTCCATCTTTCACAGGGTAATGAGAAGTGGGAAAAGCAATTGCACAAGAGGCAACTTCCAGAGAACACTAGACACTTTCAGGGGGCTGGAATCGAGCGGAGTCATCTCGTATGAAGGACGTGTTTATTGACAGTCATATAGTGCCATTGTAATTTCATTTCAGCTCGCTGCAAAACAGTAATTAAAGCAGACAGTTTGGAGAGCAAGAGGCAGTGCTGTGTGTCACTGAGTGCATCTGCTTATGCCGAGTGTCTAGACCTGTCCAGGATCACACAAACAAACGGGAAGATGTTCTATATTTGCAGCGAATCCAAGTGAGAGGAAATTTGAACCCACGATGAGGTTTTCTAAATTGCATTTCTTTTTTCAGTTCGCCATTTATCTTCTATGCATCGAAGTTAAGATTCAATGTTCTGTATGCGTTCAGTGTCTTTTAAGGTTGGTGCTTGAAATAGCTTGACAGAGCCACTTACTGCAGTGATGTAAAATGTAAATAAATCAATAGATCATCAGCACGGAGCTTTTGCATTCTCTCTAAATGCATTACGCAGTGTCTCCACTAAATGACAGCTCGTGTCATTACTCAGTTTTCTCGACCCGGGCAGTGGGAGCTCTACATTATGATGAAGCCGACAGACTCTTCCTGCTGTGATGCAGCTTGGAGACTATTTAACTTGACCGTGAGTCGGCGGCCATGTGGCAATGATACTCAATTCAACGTCCACTTGGTGAAAGAACTCATATCGGCCCTTCTCCGAGGAGAATAAGGTTTGATCTTGTTTTCCAGTCACGTGGAGAAAATGCATTAAAAGTCAAAGAGTCAAAGGTTGATGTTCGATTGCTGTATTAAATCAATTTCAGCTGCGTGTCATAAAGTCTGAAGCCAATAAAAATGTTTGACAATTTGAAGGCACAAATACATGTGTGACAGTTGTTACGCCGTCTGCAGGACACATTCAAGCAGTATTTTTTCACTTGTCTGTCTCACATCTGTCTGAGAGATCACATGTGACCTCTGCTGAACACATCAGATTTTCAATCAGTGCTCTTCGTCTGCATCAAACAGGCAACGGCCCGTGCTTCATTTGTTCTTCACTTTAGGTCCTGAGAGAGATCCTGCATGTCCTCGAGTGTTGGACTCTCTGAATTAAATCATCCATGCAGCCATTCAAGCATGCAAACATTACTGCAAGCCAACTGTTGAGAAGGAGGTGATCAACGCACCTCCAGCTCAAACCTCGGAGCTGCTACGGCTCTACTGCACGGCTCTGCGGTAATGTAATCAGAGCTGAGGGAAGAGGACGGAAACACTCTCCGTCACTCTCTGTGGGACGGGGGTGGGTGGGGTCTGGGCACCGGGGTCACGGAGGCCTACTGGAACCGTGCACATAAACACACCCTGTCACCGACTGATAAACACTGCAAACAAATGAAGGCTGCCTGGGCCTGGCCCTGGAGTGCACGTGGCTCCTCTCTCCAGCAAAGGCTGTTTCGCTGTAAGCCCCCGGTGCTGAAGGAAGTCATCTCTGGTTCAGACCTGGGTCGGACACATAAAGACAACAGCTTTCTGGCAGCGGAGACGGGTCTGAGAGATGAGTGTCTGTTTAGATATCTCTCTTTTGTTTCGCCGAGCGAGTACAAGCCGCCACGGCTACATCCCGGTCCGTGCCCGGAAAATCACGGACAGATAAGACAGATGAGTTTGCGCGCGGAGACACTCGCATGCAATATGTACGGTAACTTTCCAAACAGTTCGCTGCCAACAACAAACAACAGCTGTGCTTCACATAAAACTCCTGCTCCGTCACATGGAGATGGATGGAGATGCTGGCGCTCTGTCATCGTTACACCTTCAGCTTGTTTTCGAACTTGCTGGAAAATGTGATAATGAGATTTTCCATATTTCCGCACGCATGTAAAACCACGTCACCTCCTGAACCTTCTGTTATGATCCAGCCTGTTTTCCATTTTAATTTGGTTACTATGAAATATTTGACTGTTTACCATCCTCGATGTCCGCTCTTGATTCATGAGCAGGTTTTTTTTTTTTTTCACACAAATTCGTTTGAGTCTTTAAAGCCATAGGCGGGTTTCATTTCCTTGCTAGCGTATTTATTTAGTTCTGTGCAAAATATTTAGGCGATAGCGTAATTATATTTTATCTTGTATACATGTCCAGTCCCCTCCTTCATGTGATTCATTTCAAACAATCCCTTCTGAGTATACATAAGGTAGTCAGTGAGCACTTCAGCTGTTCCTCACAGCAGAAGGGACTTCCACAGTAAACACGTCCTCCACACGATTACACTCACGCAAGCTCTTAAAAAGGAACACACACAAGTCTGAATCAAACATTTTTCCTCTATTTGAAAGACGAAAAAACCTGTTTGGGTAAAAGCTGAGCTCTAACCGGCTTTTCCCCTCTGATGATCCTCATGTTATACTCGAACACACCTTGACTTCACCTCACAAACTGCCTGAGAGCACTTAGCCACAGGTCTGAGGTCTGTGCAGTGATTACATTTCCTGCTTTATGCCAAGCAGTGAGGCTTGCATAGGACGAGGTTATTACCGTCAAGTGTCTGGACATATGCTTCAGTATTTATTGCTTGTGCAGCTGTGCAAAGAGAATGTCTTCTGTGTGCATTTGTCGGGGAGACGCTTGGTAAGGAAACTGCACAAGCTTTACACTCTGGACATCAGCTTTCAACATATATTTGTATCTGTTGTTTCTTTGTAAAACTTCTGATAAAAGGCCTCGACTCTGTCCACACAACCTTCATTTTACAAAATATCAAGAGCACACAAACGACTACAAAAGCTCGATCAAGCATGCCAGACCAGTAGGTGGCAATAAAGTCCTCATCAACAATCTGTTAAATAGCTGAGAAGAATGCTGGGGTCCTTCGGTGCATAGCCGCCATTGTTCTCATTACACAAAGCAATAGTGGGCAAGCCTGAAGTAAGCTGTGACGTAATCGATTCATTTTACACCTCCACACGGATACACAAAGGTTTTTGAAAATCGGAAAGTTTTACAGAAGTGAAAACGGTTTGGTCCCATGTTAGGAATCAGATTGAGAGTGAATTAAAGACCATGTGTTTGAATATTCCTGAAGCAATGTTCCATTCCTGGAGTGTGGCCTGTAGCAGTAGCCACAGCAGCCAGGTCTGTTCCCACCAGGGGAGCAGCAGTCAGGTTCACCCTAAAAGAGCAGTGGGTAAGTTGGGCAGTGGGTGAGGAGCCAACGGTTCATAGGCCAACCTTTGGCTACAAAAGTCTCCCAGTACGATTCCCCCAAACGACCAGGGCGGGAGCATGATGAGGACAGCAGACAGTGCACATGAAGGCAGACAGACGCCACTCCTAAGATTCTAACGCCAAGATACACTCCGATATCTGTTTTTCACTGAAAGTGAGGGAGGATTTTCCTCCAAAACCCTGAAGAAAAACCAGGCAACTAAACATTACATATATATGCAACTAGAAAGTGAATCCATTGTGAAAATTTAAAACAAATATCTGGATATACGAGTCCAAGACCTTCCTGTGTATCAGCTCAGGGAGACGTGCCTTGAGAGGAGTAGGGAACTTATTCTGGGCTTTTTTTTGCCTTCTAACCAATCTATGCTGGGAAAGGCTAAAGATTTTTGCAATGTTGAAGTGGAAGATACACACATGAAAGAGGGAAAATGATGAAATCACAAACCACCTGGAGTGAAATCTGATTCTCTCAGAGTCTGTTTCTTCTAGAGTTCTGCACCATTTTCCCCTTTCTTTATTCTCTGAGTATTTAGAAACCCACAACCAAATCTTTTCTGCAGGTTCAGGAATTTCAGAAATTTCAGTATCTAGGAAGCTGTAACGTCTGTGTTGTGTTTGACACTCCTGGTGTAGAAAATCTTCAAAAGACCTGAACTGACTGCTGATTTTCTAGCCTTTTGAGAACTCAAGTGTCAACCCCAACCCACTGACACACACACACACACACACACACACACACACACACACACACACACACACACAATACGATGTCGTGTTTCTGAGAGTGCTCATGCTTGTGTGTGTTTGTTAATAACACAGAAAGAGGTGAAGGGAAAATCTAATCTAATCTAATCAAGCAGAAAGTTCTGACTAACATGTGAGGTCCGGGGTCATGGGTCAGCGAAACGTCCAGCTGCCCTACACGACCTTCGGCCTGGTCAACCATCTATTCCGTCTTTCATCTGGTAGCCAGCCACCCGCCGCTGGTGTGTCAGGGAGGGTTTTCTGCTTTCATCACAGACAAGTGACTTATGGCCCAGGAAAAGGGAAGGGTCACATAAATCACAGATAAATTGGCACCCAACGTCTCCCTGGAGCCCTTTTGTGTTTTTCCATGATCCAAGTAGATGTTGTTCCGACTTTGTAATTAAAGACTGCCCTGATGTTCTGAGGTATGATATTACAGGGCATCTCTGACCAACACATGATCTTCAAATAAGCCACGAGCAGCAACCCACTCATTAAACAAGAAAGTCGAGCCAAAAGACAACATTTCGTCTAATGCTTTAATATGTTACGATTCAGCAGCTTTCACACTCTGTCATTTAGATGTTGGAATCAACGCATCATTGGCTCGACTGAAACCCCAATTTCAGCCTTCGCCGGCGTTTCATCTCATCTGAATTTGTGGCTGGTTGTTATGAATGATGAAACCAGAGAAACTGAACTGAGCAGTGATCTCAGGAACACACCAGAAACATCTATTGAATAATTGAAGGCATGCATCATCTCCTTATCTGCAGACGCATTCAACTTCAAGTTCAATCTGAACTTCTACTGTTCGCTTGGCTACAGATGATTCTAGCAAAACATATGACATGGGGCTGCAGTCCATCTCAAATCCTCTCCTGTGTGAGAACAGATAATCAGTTGCCAGCACAGCTTCATCATCATCATCAGTCTCGTGTGAATACCACATTCAGGAGAATCAGATACATCTTCAGCTGGAAGCCAAAAAGATTTCTGTCTGCTGAAGTCAGTGTCTCATCTCCTCCTCCCGTATTTGATCCACAGGAACAGAGCATGGATATTCTCACAACCACAATCAGGCTGATCCTCTCAACATCTTCAGTCATCATCTTTTTTTAAATAAAAGTTAAAAGATGCTACTTTTAAAGTCATTTAGATGCATTAAATTCACACACAGATCTATGGAATCAAAAAGGCAATGGATTCATTGATTTTTAAATGCCAATTAAAATTGTTTTTATCACCCTGATTTATGTTCAAGTGTTTATTATTCCAACAAGTTTGGTTTTAATTAGCTATTTGATGCTATAAAAATGGGTTGAAACACAGACTGCACAGACTCTAGTTCCAAATTATGTCAAAAGCATAAGAAGGCAGCACCCAAATCAGCTTTTGGCTTGAAGGAAGGAAGTGACATTCTACATTTATCGATGACTCTATTCTGAATTTCCCATGCACGTTACACTTCGTAGAATAACGTAATCGCATGTTTTAGCCAGCTGGCAGTGGATCCTCCGTGTGGTTGTCAGACACATTATTCTACATTAGGTCAAATCCTGTTCAAGTCAACCAAATTATTTATAGTCATGCAAATTTGTCTTTCAAACACGGCCGTTATCGGGATACAAATGAGCCCATTACAGCAGCGTTAGAGGACATTACACAGGGATTCAATGGGTTAATGTATCATATCCTGCTGGGAGCGCTAACCTCTGTGACTCTCTGTTGGGCGCTTTGACTCTAGACCCCTGCGACAATGGCAGGAATAAATCAAAGGTTGTGAGCAAGAATTATCGGAGCGAGTGGAATGTGTCACGGAGTGTAAGGACCGGCTGACCCGACAGACACAACACCAGTCAAAGGTCGCCATTTCTCTTTCTTGTCTGTCCGACTGGGGACAGAGGAAGACGGTCGGGGTATCACGGCCCGGTCAGTTTCTCTGAATTGAACTGAGAAAAAACAATCTGTCGAGAGGTAGATTCCATCAAGCAGCAAGTAGACTGTAAACTGCAAGAAGTAAATGTTTACCTCAATGACCAGAACTGGTACAAAGCAGTGTTAGAGCTTGTTTACCAGCTGCACTGGGATGTTCTTCATGTGAAAGAAAAACCAACGTAATAAGAGCAAACTTTCTTTGTCCGGAGTTCTAGTTTGCTGCAATTTAACGAGACAGTTTGGTATTTTGCCGCACATTTTAAATGTCACTCCTCATATGTGACTTTGCTCCGGCAGCTTCTTTGATGAGCGGTATTTTTACAGCTTGAAAAACGTCTTCTTTAACAATCTTTGCCCTTTCCGTCTTCTTTTCCGTCTGCTGAAACCCACCGAGGGGCTAAATATGATCAAATGTGATTCTTTCGGCACCTGCACGATACCATGAACCTTAGCGTGCAAGGCGCTGCTTTTTCCGGGCTATTACTGTTATAAAAGTTTTTCAGTAACTTATTGTCAGTGTAGACGCTGAGGCATATCGTCGTTTGGAGAAACCAGCGGCCACTGTGATATTTCAGTAGAGGCAAACAGGAGAGGTTAAGGAAGCAGTGGAGCCGATACTGTGGAGAGTATAAGCCCACGGACCTTGACCAGATCAAAGAGACGTGTATTTAATGACAAGAACTACCGTGCAATTCACATCCTTTAATAGGGAGGGTAAGCTGCCGAAAAAAAGACACATGCACCCATGTCTTATGTTTCTGGTGCCTCTCTGAAATGGGAGAACGACCATGATGAACGTAGTGAGGCCGCCCTGGGGGTCACCGGTATCGTGGGTATAGTGGATGAGCTGGCGCCAGTGGCCGAGCAGCTCTACGTCAGCCAGACTGTGCTGCAAGGTCAACTAAATAAACAACCAAATAAAAGGGCACACAGAGTTTTTGATTTGGATGAAAAGAAAATAAGAGCAGTATGTATTTTTTCCCCCATTCGTGACACAAAGACGAGGGTCGTTAAACCCTTTCACCAGCCTTTTGAGAAGGGAGCATTATTTTTCATTTGGTGTGTCACCAGGCTTCAGAAGTAAGTGGTTCATTTCTCACAGAGACTGAGCAGAGCCAACCACTCTAGATGAGGAGCGTTGGTTTTGAGGAGAAAATAAATGTGACCCAGTTCAGCAAAACATTAGGAGAGATAATGTACTGGTGAAACAGACGGTGCTCACAGAACCCCGTGGTGCTGATTAACTCCACCTTATGACAACTGTCATACCCTGTCAACCCCTGTGACAGACTTCATGTTGTCGAGTAACGTCTAGGGACACGTCCATATAAATACTTAATTTGAATACTGAAACAACTGAGATATTGAAGCTTTACTGTTGTTATTACAGGTTTTGGCTTTAAGGAAATCTTTAAATCTGTGATGTGGCATGGATAACCTCTCGGATTCTCTCAAACTCTGGACCTCAAGACCCGTATGCATCTTGCTCACATGGCAGCAAAATTATGGTTTGAAATCTATTATGGCTTTTTCCCTTTTTTAAACTGCTGACGTTGTATCTTTGCAGGAAGCAATGGGATTGGAAAATACAGCCACATGAAAGAACACCAACAACGCTCGAGATAATGCACAACCATTAAGTGACCGCGTGCTTACAGTTTCAGTCTGAGGTACTTTTTTCTGAAAAGTGATGTGGATCTCTGTGTTGATATCTTCTCCTCTGTGTTGATTCGGGGTCTAAATACACAAAACTGATCCGAGGTCAACCCATTGTATTTCCATTCAAAACATCAAACAGTAACTTTACGTCTGCCAGTCAAAATGTAAAAGGCTGCATTGTTTGATGAGGCCAGGAGCAAATTTAGTAACCTTTAAAAAAAGGAAACGGGGGGGGGGAGCCCTGAGGAAAAGTGAAGCCTAAGTCTGAGAAAAAACACTCTAATCCCCCAACCCCCTGTTTCCAGTTTCCTCTGAGGCCGGGGCCTTGCAAGAGCTCATTCAGCAACAACTATACAATGTTTTCCTTCCCTTTAACAGATTACATCAGCGCACTAGAGTCTATTCCCTTCAACTACAAACACTTTACAGCATCTCACAAAAGTGTCTTTAACTGTGGCTGCCGTGCACGGGCCCCCAAAAATAACCTGAGATTTCACAAATCATTGCAAAGAGCTTCTAAATGAGGTTTTATCTACATGCATGTATTGCAGATGCATTGGAAATTCACTAAATGCACTAATCTAGCAGCTCCACCGCACAAGGCTTGCAAGCATTTCAATAAACGCCTGCGGGATAATGAGGGATTAGATGTGGCATTCATAAAAAAAAAAAAAAAAAAAAGCCGAGGCTGTGGGCTGTTTCAGCGTTAATAGCAGAGGAAGGAAAGTGGCACAAAGAAAAACATATTGTAATCCAAAAAGACCCAACGGTAAATGGGGACTATGGATTATTGGGAAGTCATGGGATCTCTGAAACTTTGCCTCGCCAGTACAACTTAAGCTTATTTGATGGGGGTAAAAAAAAGAATTCTGATGTCACATGACGGATTCCTTGCAGCAGAAACCGGCTCTTTGTGGAGCAAAAAAAAAAACGATAAGCAGATCAACCACCCCATGAAGGGATTACTTCTCATTTCAGAGGGCAAAAGCTCGGAGAGGGGGAACTAGTCAAACTGAGAAAACCAGGTGCACGGTGGCATGACCGAGCCATTCTGTGTTGTGTAATGTTATACCTGATAAAAGAGCTGTTCTCTTCTGAAGCACATCAACGTTGTTAAATGCAAAAAGCAGAAGACATCACCATTTTTTAAGAAAAACGACCACATGTGGCGTTGTAACCAGTTTCTGCACAGCGTGATAAAATAGGGAGATTTTCCTCATTTACTGGAAGATCAAATATGCAGTCGTGATATATTCTGAATATTCAAATGAATCATCCATCTCTGATCTGATCTACTCGCAGGATCAAAACCCTTCATGTCAGCGGCTTCGTGAGGCCAAGAAAATATCCACACACGAGCGAAACGCTTCGATCACTGATGAATAATCGATGAGGGAAGGAAATCAGCCATCGCACCATGTCCACATATTAACTCACTGAGCCAAAAAGATGTTTTAAGTGCTTGTGGGTGATTAGTACTTTTTTTCTTTCAGTCCCATTAAGCAGTTATGTGGGGAAACAGTCATTTCTTTGAGTTCAAAGCATCGGAGGTGGAGATATTTCTTCCTGCACACTGTGTGGCCTTTGTTTAAAGGACAGTGCTGGTGGAAAACACACTTCACACATTCAAAGCCTCCGGTCTTATTATTGTGAATCGACTTAAGACCGTTTGGCTGACTAGAGCCTTGCTCTTTTTTTTTTTTAAAGCTTTTCTTTGTTTGATATTTCACTTTTTATTTTTTTTTTTGAAAAAGGAAGGATTATTTGGAGACATTCCAATAAGGTCTTTAATAATTTAAATTTCCCAACATAGCACAGCCTGGCACCCACAGTGCTCAGCGAGAACACCTTGGACCTGATTAGTTAACTAATGCTCAAGTTAACAAAGAACAGATACCGAAGAGCTAATAAAAAAATATAGATTTTTTTTAATCTCCTCAACTCTCTTCAGCTGCTTTCATCGCGCCCTGTCTCTTGGATCACTGTCACTCCAGAGACAGGGCGAGTGAAGGGGTGGTTGTAAGCTTTCCCAGACCCGATCTCAGCCGATGACTATGTGTTTATGAGGTGCTTTTTGAAATGTGATGATGTCACTCACCGGCTGTGAAAACATGTTAGGCGGCTGCTCCACTGGTCCTAATGAGAATATTAGCAATGAACACGGAGCGGAGGGGAAACCTGCTGACAGAGTGGGCGGCATGGATCTGAGTGTGTGGCCTGTTATCACCCCCCCCCCCCCCTCCCCCTACTTTATGAATGTTGTGGTACCTGTGACGCATTACGATTCAAGACGGAACAATTATCAATTATATACTGTTCTCACTCAATAATGTGTCACCAGACGATGCTGCACCAGTGCTACAGTGGAGTTTATGTGTTTTTCCAGCGTCTGTGTGGGTTTTCTCTGGGATCTCCAGCTTCCTCTGGCCTCCAAACCCTAACTGTTCGTCTCTGTCAGCCCAGTCCAGGGTGCACCTCTCAGGACTCAGTGAGACATATCAGAGGAATCAATATTTTGCCTGATAAAACCTCAAATAAATAAGATTGGTTCCTTAATGTGACGTAAAAAATGTCTGAATCCGTTTCATTGAATTGCAGCTTTAGATGAAAATACTCAGCTTGTCGTTATTTCACCCATGCTACGTCTTGTGTCATATAAAATAAAAACACATGGCTACATTAACAAGGTTCAAAACGTTTCATTGGATGGGGTCTTCAAAACAGCAGCTGGGGACGCTGACCCCAAGTCAGCAGTGAAAAGCGACTTCAGCGAGTATCTCCAGCATCTTATAAACAGTACAGTGTGATCCATGTTGGATCAGACACACAGTAGGTACATGTATTTATTCAAGGGGTCTTGTAAATCAGGCAGCCTGAGGAGGATTATGTCGGCGATCACAGATAAATAGAGTTTACGTTTTAACGGCAATATTTACGTTTGCTCTATTTATAATTCAGTGTGTTGGGCACATTAGCTGTGACAATTGTTTATGTTCGAGTGACTACGACACATCATGAGAAGGAAACGGTTGCGTATCCACATTGATCTAATAAACATATAGTCTGAGACCTGGTTCAGATGCGATCAGTTCTTTATAAATGAAGCAAACCGATAACATTCAGAAGACTTATTAATTAACTATATGAAAAAGATGATAATTGATAAGATGCACTTTCAGTTTTCCTGGAGTGTATCTCACGGTTAAAATGTTTTCAGCTCGTTAAAACCTTTTTCACCAAGACACATCGTCGCCCTCACGAGTTTCACACGTGGTTTCAAGTTTATTTTGAAGCAGACAATTCAGTTTCAATGTATGTCTTTGTCAACTAGCTACCAAGAAACTAATAGTTTCCACACAGTTTTGTTTCATGCCCGTAGTTCCATTTCATATATATAGTGTGAAACGAGGCATAAAGGCAGCTAGGGTAGGTTGTGCGAGTGGCTGTTGTTTCTGATATGTCCAAATGATAAATGCTTCTCCGCCAACTGACGTTTTTATGATTTACATTTTAAACAGTAGGTCATTGCCCGGCCTTTACATGCTCTTCCCACCCCGAGTGTGGTGTGAGTTAAGAACGACCACCAGGGGAATATAAAGCCTGTAGCACCCCTCCCATCTTGATAGTGTTGGACACAGCCTGTGGAGTTCCTGCAGTAAGAAATTATTTTCACACCTTGTCCGGACAATAGATTCTACAGAGAACTGGTGGGGGGGGGGGGGT
This sequence comes from Verasper variegatus, assembly GCA_026259375.1. NCBI lineage: Eukaryota > Metazoa > Chordata > Actinopteri > Pleuronectiformes > Pleuronectidae > Verasper > Verasper variegatus. The sequence goes on from CM048047.1 coordinate 20,739,746, forward strand.
TAGCTGCTTGCCCTCTCTCACAGAGCCACTGAACCAGTTAAGCTATTCAAAGTAGTTCAGGAAAACACCGCGACCACGTTATTTCATACAGGAACAAAAAACTGTGCAACAAAAGCATGCTTCTTGAAACACTCACACACATGATGAGATACATGAAATCTGCTCAACATATTAAGATTCATGCAAATGATACAAGAAAAGATTGCTGTGCTCTGGTGATCCTGTTAGAAACTGCCAGGCATGACCCAGGAACCACACACTTTGTGACCATATGTTCTCATAAGAGTTTCCCCCCACAGCAGACCCCATTATTCTGGGGGATTAGGACCTTTCCTATCACACATGCCTACTGGAGGGAGACCAAAGAAGGAATAGAGCGCCCCCGCCAATCTAATCAAAGGGGAAATTAAAGACTATTCCTGTTTCTATGCTGACTTATTTTAAAGTCAGATAAAGAGGACGAAACAATGGAAGCAAGATGGTGATTTACCCACATATTGTTTCACTCTCGCAGTATCAGCTTATATAAGGTAAAAAGTTCACTTTCACTGTGTTTTCTTGTTCACCGGCACAGCATTGATGCTAAGCCCTGGGCCTTCATCAAATTCAAAATCCTTCACACACACAAACACCTTATGAAACGCTCTTACGCTCAGGAAAACAGAAATTCACTTGTATGGGCAAACTGCCCAGGAACCCTGGTCGAAGTACTATGGAGTGAGTAGATCATTTGTCTTTGAGCCGTTGTTCACCTCCCTAAAGAGGGAGGCCCAGCTATAAGGAGCTTGGGACTTTACACTAAACTGTAAAAAGCCCACAAAATAGTCTAATTGAATTCATGTGGGGGATCTAATTCATTTATTACTTTTCCCCTTGTCATGGTCTGAATTCCTATACTTTCAAAACTTAGATTTTTCATTTTCTACCTAAAGGATGAACAAAAATAATTATCAAAACTAAAATCAAGCTGTGAAGAAGAAGTCCACTGAATTGACAAAACCAAAATCCTTATGTTGGGGTGTGTGTAGTGAACCTTCCAGAGGGTTCCAGAGATTTCCAGATCTTTCCAAGTCGTGGAGAAATGTGACACCACAAACACTTGTGGGGGGTTAAAAGTGTGAGTCTTTCCTTTAGTGCAACTCATCAAAGCTTCACATTTGTTAAACACAAGGTTCATTTAATGTAGGATTACTCAGCTCATATCTTTGTTGTATTTCCCCTTTAAAAGTGAAACACCATGTAAAGATATGACGTTACTATGGTAACTGCAAAATTAATCACTGTCTCTGTTATCTAGTTAAATTCTACCTCATACTGGATGGAATGTGTGGCAATCCTGCTGAACAATAGTAATGAGAATGGCACTCGGTTGATCGCATTCCTCCGCCAAGGCCCAACAGTCCCCTAATGAAACCACATTTAATTTCAACAGATCCAGATTTGGATTTGGATCTGCACAAGTCGCACACACTTTAAGACATCAGTCCAGTACGCACCAAAGTCTAATGGGATCTTCCTTGATACACACTGAAAACATAACCTCCATCGCAGGGGTAACAATATTAATATCCACTTTTTGTGAAGGGTCTTGTCTGAAAAGGACACTATTCAGATTGACAACCGCTGCTTGCTCCCGTGCCCGTGGACTCAACCGGGCCATTGCTCTGGAATAAGCCTCCTGTCCTCCACTGTGTCCGACACATCTTCATCTACATGATGAGCGGATGAGCTATCGGCGATATTTTGCCACTGTCAGTAGGTGTTTGCGGTGATTGACACATGCAGAAAAATAGACTGACACGTGTGGGCCTTGGTGGTCTGACCATGTGTGTGTGTGGGTGAATTGTTGGAAGAACTTAAATCACTCTTAATGGAACTATTCAAAACACGAGGAAAGTGTTGTAGTAGTTTGACAAGCAATGTGTAAACTTAACAAGATGAATTCATTATCTTCATATCCTTTGTAAAATACTTTCTCTTATAAATTACAGCTGCAATTATTTTTTTTGTTCACTAATTCAACAAAGACGTGGTGTGGTTGTCAAGGGAACGCGTAAGCAGTGTTGTTATTTGAAGTCACGGGCTGGTGTGCTTTGACTGATCCTGCAGAGATAATAGGAAGAAGTCTTTGATTTGAGGTAATTCCAGGTAATAGTTTCCAGAGATCCATTCAGCACTGAGGAATGCAAAGTAATCTGGTCACATTGGTTCTGCTGAACCTCTCAGAAGACCCCGCGGGGTCGTCACCCTCATAATACCAGCCCACATTTACCCCCCCCCCCCCCCCCCCCTTTGACAGAGAGTTAAAGGAAGAAGAGTGAAAGACAGATGCCGAAAGGGAGGGGCTCATAGTCAAGTTAACCGTAGCTACTGTTCACATGTGCAGTGAATGAATTGAACTGGGCTATAAGCTGCCGTGGTGAGATGTTAAATAGAAAGTTCTCTGCTGCCGCTTAGCAAAGTCAAAATTTGCTCCGTTTTACGAACAAATACCATTGAAAATACTCCTCAATTCAACTACTTCACAAAACAAAGGCCAGACAACATTTTGAGCTGCCAAGGCCTTTCTGTAGAGGTCTAAGCCAACAAATTAAGAACGCCTGGCGTACTTTGTGAAATCCTGTTAAAGATACTGCTGATGGGCAGGGACTTTGTCGCTGTGCAGACAATGGCTTCACTCTGGGCTCCCGGGTCATTTTCATTAATTAAGCAACGTGGCGCTCAAGAGCTAATCCAATCACATAGCCGTCTTTTCTCACGGTTCCAGGCCTGGCTTCTGGATGACTTTGGTGGACCTGCTGCTTGACACCACGAGCGACACAACAATGTGCAGTGCCAAACTGAGCCCGGGGGACAGAGGATGGGGATCTGGAAAGGACAGGAGCCGGAGAAAAAACAAACCACCCATACATGAACCAACAAAGCCCAGGCTCAACCGTCAAACTCACTGCAGTACGTCGAGTTGTATTTAATCCTTCATTCCAGCATAAATACCTCCTTTCAGGTATTTCTGTTTTCTCTAAAAAAAAACCCGAATGTATGTGGACAACAGGTGTTGGGAGTTGCTGGATTTGCAGACACTGCGTGTAATGTTGAAAAGAGCATATTTCAAAGGTCAAATCAGTTTTGCAGTAACATCTTGACCTCTCTTTCCCACTTTGCCTCTGGTAGAGTCATTTGGACATCCAGGCATCCCTTTGGGTGAGTCAACTCATTTGCCATCTTCTCTCTCAGCACAGTGACTTCCTCTGCACAGAAACACATCCTCTGTGGATGGGCTCGCTCAAAGCCACTGCGATCTGTCAAAAGGGTCCTCAAATGTTTCCTTTCTAACCCATTTTAAAAAGAGGTTTATATATTTTAGTGAAAATTCAGAAGTAGAGAAGGTGGAGATGGTCTAGAGGTCACATTCAAGTGTATCCATGTTCCTAAATTAAACGCTTCATTATCTTCAGTGTTTGTCACCGTTTTAAAAAAGCATAATCTGGAAATTACAAACAAACACCATTAGTCAGGTTTTTGAATGTCAACACTGGGGTAAATTTTCTCCAGGGCTATTGGCTTATGCAGCGTACACTCTTTTTGTCTTTCAACTCTCTGCGTGATGCTATGTGCCAGAAGACCATGCACTGCTAACAGTCTGACATATCCCTTTAGACAAAGAGCTGCAGGCCTCCTCGGGCTAATGGATATACCAGATCACTGCAGACCCAGATGAAAAGGGAAAACTGGAGAGAGCGGGCGCGTCGGAGGAGGAGCAGGGCAGCGAACCTCTCTGTGTTTTATTTATTTATGGTTCTTTTTGGAGAAAAAGAAGATTGGGAATCATGGAGCTTTAAGTCATGACTATGTATTCAACTTAGTGTTTCAAGCCCCTGGAGGTCACCAAACCTACTGTTGGCCAGTCTGTGAACCCTAACCCTTGGCCTTACCCACCCTGATGATCTGCAGGCAGACAAGACAAGAATACAGGCATCTAAAATATATTCTTGCCACCCAAAAGACTATTTTGTGCATTTTTAAATGTCATGTGTTTACTGTTATGCCTAAACTATGCATTTTTCAGTGCCAGAAGTTAATACTTTCTGTTCTTCTGCTGTGTTTCTCATATCCTGGTGCTTGTTTTGAAAAAAATCCATTAAAAACAGCTGCTGCCGGTGCTGCACTGTGCAACTAGTTTAACTTTGTTTTCAAATTTACATTCAAAATACAGCTAACTAATTTTACATATGTTAAAATGCCTTTTCCAGATCAATCAGGTTGTGAGGGATTTTAATGACGGCGGTGATGAAGGAAGCATTTGTTTTCAATCAGGGGAACAACTGTGGGATTAAGGCGGGGGGGGGGGGGTCCACGAAGGGAGATCTAACAGCCTTATTTTTACAACTGTCCGCTGCAGATTAGTGCAGCTGACATGCGACATGCGGGTGTTGATGGAATTTATGCTAAAGCTGGCAGACCCAAAGTGTGCCACACTCGCCGCAGCATGGTCACGGATACCCCCGCCTGGGCGTTGTGCAGGACAGCTGCCTGAAGAAACCACCAAACCAACTCAATCAGCCGGCGGAGGTGTGCATGAGTGCCCACAACATTTTCTCACTTTCTCAAAAAACTGGGGAAAAAAACATGCATTGGGAACTATTGGATTTCATAGCATGATTAGACCGTCGGTTCAAAACAAGACCTCATTCATACCAGCTACTAAAAATACATTCTTTGGTTTCACGTGCTGTGGATTCAGTGTCTTGGCAAAGGAACGTGGGATGTCCCTGATCTTTTGTTGACAACAAATTAGACAGGCTAATTTCCCTCTAGTGAAGCATTGCCTCATCTCTCGTCCCAAAAAATGTTTGGTTTATTGTTATAAATGGATCCTTAATTTTTTCCAGAAAAGAAAAATGCGCAGCTACATGTGATGGACTCAAACTAGCCTGAAAGGTAATTGAGCGTCGAGACAGGGAGGGGAAACTGGGAAGCTGGGTGTAATATGAGAAGCTGCACAAAGCACAACTGAAATGAATTGCAAATGATATACCACAGAAAATGCTATGCTGGAGATGCACTGTATCGTCTCCCACAGTAAATGCACCACCCATCAGTCGGACTGTACTCCTGCAGTCTGCCCAGTGCATCCTGCAGATAAGGATAACAACATGCAGACCTCACTGCAGCTCACTGCTTCACAGGAGTAAAGTGGTTCTGATGGGCTGGCACCGACAGTGTATAATTATTGGACAAACTGAAATACATGCACATTGTAACTTAGCGCAGGGATATAGTTAAAAGTCTGAGTATGACAGGATCATGCAGAGCAGCAACAGGAATGATCAGAAGCTGAAACGGCAGCATCCCTTCATTTCAGCTACTGCCACTCTAGGGCAATCTTGGAACAATATTGTTCTCCAGTCTAGCCGAACCTCGTCGGCACGCTGGACTAACTCAATCTGACATCGACTTCTAATGCAAAAAGGCAAGAAAAGGGCCCACCGTCGACACACAAACGCACAAACACACACACACACACACACATACACAGGAGAAGCCTAAAGACCATGAGAGGAAGCCCAGTGTTCACTGAGCCACTGGGGACTCTGCAGAAACACAGAGGTGAGGGGGGCCTTCTCTGTTACGTCCCAGAGGGATCCTGTGCTACTTCCATTTCACAAACAACCTAAGGGCCGACGTGCAGGACGCGGGAAGTGGAGAAGCCATGGAGAGGGCCCGCTTTCCAAACAGAGAAACAGATACAAGTCTGGAATGAGACCAGGTTTATATCTCGGCGAGTGACCCCTGACAGGAGAGAGGGAGGGAGGAACGCTTTGGTGAGCAGGGATCACTGACAATGATGATGATGATGATGACATGTTGAACGGTTGCTGTCCAATAACGGAGAATTTACACAACAAAGTTCACAAAGTCATGTTTCCTTTGGGCTTCAGTACTGTCAAATTCAACACATACACTATTCAGGATTACTTGTATTTGGAATTTGCATTCCGGCCGAGTTATTTATGAAGTGTTTAGTCTAACCTGACAAAACAATGAGCGACAGAGCAGATTTAAAATATATTCTGCCACCAGTTTTCCTTTCAAGTGCAGTGACGTCTGTGGTACAATAACGAAGCGGCCAGGGCCCAAAGCATGGCCTCAAAGGGCTCAGGAGATACAAGGAGGTTATGTGATACCCAATCAGAGCAGAGCCATAACACACATGCTCGGAGAAAGATGAGAAGCAGCTGCTCACTGCTGGCTACTTGCTCGGGCCTCACTTCAACCTGGTGAAACCCCCTCACAGCTACGTGAGTGAGAGAAAACAAAGAGGACCCCCGAAGGAAAGGTCAATCCATTTCATCAGCATCACGTACCAGGCACCAGGTTCTTAACATGACTGTGAGGCTATTTCTGGTAAAACCATGGACTGTACATAAAGAAAGACGACGAATCTCCACTTCCACTGTCCAGAATGACAGGAACTACATTGATGTTTTATTTGTAATTTGACTTTTTGTCCACTTCATTTCCAATTTGCCAACATGGGGGAGGCAGGGCTTATGACCTATACTGCAACCAGCCACCAGTGGGCGATTTAAATTTGGCTTCACTTTTACTGAGCCGCCATGTCATCCATCTTTATATACGATCTAAATAAAACATGTGAAACAAACAAAAGTTACCCCCCCGATAACCTCAGATTCTGAAGTTACCTGAAGAAGTCTTATTTCTTTCACCTTCACTTCGTATCCGTCAGTGCGATAATTACGTAACGCCGCTGTTTGTATTTGACAAACTGTATCTTTAATATTTCATCGGGACATGGGGATGGAAGCATAAATTAGATTTGATGCAGCATCTCAGTTCTGCCTCCCAGGATTTATTTTTAGCTTGGTTAGAAATTGATTTACTGAGTTAGGGGAGCAACTGTAGCTCAGGAGTAACCCCCAAAGCACCAAATGGTAAAAGGACTGTATTTATATGGCTCTTTTCTAGACTTATTAACTAGTTAAATTTCTTTACAGTACATTTACACATATACATTCATGCAGCACTTCTACCATCCGTGGTCCTCCATGTAATTACAGTAAACTCTGGGACATCTTGATGATGTGAAAGATACAATCCCTCCACCCACCCATTTTTTCGAAACTTGATTATTCCTGATCTGTGCAGCCTGCAGCTGGACGTCAATCGCCAGACCCAGCGTGTGTCTTTCCTTTTGTTCTCCTGACATCTTCCGAATGCATCAATCCAATGAAGTTATCAGAAGTGTAACATTTGACTGCAGTAGACTGGGTTAAAAATAACAAGCAGCATAACTTCAGAAACAGTCCCTTTGGTGTTTCTTGCTTCAGTCTCGTCTCACATCGTGCCTGTCTCGTCTCTGTCAGAGAGTCGCTTTTACCCTGCAGCCCTCATTCCTACACAGGAGACATCCAATAATGTTGAGTCGGCTTGTGTTTCCAGCAGCTGTGATTTGCAAGATTGTCACTCTTTCTCTTCCTTCTCCGTATCCCTACATTATCTTATTCAACGTGCAACTTATCTGTTATCTCAAACCACGAGTGAATGGCGAGAGAGGCTCAGCCACTTTTTGTCTGACTCATTTTAACCGGCTTTATTTAGACACCTCTCATTTCCTTTCGCTCTGTCTAGTAAGAGCAGACATCCTGCATCCCATAATCCCATGACGCAGCCCCTTCGCTGACCTTGGCGAGGGGAACGAGCTGCAGCGTTGACCGTGCGTCTGACGCTCAGGGCAGGAGCGAGGAGGCTGCATGCTCCTCGGCTGCTTTTCATCAGTTTCGAACAGACAGTTAATATTAGCTTTTTATCCTGTGTCTTACTCCTTGAGGTTGAGCGGATATGATTTGTTTTACGTGTGGGAGATAGCTGAAGGCGGTTCTGTCCTTCTGTGACCCGCTGTCCCGCTATCATCCGTCCAGAGGCTCAGGACGACTTGAACCCAGAAGCATGGAACCAGTTAGGTGAAGGTAAATGCGGCTGCGCTATATGTGAGGACTTTGGGAGGAATTCACCAAAAAGGAAATACGGTCTGGTCTCTTGAAGGAATACATATGGTGCGTGTAATCTGGCAACAATCACTTACGTTGCATGCACACAGCACCTCTTTACCCTGTTTGCGCTGGGGTCTGTGCAATCTGCTGCTCGTTTTCCACGTCAAACCCAAACACGCTGCGGTGACAGTCTCATGAAACATGAAAGAGGAACCAATTAAAACCAATCTGTTGTGTATGAGCGGAATCAGCACATGCAACTCTAATCCCAATGTTAGTTTAGGAATAACGAGCAGGCCGGGTTTAAAAAAGAGAAGACGTGTTTCATTTAATGCTCCGTGTTCATCCGAAAATAAACAAGGGGGAACTTTGAATTCATTTCCTTATTTTCCCAAAAAAGCAATTACGCACAAATGAAGTTTAAAATGGTATTTTTCCATTTTAAGAGATCATTATGCCTCAGCGTTTACACTCCCTTTCACATTTCATTGCGGCACATGACAGTGGCTGATGTATTGGGCTTTTGGTGGCTGAGACTGCTCAGGGGGAGATTGCTACCAGATGAAAAGGTCCTCGGGTGCAAACTGAGCGGTTTGGAATTAAGCTATAACTCCACAGTCTCCCACGAGTGTTATAAAAGTAGGTGTAATTAAAGAAAATGCTGAATTTTGGCTAAATTTGCCTGATATCGGAGGTTTTGAGGTTAAATATTTTATAAGACAATCAAAGGTGTGTTTTTTTTTTAACCTGGAAATGTCTTTGTTTGCATTGTTTACATTTGATCTGGTTAGTTTTAGTTTCACTTTGCATTTTATTGGTTTGTAGACAGGCGTGCATCTGACTTTGGCCTGTTGTCAGTTCGGAGAAAATAAAATAAATACTGGTTCACTTGGTTAATGTCATTGTCCCTGTAATATCTTTATGGTTGTACTACCTGCAAAATTAACATCCTCACCATTTACTATGGTTTCAACTTCCTGCAATTGGTCTGAAAGTCCAAACTATGATAAAAACGTGTTCTGACACAGAAGTTTGAATTGGACGTAGACCAACTCTTTTGGTCTGATAACATTTTGGTTCAATGGCACTTCAAATATTGACTCTCGACTTTCTTCTATTTTGTCTTGGATGTTTGGTGATTCGGGAGGAAATAGAAAATATATATAAGTTTGTGAGATGGATGAAAAGACTTTTGGTTCCGAGTAGATTTACCTGTGGTGAAAATCTACTTTTGTGAAATATCTTGGATAAAAAATAATGAAAAAGGAAAAATATGCATATGAAAAACAGAACCTCACACAACCAATAGTCTCGTGACTTCATCACCGTCAGTGCTTCAACATGACCTCTTTCTTCTGCACAGAGAGGAAGTGAGCTGGAGAGAATCACTCTGTAATCTCGCAGGCCTTTGGTAACAAAAGGAAGACTCAGCTTACGAATTTCCTGATATAGTGCAACTAAAGCAACGTAACCATTCAGCAAATTTTAAACTTCCATGTGGCTTTGGAAAACATAGGTTTCGATTCGTGGCCAGCTAATTACAGCACGCTGCACGCACATGGCCCCATGAGGAGGAGGAGGCGATGCAAAGACGGGGGAAGAAACAATAAGATACACAATCTTTTGGTTTATACACAATAACTTAGTCTGGCTGTAAAGTGACAAATCGAAAGACACGACTAATTCAATCCAGATGTTCCTTTTTTTCCCAATTGAGGGGAAAAAACTTGTGTGTAGATCCCTTAATCCACTTAATATGTAAAATTTCAAACAGTTATGAAAATATTTTTTCTCCTGAATATCCTCCAGAGCATATCGAGCTGTCTCGTTCTCTTCCCTTCTGTGTCTGTCAACATTTCCCAGATGACAGCGTCGAACTTCCTGATGGATCACACTTTTGTTTTCTTACGATTTCACTTCCAACGACTCTGAAATCTGGAAGCAGCAACATCTGAAAGTCCCAGACGAGGCTTAGATTAATTGCAAATTGGGTACATTTTGGATTCTGGATTTACTTTTCTAATAAACCTGATGGTTTACGTAGATCACAGTGTCTACTCCGCTCGTTTTCAAGGACAGGAAGTGATGGTAAACCTGAGGAATTTCCCTCCCTGGCTCAGTGAAGTCCTGCCAGGTTCTCGTTCGCTCCATCATCCCCCAAGTCTTGCTGTGATTGATGTGACCTACACTGCAGTCATATTGCCGGGGCAGTTCAAATGTCAGGCTTCTGACTCAGTAGCGACCAGCTCACACACCGAGTCTGTAACTTTTTCTAAACCAACAGAACCATCCCTGCAGTTTCTCTCTCTCACACACACACACACACGCTGAAGAAAAAGAAATGTGCAGGACTGAAGTGACACCTGGCTCAGAGCTCGTCGCCGCTCTGAGCTCTGAGAGGCGTTCCGTGTCATCAAGAAAGGAGAGCGGCCCTTCTCAAAGTCTCAGATGCCCTGGCCCCCCCACGACCAGACAGAAGGAGCGAGTCGGCCCGGCGCTGGAGCCTTGGCAGTCAGAAAGATCTGTGGTGCGGCCCCTCCTTCTTTCACTGGGCTGGGATAAGCCAGGGAGTGTGGCGCCTCTGAGGTTAGTGGGCTGCCTCATCGAGACACCAGCTCCATCATGAGCCTATTTTTATTCCATTTTACTCACTTTCTCTTTTTTTTTCTTCTTCTTCTTCTCCCCCCCCCCCTTCCTCAGTCCTCTCTGAGGTCCCTATTTTTTTTATTTTTGTAACCCTCCACTTTTGCTCTCTCTGTCTATCACTTCACCGCCGAGTTCTTCCTCCACAGCGTTGAGATGTGTTTCAGCCTGCATGCTTGACAGAGGAAAATGAAACAGCCTCTACACGACTTGGTTTCTGGTTTGGATCCCGATATTCACTTGCTTCCCCCCCTTTCTTTCTTGCTGTATTTATTTTGTGCAGAAACTTGCCAAGATGGCTGGAGCTCCCTGTCACTGGTTTGGCAGCATCCACACAGTGTATATATTCAAAGTGCTCTAACCTTTATGCAGAAATGCCATTTATCTGTATCTACATCAGACGCATTGTAATCCAAGATTGGTGTTTTTCTCCATCAAGCTTTGATTTAATCTCCATCTGAGAGACATAATTAACATGCAGGTTGCCATCTTCCTCACACCACGCCAGGAATAAACAAGAAAAGCAAGTCCTGAGAAAGATTGAACCGTCTTTGTTGGTATTCCAATGCCCTAAATGTTGAGAATTGTACTCTCGAGGGGAAAAGGATCACTGTATTTAACCAGCTAATCCAACATGTTGAGTCAATTCACGTACAATGTGGTTATGCTGGCAAGTTAGCAGGGGGTCCTCGGCTCTCAGGGAAAAGGAGTTTACCATCATAAAGCGGCTGTCCCACACCGACAGTCACCGCGGACAGAGACAGTGCCGTGTTTGTGCCATAAGCCATTCTATACAAGCGCATTGTGGCAACTCCTCCGGCATTTTTTAACAGCCTGGCAACAGTAGAGCTGGCGCGGTGAAAAGGGGTCTAGACTGGTCCTCTAAAGAGACCCTCGCTTCCCATTAGCGCGCCGGGTTAAAAGAAACACTGCAACAACGATACTGATGTACTTGTAAATAAAACCGTAATTAGGAGAGCTGCAGATCGGGGACAAACGGTAACTGCAGTATGTTTTGTGAGAAGAGCAAGGGTGAAAAACAAAAATGGGGGCATGAACCACAATTATCCCAAACACTTGAACATGCCTGGAACTATTAATATTACTTCAGCACTTGGGAGTGAGAAGGTCCTCTGGCAACACATGAAGGAATGATTTGATTTATTTAGAACCGATGTGCTTTTCTCTCAGCATCACCCATCACTCTGCTAACAGCCATAGCTAAATGAGCTCTGTATCTCTAAAATAAAGCGCTTCACACAAACTATTCTATGAGCTGTCCTGGCTGAGTTGAATTCATTTGAATAATTTACTTTGCATAATAGCATGAATATGGGGAAATGGTTGATCCATCAATCTCGTCTGACACTGGGCCTTAGGAAAAAAAAAAAAAAGAGGCTGTTTCCCGTCTCCTCTTTGTTTTTGTATTTCCAACAAGCTGAGAAATAGAAAACAAAAGGTGGGGTGGTTATATAATAAAGTCTGCTTTGGTTAACTTGGAATGGATCTGGAAAACCCTGAATTAGTTTGGTGCTGTATGAGCACGCAATTTCCTCTCTGTCATCCCCAGAGCATACCGCTGCCACACTGTTCATTTCCACTGGCTTCCTTCGGTGCCCACATCTGAGGACTCCCAGGATTAAGCAGGGATTGGAAACTAACCTACTGTCCAGCGCGAACACAGTTATGTGAGCATATCATGCCACTCTTTCCAGTCAAAGCTCGCTGACGTCACACGGTTAATCCCCTCTCACCATACCACCCAGGCCCTCGGGGAGACCACACCAAACCCTGCACTCACCCCTTTTCAGCGGTAGAGTGAGTACGGCCGTAATGAGGCTTATTACGTTCTGTAAACCAGTAATGAACTTCACGGAAGGAAAAGTACAACCAGTAAAGCAGAAGTCGTCGCAGAACTGCAACAAATGTCGACCACTGACGGCAGCTCATGAATGAATCATGAGCAACAAAGGAGAGAAGGGCGGCATTGACCCCAGGGGTAACCGGATATCTCAACAAAAGATGAAGTCTTGACTCAGAGCTTTTATAAGTATTAAACACAGACTTTAAATTAAAATGGACAACGTGTCTCCACTTCCTCCCACTGTTCAGAAATGAGGGCCAAAACATCCTGCATCCAAAGCTGCCATCTTGTGCCAAAGACGTCATTTGGAGTATGAGCAGCAGCTGTCAATCATGATGTTTCACCACCTTCACAGCATCAAATTACTAAATAAAACCATACGTATAAAAACACTGAGCAAACATCAGTAGAATAACAACCACCTAAAATGACATGAATGAAAGTTGAGAAAAATCTATTTGACGTTTCATTTTGGTCCATGTCCCATCTGCTTACATGGAGGAGGGAAGGTTTATTACCTATACTGCAGCCAGCCACCAGGGGGCTATCCAGATTTCTTGGTTTCCTTTTTGAGGGAGCTGTCATGTCATTCATCTGTATGTACAGTCTATGGTCCTGGGTCTGTTTTACATTAATATTTTCAACATTGCAGTTTTTCAAAAATGCTGTTTTCAATAAAAGTATGTGTATTCTGACATGTTCCTCCCTTGTTTTCCAATGTTTTCCCTTGTTTCCATTGTTTCACATCAATCAGCTCATTACCATACAACAATAGTGTGATTTTGACTAAATGAATCCAGACTTGATGTTTGATTACACATCTCAAGCATTTTCTAAGTGTCTACTTGACTGATTTTCAGACCAATCACAAATGACTGAGAAACAAAGGCTGTCTGGAATAGTAGAAGAACAAATACATCCACATTCTAACACTGTACAAGATGTAAGTGAAAACTGTCATCACACATTTAAACTGTGATGATTTGAAGTCAAGGAAGTAAAAAGTTAAGTCCCTATTGAGCGAAATGCACGGAGCCGCTGCTAAAACACTAACTCACTTCAAGGAAAAGACCGAACCTCTTCAACCTTGTTTGTAATAAATCTGCAGAGTTTTTAAAAAGTGCCAGTTTCAACAAAGCACCGGTGCTTTAAATGGTAGAGCCGCTCCTACAGATGAGAGGAAGCTCCCTTGAAAATAACAAATGACCTAAGTGGTTAAAATGGTCCTCAAAGGCCTGGAAGCTGCAGAGCTATTGCAGTTGCCACAGCTACACAGAATATCCACTGGGACCGTTTTTTTGGAAGTACTTCTTCCTTCATATACTTATTCCCATAATCATGGCCTGTGACCTAAAGGAGATCATTCCTCACTTCCCCTCAGGCAGAGCGCGATCCAGATGCCAAACCAGGATGCGGGCAGCGCAAAAATCCTGCAGGAGTCCCCCGACATCGGCCAAAGAATTCCAAAACTTAAAATACAGACGGAGGGAGCTGAGAGCAAGTGTCGATAACGCCCTCCGCACAGGTGCAGACTCATTCTGCCTGGTCAATATCTTATTGATCCATCATGGTCTTTTATGCTATATCTACTGTTACTATTTAACATGGATATAAAGATGAAGATTTCCAGAAATTAACTTTGTTATCTTGTGCATTTGGAGCCAGAGTCGACGCAGTAGTGATCCATTGATGGCGCCACGGTAGCGAGGTCTCGACGATACGCATGCTCCAACCAATCAGGAGTGTGTGTCAGCTGTCAATTATAATGTTTCACCCCACTTTTAAAGCATCCAATGACTGAACACTTGAACAGACATCAGGGTTCAACCCATGTTCCATCCGCTAACGTGGATGAGGCAGGATTTGTGACTCAGACATGGCAGAACTCAACAGTTGACCCAGTGATTTTCCACCCCCTCCTTCATAATGTGATTTGCCTTCAACAGTTTTCTTCCCACAAGCTGACGTGAACCTCTATTGCCCAGGGATCAGTCTGGTAAAGAGGCGTATTCATTGATTCATTTACTCACTCACACTTAATAAGCCTGTCTGTCCCCACCGGCCACTGGAAGACACGGCAACATCCCCAGACGTCACACTGAATTAAGACTGTTTAGTTGTCTTTTCTCCACAGCGCTGCTCAAGTGTGTCACCATAACCCAATTTCCCCCAGTGAGCTCCCATCTTTAAGTACTTGTCATATAATATAATTAACAGGGACATTTTATGACTTCAACTCAATCGCACTCGCACACATGAAGGAATTGGCTCAATTAAGTCAAGGATTGCTTTCAGATCCCACTGGTCCCCCGGGTTTGCATCTGCCGTGATTGTTGCATTGTCTCTTAAAGGCCGAGGGCCCCAAAAAAAACCTTTTCAGCTTGTGTGCTTTGGCCTCATCGTGATGCACCCATCCCCTACTGCACAAACACAGGCCAAGTCCTGCAGCTTCATCCCACCTTCCCAGACCGGGAAGAGAAGACACAGGCACGCAAGCTGCAATAAAGTTTATCCCTCCTAAAAAACACATTATTTATGTACATTATTATTTATAAACGTGATTATTTTGACTGTTTTTAGTCCAACTGAAGAAGGGGAGTTTACTGTAGTCTATAAATACATCTTACAATGACCCTTTGCAGCTGCTAAAGAACTTTATCCAAATATATATTTCAATGTTGTCCTGTCTTTTTGGGAAATAGGGTTAAACTAGAGTCACCACTTTTACGCAAGAACTTCATATCATGAATTGTAACTTTAACCGTTTCACTAAAATGTCGGATCGTCAGACAAACATCTTCTTTCCCCAGACATGTTCCCATCAGCCCCAGTGAAACTTCTCCATGAGTGTTTACACTACTTTCCACAGTGTCCACATAGGCATTGTCTGGTCCGAGATAACAGATTCTTGTGTTTGTTTCTTCACATGGCTGAAATGTGTGTGTGGTGGTGGTGGTGGTGGTGGTGGGGTGGGGGGGGGGGGGGGGGGGGGGGGGGGGGGAGTGTTTTTAAAGCCCGATAGCTCTTCTCTTCCGAGTGGAAAAAAGACGGCCAAATTCAATCTAATTGTGCTGGCACTTTATTAGGATGCCCCCCCGATCAGTTATCAGAACCCAGGAGAGCTCGGGGGGGGCGTGGACGACGGGGCGAAAGGAAGTCGAGACAAAAAGCAGGGACAAAGATGTCTGAGCTGGAGTTTGAGAGAGGAGGCCTCGTGAACTCTCCCTCATGTCTGTTTCATGACAGATGCAGAGGCCCAGCCACTGACAACATGCGAGGGGTGGGTGAGGGTTTGCGGAGGGAGGGAGGCATGTTGAATAAACACAGCCAGTCCGCCGCTACCCCTCGATTCCAGCGTCCAAATGAAAAACCTCAGTAGATATACAATATGGATTCATCTGATAGTCCAGTTTATACTCCGTGTTTACACACCAGGATAAATGTACCTCCTCTAGCCAGGCGATCACGATGTTTTTATCTTCAAACAAACATCCGCAGGCCCTTCTGCATGTTCCCCAGACCTCGAGGATGTGTTGATAACGTTGTGCGATAGTCGAGACCATGAGGCGGTCCAAAGAGAACAGCAGTGAACTCTGGGGGGGGGGGGGGGGGGGGGAGGAAAGGACGGCCAACTCCAGTACCTTGAACAAACAAAAAGTCAATAAACTGTTCTTGGACGTGCTGTTTGGTAACTGAGCTTTCAAGGTTTCACAAGTTCACCTCTCCACAATTCATGTAGGGACAGCACCACCGCAATTAGAACGGAGGAGCAGGCAGTTTGGGATAATGATTCGCCCGTGAAATCGATGGGGTTTCTTGTTTACGCCGTTCTCCTCCGCTCCGTCCTTTCCCAACATCGCCATGGTAACAAACCATCCCTCCAGCCTCATCTACACACCACTTTTGCACGTACACTGCATGAGGTAAATCGCCTCCTTTTCCCTCTCGGCATCTGCTTTTCTTTCTCACTCTTCCTCCTCCTGCGTTCCACATTTGTTTAAAAAATGTTCCACTTTCTCCGGTTGGTCTCTGCAAAAAACAGTGTAGGGGCTTTTCTCTTTTTTTAATCTTAGGTTTTCATTCAGCTTCTTCACTTCTCTTATTTCCTTTAGTTCTTTTGCCCAGTTTTAGAATCTCAAACTTCATGTTCACTGAATAGATACAGGAAATGTTGAAAGATCGTCTTTGTCTATTTTTCTTTAATGCAGAAAAAAATCTTTCTGCTAAGCTTGTCTTGGCCCAGTCCCACCGCAGCTATAGCGCCCTCCCCCCTGCCCAAGTCTTTTTGCAAAACATTCACTATACTTCGATGTGTATGTGCGTTAGTGGGATGAATAAAGAGCGGAAGCAACAGGGCACAGGGTGACTTCACACTTAAACAGCCTGTTTACAAGGCATTTACTGAACGGCGGGAGGGAGGGAGGCTCCCGGCCTCTCTTTCAGAAATATACAAGTGGAGTAAATAGAGGCAGCAGGAAACTTGAACTGACGATCTGAAATGGGGTTCCCGAAAGGACAAAACCGTTGCTCTTGTTAACGCAGAGAGGTTACATCAAGCACGGCGTGACAATGGCGAGTTTGTTTCTCTCGTTCTGCCAATGCGAGAAATTGATGATGAAACACCAACAGTACTTTCGATATCCACCAGAACGTTAGATGATTTGCTCCGCCGGATTAGCCCGCTGGTGATACACCACAACACACACATAATACTACCGCTACACAGCCCCTACCGGCCAAGTGCATATATATAGTTAACAGCAAGTAAATCTCCGGCCTAAGGAGGACAATATTTCAAACATGACTCCATGGTAATAAGAAAAAACTAACTGCACAGATATCACTAAGCCTATTAGACGGTAGAAGTTGTTTGCCTGAGGATGAGAGAAAATCATGCAAGAAGAAGGCCCATGAATAAAAAATGGTGCAGCGGCAGCGATGACAGGAACGGTGACAGGGGAAGAGCGCTGACTGGAAGTGGCTGAGATTCAAAACCTGAAGAGAAGCCTCATTATTTTCTCATCTTTCCATGAACAGTCATGATATAGTCAGGACATGATTGTATTTAAAAAAAAAAAAAAGGTGACTGCCAAAGCCCTGTGACAATGTAATAAATGTCTGGGTTTGCTAAAATGATTTGTGCTTGTGTATGAGTAGAGTTCGGATGTTTTAAATCATGTTTTAAATTTTAAACACTGATGAGTGACGTTTGTAATGCAGCAGTGAGAACCAATGGGAACATTACAGGGTGCCCACAGCGCTGAGCGTCACATCTCAGGGATGCAGTCAAAATGGAACATGTGAAAATCAGCTTTAACATCAAATCGTGACCGTGAAATGAGCATTTCTGCACGAGGGTCTTATCTATCCTACAGCTCAGTAAATAAGGGATTCCACAATACATCTCTACTGTGTTAATGAAATATTCTGTTTGCTTTGGAGTCCACACATCTATTGGATATGTCCCCCCCCCCCCCAGATCTAAAAATCAACTTCATACAACATCACTCTGTGGTTTTTTTCCCTCCTGCGGAACAGTATTTATTTTAAAACAAAGCTTTTGTTCCACAAGTGATGATGAGGAACGGCGGCCGCGATCGTCGAGATATTAGATCAACAGACTTGTGACTGAAAGTGTGACACTTCGCGTTCCTGATGGACTGAGAAAAATGTCAGTGACAATGTGACTTCAGCTGAGATGCATTTAAACTGTATCAGGTCAGAGGAGGTCAGCTGAGTATACGGTCCTTCATCGGTGGCACATCCCAGATAGGGTGGGGCAACGAAATCTGGTACCAATCCGGTACTGGTTCCTACATCAGACCAAATCAAAATGGTGACTCATTTTGATGCCTTAGCCATGCACTGAAATAGCTGCACTGCTCACAGGCAACATTAACATCACCACACGTGTCTAGTTAACATTACATTAAACTCTGGCGGCAACACAGTCTCTCCATGGCTCTGGCAGCATGTCACGTTAGCCTACAGTTAGCTAGTAGTTAATAGCTAACGATACCCAACCCTTGTCATGGAAACGAAAACGTCTACTGATTTACTGAAGAGTTAAAAGAGACAAACTTCTCAGTCCACGGCAGATCTTTGAATGAGCTAGTGTTATTCCAGCATGCCGTGACTTCACGTACAAAAGGTAAATTGCTACATTAATCATCATATCCGCTGTCTGGCCTAATCAGGGCCTGCGAGCAATAAGCTGTTGATAATACAAATTGGCAGCAGGTGACTCTTTAGTTATGTCCAGGCACGAAACCAAAGATCTGCACAGGTCTGCGAACGAAGATCACTCACATCTGCACGGCCCCCAGAGTCCCGTTCAGCGTGATTACAAGCAAATATCGCCGCCCATGACAGGAGAGTAAAAGCTGCAGGTGAGCCACTCCACCACGGTGACGCAAAAAGTAAACCTCTGAACGCCAGCAGGTGATTAAAAAGGTCACCTGGCTGCAGACAGGTGCAGATGGATCCAATACGATGGACGTTCAAAGAGGAGATGATACACTGTTCTGTAGTAGCACCAGACAGAAACGCAACTGGGATTTGAGGCTCTTGTAGCTGCATCAGGGATCTGAGGAAATATATTATGCATCATTTCCAGGGATCCTCTATACAGACACAGCCAGGTTTGAGTGGAGGAGGCTCCTGAAACCAGATGTCTGGAGCCTCTCAGCCCTGGCAATGATGCATTGGCTTGTTGAAAGCATCAACAACTTGTTTCTCCATTATCCCGACTACTGCACTGACCAGCTCCTTGTCTGCATCGATTTGAGCGGCGAGATGACTTTGCTGAGGCTGCTGAAGACAATACGTGCGCACATTTTTTCTGGGCACTTAAACGTGGAGTATTTCTTCATGCGTCCTCTGAGGGTGATCGGCCTCGCCTGAGCGAGTGAGAGAGAGCCTCTGAACGGCGTGCACGGGCCGCGGCGAGTAACAAACACAGAGATGTTAGGTCAGAATTTTTCAGTTCACATTCCCACGGCCCTGCAACTCGATACGATCCTGCCTCGGATTTGATCGAATTGGCCGCAAACACAGCTTTAAACATACGCTCTAATGCAAAGGTGGTGGGGAAACTATGGTGCGCATCATTTTACTTTATCCATGGGCAGAGAAAATCATATCTGCACCATAACGTTCCCTTCTCCTGAGAATCCTTTGTTGATACGTTGGATCCCACAAGATGCATTTGTGAGGCGATCTGGGAAGAACTCAGGGCTCTGATTAGAGAATTTCTTCCACCCTAAAAACCATGTCTACACAAAGACACACACATGCACACACACACACACACGCCCCGGTGTGTGGCTTTGTGTTCGCCCGCTCTGATACCACATCACACGTCCCGAGTCCTGCACTCCTGCATACCAGCGCTGCCTAATTACAGCAGAATCCCACTGCTCCCGAGCTCCCTCCAGGCTCCTCACAGCAACACAACAATCTAAACAAAGATTTGGCCTTTCAACACGCCGTTGAAAGAAGCAGCACACCACTCTCAACATAAACTCTGCAGCACCAGACCAAATTAGCCTTATTGATGAGGTACGTAACCCTGTGATAATTAGTTCTGCCGCTAAATCTTTAATAACATCCTGGCACTCAGCGCTGAGGACGTCAGCGTTAAGCTACGCAGTTGTCTCCCTATTACAACTAATCTGCAGGGGTGGATGCATTACCTTAGAATAGATAAGGCATAACAGATGTCCCGCCTTATAACACACAAGGGGCGTTTCTGGTCGATGTGGCGAAGGCTTCAAGATATGCAACCAACAGTGAGGGTGGACCACCGTGGAGCATCAGTACACACAGACTGGGAGTCTGGTTGGAGCAGGCCCGGGTGCCTCTCAGTCTGAAGCCAAGACAGACAACTTCGGCTCACCGCAATGTAAAAGTGGAGCGTCTCTCGCCACTAACCTCCTTCTCCATATGGTTTGTTGTTCTCGCCCTGTTGCTGCTATTTTCTCCCTCTGTCGTACAAGGTCTCAGAAACTACTTACTCACTAAAATTCAGCTGATATGATTGGAAACGTTAGCTTGACAAGCAACATTTTCGCTTGATACCATTACCATTGACTACAGTGACCATTATTAACCAATTAAACGTGTTATTCAAGCACAATTAGGACTCATTTAACTAGATTCGTTTTCAGACGTGACTCCAGAGAATGTCGGCACAATGGGGTCTGGAGTTTGCTTTGTTTTCAGTTTTGCGTCGGTCCGTTGTTGGAATCATCCTCCAGAAAAACTCGTATAGGTTTAACCAGGGGGCTGCCCGGAGAAAGTCCAGTCTTTGACTCTGAGATTATCTGGAGTTCAGGGCATGTCTGATAGCAGTTTGAGTGTCATATACAGCTAAATGATCATTTCTGCAACTTCCCACAAGAAAGAGAATAACTTCCTCAATGAAAAAAGTTGCATCATCTTAAAACAGCAGATGCACAAGAACAAGAACTTTGTCTGAATCAAATTCACGTTAAAGAAACTGCCAGATATTAATAAAAAGTCTAAAAACTGTCTGATACAAGGAGCCTGCTGAGATTTTAGTCAGTACCAAAGATGCACAGGGTTCAAAACCCAGCCCTGAACACTGATTTGCTCCACACAGGAGCAGAGAGCTTTCACAGCATCATTACTACTAACAAGCATCTGCAAAACATCCTCCTCCAAAAACCTCCGTTTGGGTCCCACATTTTCCTGACCACACACAGAAGTAGGCTTGGCGTCTGAATCTTCACCCCTGGCCTTGTTTGTATTTTTGCTTTTCTGGTTTACCACCTTCTTTTTTCCCACTCTCACCTATTTCTCACATGAGGATCTGAGGTATTGACTAATCCCTATACTCCGCTACCTTCCAAATCAGACCTGGTTGTTCGCCAACATTGATCTAATTGAGAGCAGAAATAGAAGGATCTGACCACATGGCCGGTAACTGAATGCACCACTCTTTCCATGTGCTCGTTGGGCTCAGTAACATTCTTCTCAGCCGTTATTTCAACTGGCAGTCTGTGCAGCAGCATGGCTGCAGCGAAAAAGAGGGGGGCTGAGGTTGCTGGCAGACGAAAGCGATGCATTCCTTGTAACAGTGAAGTTGTGGATCTGGAGACGATTTGCTCAGCGGTTAAGATATTCTAAGGCTGTGCATATATAGGGCGTGCTTTTTCTAGGAGGAGGCACTTTTCTCGTGAATGTAACGTGCAACATGGTGGCAATTGAGTATCGACCATTACAATACATGCACTTAATCGTTACACAAGATAATGCTCTGTTGCTCTTTGTTTGGGATCTACATTTGTGGTTACTGATTTTTTTTTTACCGAGCAATCTGTCACCGAGCGCCTGCTTTCCAGTCTGGTGGCTCCTGACGGACAGCTGGAGACTGGACGAATGATTTAGCACAGATTTGCTTTGGAACAGAATGAATATCACGAGCAGATGATGCTTCCTGATGCCCAGCTTGTTCGACGGCACCAACTGCCGCGCACATGTGCAGGGGGACCACGGGCTGCGAGAACAGAAGGCCTGGCAGCCCTCGTCACAGCGAGCCTCTCGGTCTATCATCCCTTTCCCATCCGCCTCGTTTCAAAAGGAGCAAAGAGGCAAAGGGAATATTTGTCTCTGTTTATAAAGGTCACACAAACGTGCTCATCTGGAGCCGGAATAAAACAATGTGACCGCATGACTGTGAAGGCACAGACACCTGCAGCCTGACTTCACCGTGTCGGTAATTCAAACCTGCACTTTTCTTGCATCATCAAATTGGTTAATCCCGGGCCTGGTCAGGCTGGGACCCTCAAGGAAGTGTGTTTCCGTCTGCAGGGAGGCCGGAGCATCCCCAGACAGGCTGATGTTCTGCTCTCACCTGCTCCGATCCACATGTCACCGCTCCGCAGGGAGGTGAGGAGGTGTAATCGGATCACGTAGGGGGACACGGCAGTGTGGGAAAGGGGGACCGGTAAAAGATAAGAAGCCTGCATGGACAGGGATACAGGATAAAGCGAGACAAAAATAAATGAAGGGACAGGAAGAGTGAGGGAGAGCTAACCCCACAGAGTCAGAGGAGAGATGTTAGAGGAAGGACCAAACAGCTGGATCCAGCTGCTGAGTCGAAGCCGTGTCACAGCTGCCAGAGGCCGACTGTCCCTCTGGAGACTCAACTGTTTTCTTTCCCTCCCTCGCCCTCCTTTCACTATACACTCACACTCCTTCATAGAAACTTGGAAGCGGCGAAGAGATGTCTGCCTCACCTGCAGCAGACAGAGCGAGCAGACAGAGCGTAATGAAATTTCTTGTCCTGTGGGAGAGCTACATAAGCCCATCTTCCCCTCTCCTCCAGATGTGGGCAGGAAACCCCCTCCAGCAGGCGTTTTATCTCTCAACTTTGGCTTCGCAGTCAACAATCTGCGCGGCTGCATCACTGCCTGCACTGACCTTTTACGGTCACCCTGAAGTCATGTAAACACGGCTCGCTTTACCTCAGCACTCGCAAAGCAGACTGCAACCAGTAAAGAAGCCTTATGGCATGTTTTGCAAAATATGAAGTTTGAGCAGGTGATAGTTTCAGGACATATGCTGAATATACTGTTTAATGGTGCAATTGAATGATAAATAAGCACAAGAAAGCTTTTTAATATTCCAAAGCAATCAACTATTTCACATAAAAAACCTCTGCTGCTGCTGAAAGATATTTTGCACCTGGATTTGACGCTTTTCTCTACTTTATATTACTTCTAATTGAATATGTCTTGTATTCTGTCTTGTATGTCTAATATTGCGGCATTTTTTTTCAACTTTCTGCTGCAGCCGTAGAACAAATACAGCTGTAACATTTTCGGTCCGCAAATGCAGCGTTCCTTCAAGTTTGCTGTTCAAACTCACAGATTTGGTTTTCTCCTGAATGACATTTCCTCCTGGTTTCTTTATTCAGCCCTTGTGCCATTCAAATTTTCACCACAACTTTCTCCTCTTCTTTCTCCTGTTGGAAAGCGCGAGGCTGTGGATTTGCTGATGGACGGCCGAGCACAATAAAATGCGCTCAGCTGTCTCAAGCGAAGCAACTTTGACCTGAACACCCACACTCCATCCAGATGTACATCAGTGTTTATGTTCGCTTCCCTGCCCCTGCTAGGCCCAGGAGTAAGTGTTCAAGGAAGTATTACATTTGCGAAAACATTAAGTAGCACATCCAGTTTCCTGCAATTTTACCATTCTCTGAAAATACTGTTACACCGCAGAGCCACACAGCAAAGCTTGGTAGTTAGCGAGGGGAAAGAGAAACAGAGGAGACCAAAGGCACAGTTGCCTCAAGCTAAACCAATGTCACAGGGAGATGGGCAAATCTGGTATTACAACAGACAAGTGAACATTTTGTTTTTACACACACCATCCCCAGAAAAATGTCTGGTTTGGTCTCACTTATCTGCAAAAGGTTGTATTTGGATAATCTGGAAACGCAGCGACACCGGGACATTGTCAAAGCTCAGGACAGAGAAAACAAGTGGCCGTGTAGAGAAGAGAACTGGAGCAAGCAGGTGTCGTTTTCGGTCACAAAAACCACAGAATTTTACACGGTTGTTTTGAAGAAATCTCGTGTGGGCGAAAGTCAAAATGAGCTATTTTTACACACAACACTGGGAACATCTGGGAACATAAGGTTGAAATTTAAGAGTAGCAGCTACAACTCCTTTTGTGGAGGAGCAGAGAGCTGCAAAACATAAATATTAAATTTCTTCAAGAGTGGCCTTTTTTTGTTTAAATAAACCAGAAGACAACAAACTAACTTCTGCTTCAAATCCCACGTCCCGTATACTCTCAACTTCGCCAGCTTGCTGTGAGAGGGTAACTTTCTGTTTTAAATACAAAGGGATGAATCTGTTCTTTGGGGAATGTAAAAAAAAAAAACTAGGTGTTCCTGCAAACATAAAATAATAAAAGCCACAGATTGCAGAAATGCAGGGTATATTTAAAAAACGCAGGCTTTCCTAAAATCCCCCCTCGGTACAGCCACAGTTTTTCTCATCTGGTAACGCATCAGGCTCAAGGACGCCACAGTAATGGAATCAGCGTTATTAGCACCTGCCTGGCGGTTACCAGTAGGTGGTCACTACACTACAAGAAGACTGTGGAAACTCGGCTGTGAAAGAAACACATCTTTCAATCATTCATACTTTCTCTCTAGGGCAATTATCAGTATTCTTTTTATTCCCTGTAGACGGGTTGCTTTTATGTTGGAGGGGGAAGGGATTAGGAGTAGCACTTCACTGAGGTACCACTTTCAACTAGGCTGCCGTTAAAAAGTTCTGTGAAATAATGAATGCGTTGCAGTTGTATATGTGCCGTATGTTACACTGCTGGAAAAGACTGCATCGGTAGTTATCTCAACTAAAGATGCTCGTAGCATCGTTGCTCACAGGAGAGGCTGTATGTGAGAACGCAGATGTTTCAGTCATTTCTCAGGATTCTTTCCTGCAAGCCCCAAAATAAAAACTCCTGAGAATGTCCGAGGGAGCCCATGAGAGAACACAGGAGGAAAATGGAGAAGTGAGCATGTTGATGACGTTTATAACGTACAAAAAATGTTAGTCATAAACCCAGAAGACGCCAAAGAAGGAAGAAACGATTCAAAAGCTTTTTGCAATAAGGGCCGACAGCAGAAGCCTGATCCGGACGCCATACGTTCACCTTCATTTTGGAGATTTTCATTTAGTTGTGAATGCATCACACTCAGAATCTTCTCATCCCATGTGAGAGAGGACGCCCTCTGGGTGGCAAAGAAACAGATAAATGCAAAAGTCTGAGTTACGGCTTTGAGAAAGAAAAATAGCAAAATGTTTGCTCCTTCACTCGCAGCTATCGGGATTGGTCTCAGGTTGCTGCAGCGATGATAAGCTGCCCATTCTGTCAAGAACAAGGAGGTGGGGGAGGCCGGGTTTAAAAATTAGGTCTGGCCTATCCTCACAGCCGCTTAATGAGAAATGAAGGGAAATCAGATAAGAATTTGGAGAGGGAAAGACCAACAGACAGACAAGGAAGCCCCCCTGCTAATGTCACCTCCGCCACTCATGCCAGCGCTTGTCAGGGCTCATTTCCCCCTCAGCTGCCGGGAGACCCCCTCTCGCCTTTCTACCGGAGCCAGAACGACCCCCCAAAACAGACAGAGGGACAATTCTTAGCCGAGACGCACTCCAAACCAACCAGAAAAACCACAACGCTACGAGGTGCAAATTATTCCCCAATGTGTGATTCGGACATAACCAACTGGAAAAGAAATATTAATTCATAAGTGGAATAACACAGAGAGGGATGAAATGACGAATAACTCTCAAAGCCAAGACAGCCAGGCTTTGTTTTACAGAATTTGGAAATATGAAGGCTGGCTGATGGGTCTCATTATCCCTAATGACATGTAATATTACTCTTCATCCTCCGTGTCACAAAATCAAAAGCCTCTGAGCCTAATGACCGAATTAAATGAGCTTGAAGTGATTTTTTTAGTTTTAGTTTTTTGTTCTGTGCAAACCTCACACATTACACCCAGCAGCAGAATACAATGAAACAGACCCTCCAGAGTGAACACATGCTCCCAACCCACAGGGAAAGGGAGAAAATAAAATGGTGCGAGAAATATATTTGACTGCTGCACAATCCAGACAACTTGTAAAGTTGGACACAGTTTGAAAACTAATAATGGCGACTAGAATTACTAATGGCTCATGAAACGCATTCCACAATGGAGCTTGTGGTTCTTCAAATGTTGTTTTTCATGTCGTATTTGATTTCCCCTCTCAAGGATGACCTATTTTCTTTGCAGTAGATCATGCATATTGGATTACAAGACTGATTGGTGTTAATATGCTTAAGTCCTTATTTTTAGTTATCTTTTCCCCCCCCACACACATCTAAATATAATGTCAACCATAAACCAAATGATGTCGAGTGGAAAGTGACAAAATATCGCAGGCGCAGCGCCGAGGAGCCAGACTACATTAGAATAATCACGACCCGCTGTGCCGGTGTCCTGCTGAGGAGAAAGAAATATAAAAATCAAGCCACTTCAAATGTTTGAATTAATGATCACAGTACACATATTGTAACGGCTTTTTGGACACCATTGGATACGGTGGGGGATTGGGAATTTCAGCCAGATAGGAAAAAAAAAAGAAAGGCAGACATGAGATGTCTTGCTGAGATGTTTGGACGTAGCTCTGGCACCCTGAGTAAGAGCAGTCTGTTCTCACATGGCCGGCCAAACACACTTGTCTGCAGCATCCAGGCAGACCGAGGAGAGGAGGGAGAGCCGCGGCGTCGAACTACTACTTCATCCTTCGGGCCCTGCGAGGCCACTGATCAAGCATGTCATGCTCAGGAGTTGCTTGAAAGCAGGTAGTAAAGCTGCTGGACGCGACGCAGAGGGGAAAAACAAAAGTCTGACCATCTCCGGTTTGAAAGAAAAACAAAAATGAGGGCTTGCAGATATTTTCACAGAACATGAACTTCAGCCCACATTGGAAAGAGTGATGGTCGCAGCTTTGCAGTTTTCCAAAACACACATTTTTTTATTCTTCTCTGGTTCACTTTCCAAATTCCATAATCAGCTTCGGTGCATCCCCCCTCCCCTTTTTTTTCCCCTTATCCTTGTGGTCCCTGTGATTTATAATTAGGGGACCTCCCATAAGAAGCCCTCGTAGCTTCTTTTTCTGCATTCGAGCCAAGAGTCGCGGTGTAAACCTACGTCTCCCTACACCCCTCCCTCTCCCAAGGCCAAACCCCAGGCCAAGATCCTGTCTGCTGGGCCCTCTGTGTGAAAAGCACTCCTTGATCCATGCAATACTACTGCAGACGCTTGTGGAATAGAGCTTGTATGGACCTCTGTATTGGCCAGAAGAATGAAAAAGCCTTTCTGACTCGTATGTTGTGATTTGGCACTTTACAAATAACACTGAAGTGAACTGAAAAGAAATTACTTAATGACTTAACTGATGTCTTCTTAATACGATGGCCAAAAAAAACGACTTGACAAAACAATACGTTTTAATGAAAAAGGCCCGCAGTCACAGCGGGTGCTGTAATTTGCCTGAACTTTAATTCATCCTGTCGTCTGTGGCCATTTTTTCTCACGCTCAACTAGCCTAATTAAGGTGCCTTTTGAGAGTGAAGTGACATCTATTTCTTTGGATAAAGCCCCCGAATTTGTCTCTGCCGTCGGATATGTGAAAAAGGCCTTTGTGCCTCGGGTGACAGAGGACTTTGCACTGCCTCTGTTACCCTGGAAACCTTTTGAGAGGTGAAAGGCAGAACAGCCAACGAGGGGATCATCTTGGCCTAAAAACACAGGTAAATCTCCACTAAAGCCGTCCAATTTAAATAACTTCACCGTTTAAATTACTCGTCATAGAGGAATGAAAGGAATCGGCAAAGTCGGACAAATTCCTCTGCTATTTATCTAATAAATTTCCATTTATTATGCTCTTCACAATTGCCCCTGAGCCAGGTTCAAACTCTTGCATGAGCTCAGTGTCAAAGTGTGGGAGTGTGTTTACAAAATCGAAAAAAAGGTCTTACCTCGAGAATGCAGGTCCCTGGAAGTGTACTTTCCTTGATGGAGACATTGTAGACGTTCCTCTCAAAAACAGGCTCGTTGTCATTTATATCCTGAAGCACAATGTTGACCACAGCAGTGGAGGACAGGGGCGGCTTCCCTCTGTCACTGGCTACCACAGTTATACTGGGATTGGGGTTCTTTTCATAATCCAGCTGGGAGAGAGTGGTGATAATCCCTGTAACGGGGTCTATACTGAACCAGTTGGAATAAGCACCTTGGCCTTGCAGGATGCTGTAGCTAATGTCCCCATTGGGCCCCTGGTCTTTGTCTCTGGCCGTCACCTGTAACACAAAGCTCCCCGGAAACACCACCTCGGGGATGACCTGTCTGTACACCGGCTGGTCGAACAGAGGAGGGTTGTCGTTGACGTCGGTCACCTGGATGATGAAGGAGGACTCGGCCCTGAGAGGAGGTGTGCCCGAGTCCGTCGCCATCACCCTCAGCTCATAGGTGTCTCTCTCCTCTCGGTCCAAAATCTTGTCCACGCAAATCAGATAGATGATACTATCCTTTGTGGTCAGGGCAAACTTTCCATCTCCTCCCTCCAGCGACACATTGACGTTGGCGTACTCTCCGTAGTCCGGGTCAGTGACGGAGATCCTGGCGACGTACTGGCCCGGTTGTGCTCCTTCTGAGATTCTGGGAGACCCGTCCTCGCTAAGAAAGATGATGGTCATGGTGGGCTGGTTGTCATTGTAGTCTCTGACGTGGATGGTGACGAAGGCGTTGGTCACCTCCGGATGGGTGGAGTTGTCTTGCGCCTGGACCACCAGCTCGTGGACTCGCCGCATCTCAAAGTCCAGCGGCTTGCTGAGCGTGATGACACCGGTGCGAGGGTCGATGACAAAGTAGCGGTCAGGGTCGCTTTGTCTCCTGTTGATTTCGTACAGCACCATCCCGTTGTCCCCTTCATCAGCGTCTGTGGCGAACACCTGCAGGATGTTGCTTCCTGGTTGGAGGTTCTCAGATATTATAGCAAGGTAGCGGCTCTGGTTGAAAACCGGAGCGTTGTCGTTAATGTCTTGTACAGTAATATCTAACGTCATCTGATCCGTCCTTTTAGGGGAACCGCCATCAAACGCCTCCAAGGATAGAGTGTAGGTGGATCTTTTCTCTCTGTCTAGAACGGCGTTGACCACCAAGTCCAGATAAAGAACCTCATTGCTGCCCCTCCTGGTCTCCAAGGTGAAGGCCTGGCCAACATTTCCGTCTTTAATAAGGTAGCCCTGTGTCGTCAACTGGCCTTTATCAGCATCCACAGCGGGCTCAAGAGAAAACCTCGTCCCAATGGCCGTCTGCTCAGGGATTTTAAACATCGTCCGTTTTCTTGAGAAAGTTGGAGCATGGTCGTTTATGTCATTCACCTTGATGGTCACCTCCACGGTCACGCCTGTCATGGTGACGGCAATAAAGTTGTATCTGTCCCTCAGTTCCCTGTCAAGGACTTTGGCGGTTTTAATAATGCCGGTGCTCTCGTCTATGTCCAAATCACTGCCCACGCCTGTTCCCTCGTGGTCTGAGATGAAGAACAGGGAGGCTGTGATGCCAGGAGGAAGGCCGGCGCTGATGTCCCCGACAATTGTGCCCGCTGGTTGCTCCTCGTCCAGCTGTAGCTCAAGGGTCCCGAGGACCACGGATGAATGGACCGTTACAAGCTCCAAGGCCACGTACATCATGAGCACTATCCACGTATTCCACCAACCCTCACGATGTGAAGGGTCCATAATAGACTTCCCAAAACCCTTGGCAGCTGTCTTCATTTTGCCTCCGCCTTTTTAAACCTGGAAACACACAGAAGAGGAAAAAGCTGAGCAATGTCAAAACCTGACAACAGCAGAAAATGTGAAAAGGTGTATTATTTCTGTGTACAGGGAAATTAATTTAAGAAAAATAAGTATATGCCCTAAATACTTTCCCATATGTTGTATGGGCTCTCCTCCCAACCGCAGAACATACAATAGGCCAAGCGTAGAACATTTTTCCTACACTTCTTAGTTCACCTAATAAGTCAACACCTTGTTCCTGCTACATACCAGAAAGCTCTCCTTTGCTAAAGAAACATCAAAACCACAGGCTGCAGCGTTCCGCCCCAGACAGGGAGCCTTTGACTGATGAGATTCGATTCCAATTATAAAGGTGCAGGAATCACTTTTGTCAGCCTACCCGGTGCGTTCACCGTAGCAGTACACTCTGATGAAAGTCTGGGAGGTGGAGTCCTGGATTTAATATTTATGTGCTGCTACCACATCTAGCTCTGATGGAATGAACACTTCTCCAGGAACCATTTAAAATATTTAACCATCCCCAAGAAAACATCTCTATCTGCCAGTACTGGTGAGAATTAAGAGTTGTGAGTGTTAAATCAAATCCAAATATTGATATTTAATAGGAGCGAGGGTGTTAGAATTCCTTGCACAAACAATAGGAACCCTCTGGCAACGGAAAGACACCACTGCAGAGGGAGAGACACTGCGGAGCAATGTGGAACTTGTTCAACAACACTGTCACCATCTGCAGAATAATCCAAAACCACCAAGTGTCTGGCACACATCAAATGATTGTGTCGTTTTCATTCAGTGAAGGCTTCCAATTGTCTGTGGTTCCGTCCAGTGTTTTAATGTGATTCATTACTACTGTGACTTGTAATTCACTTTAATTCAGAGTAAATACAGAAGCACATTGTACTGTTAGAAAGTTGTTTTTAGTGAGAGCTCTGCAAGGCTCCCCCCAGTGGTTGAACCGATACCTGCACAAGAACGTTCACGTCCACAAAACATGTGTGTATCCGTGTGGAGGCAAGTATGCGTGTGCTCTAAATGCCTCCCACGTGCCGCCGAGCGCAGTGTGGGGATCCGTCTCGGCCGCGGTGGTGACAGTGTGTTTGAGTGACGGAGCTGTGCGGCAGTAGTTGAAGGGCTCCATGCAGTCTACCTCTCTCCCCGTTTCTGGCTTTGCCGCGTTGTAATTGAGGTCTGCTGGACGCGGGCCATCGGCGCACAAGACTCCAGAGCTCATTTCAGTCTGCGCAACGCCGAGGATCCTGACTTTAAATCTCCTGAATTGCTTTGAATTCAGCTCGGTGTGAGAAACTCTCTGGAGCATTGCTAGTTTTGAATTAAGTGTTGTTAACATATCTTCAATCCTGGTTCATTCTTCAACAGTTGGGGGGGGGGGGGGGGATAAACCCTGGATCAATTTGCTGAATTCCTGCCCGAGTCTTATTACTTCCACAGAGGCCCTAATAATCGCAAACGACAGGCTCATAAAGCCAGGCACTACAAAGTCACCCTTGCATGCCATATGTTGTGTTGCTCTGTGAGTGCTGCTGTTCGCTAAAACATATAAGCACATCATTGACAGCCTGAAAACATCCTAGCCTCAGTATTTAAATCTTTTTTTCTGCTACACCGGGGGTGCACTTTCACGAAGCTGAGAAGAATCACTTTCAAGGCCAGAACCTGGGTCCAAATGCCACAACTGAAATAATGCATTCTCTGGTTGAGCTGCAGCGGAGGACCTCTGCAGAGCCGCAGAGAACTAATGGATGTAGCAGACACACTCGGCGAGGCTAATTGCACAATATCAGGTTGAGAGGGGCATATGGTTTTTAAAAAAGATTCGGCTGGAAGCTTAAAGAGAAGTTTATGCACTTTAAAAAGTTAAGACGCTCGCTAAATATATAACAAACACTGCGACTACACTCTGGGATCTATCACCGAGAGTTTCATGTCTGCGAGTTAGAGGCCAGTAAGCAGTTGGGATATAAAAGGCAACAACCTATTCGTGCATATGGGGCTTCAGGGAAAGCAATGTGGGGGGAAAAAAACTGTTCAGAATAGCCGCTGATGGTTGAAAGCTGTTGTATTTAGTAAGCCAATTCCACTGTGGCTTGGATTCAGATGTTTTCCTTGCATCATTGTCCCAGATCATGGCGAGTCCCTCCCACTGGTAGTTAAACACTGGTGGAGAGTTTTGTTAAGATGATGTAAGTGCTGGAGGATTAACCCCCGTGTGCTTTCACCGAGGACAGTCCGATATCTTTTATTTGAACTTCAAATGCATCCTCGAGGTTTCCCCTCTTCTCACACCAGAACACACGTGTGTAACACCTCAAGTGCGCCTCATTGTTAGCAGCCACCGTGGCTTGACCCACTTTCTTTTTGAATCCTCTGAACCAAGTCAACCGACCAAATCCAAGGTTTGTAGGATTTACATGCAGAATGAAACCTCTGTTTGAATACAATGGATATCATTCTGGGCACTTTGCTAGCATGACTGGAATCAGCATAAAAATCCATGGCAGCAGTGAGAGCTGGGAACATCGCGGGCACATTTCTACCTCCCCGCTGTGGTCTCCATCATGTTTGGCAAAATGTGCCGTAACCAATTTTCTGAAAATATGTTTGCTTTTTTTCTGGTGTTTTTTTTTCCTGTGGAAGTAATATTTGTCTATTTTACATTATGAAGACGAGCTGGCCTTTGGTTTGGAAAAAAAACAAAACAATAGACAATACATCTGAATAAACACTGCTGCCTCCAACTGTGAGCCAAAACCCACATTACAAAACCTCTACTGAAATGCAAATATAGTTTTTAAACAGTGCAGAATAAAAGAAACTG